>JAYKKT010000068.1:9517500-9995000 GCA_036023115.1 Brasenia schreberi | reverse complement strand
ACCCTTAATTTATAGTGCTCCTTAACAAGGTCGTGTCAACCAGTCTATACCTAAATACGCCCAACCCATTCTCCTTCCTCTAGTAGGGCAACGGTCTAAGTTTGAATCTGAAGCAAACATGGATTATACCCGGATCCAAATTCAAGTTGAACGAACTTACAACAAAAATCTGTATCCAACTTTAAGTTCCTTTAGGCCGAACCTGACCGGGTTGCTGTTCGAAATAGCCTATCCAAACTAAATGTAAACCCTTTGTGTTTTTATGACAAGATGCTTCTTCCTGGAATTCCTTTGTGATTCAGGTCATGCGATCCTGTTTTTTAAGTATATTTAGAGACCCGCCTCCGACCATGAGGCTTACGGTTCTAATTCTTTAGGCCCAGACCTCGTAATCATACACCCCCTTGATAATCGGGTTTACTTCGAAATGAATCGGATGTCATCCTTGCCTTTGACAAAGGTGTAATAGGCCATGTTATTCATTTATTAAACAATATTAGGGGTGAAAATATGAAACGGTACAAGAAAAATGACTTTCAAAGTTTGTATTCTTGACCACCAAAAGTGATACAAGAAATAATAGGCCATGCTCGTGTTGACCTGCTTTGACGTGATCAAGAGACCCACGCAGGAGCCAAAAACACGAAATTGCTGGCAATACAAGAGTAGCATGCAATACTGAGCCGAAACCCACATCGACACGAAATGGCATGAGATAGTGATCGCTTGTTTGGACCCGGTTCAGAAGGTTGAACCCGGCCAAATTGTCTTGGAATTGGTAGGAAGAAGAACCAGACCGGAATCAAATTGAGGACACCCTGGTTTGGTTCTGATTCCACCTATGATGGAACCAAACCTGAACTCGAACAGGTGGTTCATAACAGTATTTTGGCTCATGTCACACTTTTATTTCATGAGGTTTTCAAATGATGAACTGAACTAGACCTTGAACAAGTGAGACGGAAACTACAAGCAAAACCAGAGGGGCCCCATGAGTTATGTCGAAACCAGGACCCACGGATCCTGTTTTACCTGGAACCGCCCGGGTCTATCGCGTAAAACACGAAAACCTGTCCTCGGTCAAGATCCTATCATATTCCTACCCATTGTTCCCTAAAAGGAATGACAGACACCGGGACACACTGACCTGACATGATCCTTTTGGATCCACTTAGCTCAGAGCGAAAGGAAGTTCAGAGTGAGAGAACAATGGCAACAAGATTATCATGTGTTGGAGAAAGTACTTAAACATAACATTTTGCTTTGGCATGACACATTAAAGAATGCAATATTTGTGCTCATAAATTCATCGATATTGGAATATTTGTGCTCACAACACGAACCACATGCATGTGCTAGGGTCCTGGACCCAATATTGACCACAGTGGGTCCTGGTTCTAAAACGAGTGGATGAGGGCATGGACCCACCAGGATCCCTCTAACCGGAACCCAATGTAGATGCATTGCGCTGCTTCATGGCCGTCCATCATGAAATTTCTCGAGATAGATGTGATGCCCATCTTTGGAGCCCTAGGGTATTGAACTCATGACCTTCAACTTATGAGTTGGCTCCACATGTTGTGCACCCTAATAATTTAAATATAATGTTAATGTTAAACTCTAAGAAAATCAACAAATTTATTGTCCATTATTTTTTTATTTGTTATTGAGAAAAACATCTTGAGAATGTACCCTTTGGTATCTGATTATTCTCACATAAACTTTTATACTTGTTTGAATATGTAGCACGACAATCGATGTTGGTTCCCGAAGAAAGAGAAGAGATCTTCAACCAATACATGCACTAATTTGACCCAGGCCCGTTTATATCTCGATCACGAAGAATAATGGATCCTTGCTCATATCCGAATCCAAGCATTGGGTCTCACGAAGTAAAATGAAAGTCAGACGAGTCATGAGGTAAGAAATGCGATTTTTTTTTTTTATTATTACAATGGAAGGCTTTGGCCGAAGCCTAACGTAGTACAAGTGTGAAGGGACCTTTCCTGTGACAGTTTCAAACCGTCGGTTCTTGTTTAGCTCTTGAATAGTGTATAACAAAAAATTACTAAAAAATAAATTATGAATTTTAAAAAACAAATATTAAAACTTATAGAATTAATGGTTTCAAACCACCCAGTTTTGCATAACCTGAAAATGCAACCGAACCAGATTCTCTTCTGTTCCGAGTCGGATTCCCACAATTTCCATTTCAGTCGGTTCTTGATTCGACTCTTCCGATTGAACCGTCGGAGCGGTTTGAAGCCTAGTGTAACCCACGCGTGGTGGGACGATCTCATGGTGTTTACTTTACTTTTTATTTTATTTCATTCAGCATATATGTGAAAAAACTCCGCCCATGCAAGGGATCACCCTTTCATTGCTAGTCCCAAGCCTGGATAAAGGAGGAGGGTTGTGTTAGGCTCCCTACAACCAGCGTAAAATATCGTCGATTTTTTATAACATGGATTACAAAAATTATGAGCATTGCTTTGGAGCGTTCCCGCCTAGCAGGTTGCTGCAGATTCCGAATGCAATAATAAGTAAGTAAGAGCCACTACATTTTCGCCCGAATGTAGTGAATCAATTGTAGAGAGGGTTCTCACATCATGGACGGATGTAGGTAAAGAAGTTAGTCCCGTTACATTGTCGCCCAAATATAGTAAATAATTTTCAGATAGGGCCTCCGCATTTTGATTATGTAAGGATGCGGGGGGTAAGGAAGCTACTCCTAGATAATAAGATTCGTATTGGTTCTTCGAATATCGGAACATTATTCGGTAAGCTAATGGAAGTGCTATATACTATGATTCAGAGAAAGATTCATATTCTATGTTTACAAGAGACAAAATGGGTTGGAGAAAAAGCAAAGAATATAGAGGATATAGGTTTTAAATTATGGTACTCAGGTAAAGAAAATGCTCCAAACGGAGTTGGTATTATCATAAATAAAGATTTAAAGGATAGTGTAGTAGACATACAACGATACGGTGACTGAATCATGACGTTGAAATTAGTGTTAGGAGCAGAGGTTTTGAATATAGTTTGTGCTTACGCACCCCAAGTAGGACTAGAAGATAGTATAAAGACAACTTTTTGGGAAGAGTTAGATACGGTGATTCAAAAGATTCCACAAAGGGAGATGATTTTAGGAGGAGACTTAAATGGACATGTCGGTAAAGAGGCATTAGGATATCAAGGGATTCATGAAAACTTTGGTTTTTGGGATATAAATGAGTAAGGTAGGGAGATTTTAAATTTTGCTATGGCATTTGACCTCTTTATAGTCAATACAATCTTCAAAAAATGAGATGAGCATTTAATTACTTATAAGAGTGGCTTATTACAAACACAAATTGATTACTTCATTTGTAGAAAAAAACATAGAGTGTGTTGTAAAGATTGCAAGGTAATTCCAGGAGAAAGCTTAACCACCCAACATCGACTTTTAGTTATGGATTTACAAATAAAAAAATAGATAAAGAAGAAAAGAGTGCATTGAGCTATTCGGACTAAATGGTGGAACCTCAAAAGCGAGAAAGAAGATATATTTAAACAGAAAGTCCTTCAAGGAGATGTTTGGAATTATGTTAGTACACCCTATGATATGTGGAATAATATGACTATACATATTAGGAAAGTGGCGAAAGATGTGTTAAGTGTATCTAAGGGAAGTGTACCCACACAAAAAAAAGCTTTGTGGTGGAGTGAAGTAGTGTAAAATAAAATCAAGGCAAAGAGGGCATGTTACAAATTACATTATGCTAAGAAAACTAGTGAAACTTTAGAGGCTTATAAGAAAGCAAAGAAGGAAGCGAAAAAGGCCGTGAGTGAAACAAAAGCTAAAATTTGGGAGGATTTATATAAAAAGCTTAACTCAAAAGAGGGTGAAAGAAATATTTTTAAGATAGCTAGGACTAGAGATAAGAAAACTAAAGATCTTAATTATGTTATATGAATCAAGGATGAGGATGAAAAAATTCTAGTGGCAAATGACGATATAAGAAATAGATGAAAAAACTATTTTTATAAGTCTTTTAATGAAAATAAAGATGTTAGTATTAACTTAGAAGAGTTAGCCAAATCAAAAAGTATATAAACCACAATTTATACCAACGTATTCATTAGAATGAAGTCAAAGAGGCTATTAAACATATGAAGGATGATAAATCAGTAGGACCAGACAATATTTTTATAGAAGTTTGGAAAATACTAGGAGAAATAGGAATCACTTGGCTCACAAGACTATTTAATGAAATAATGAAAAACTAAAAGATGCATGAGGATTGGAGAGCAAATATACTTATACTCGTATATAAGAATAAGAGAGACATTCAAAATTGTGCGAATTATCGAGGTATCAAGTTAATGAGCCATACTATTAAATTATGGGAAAGAATTATCGAACGTGGGTTAAGACAAATATCAAGTAAATCAGAGAACCAATTTCGATTCATGCTAGGCAGATCTATTATTGAAGCGATTAACCTTTTGAGACGTGTTATGAAATATTTTAGAGCAAAAAAGAAAGACCTTCACATGATATTTATTAATCTAGAAAAAACTTATGATAGAGTACAGAGGGAGGTTCTTTAGAGAACTTTGAAAAAAAGAGGTATCTCATTGACATACATTAACCTTATAAGAGAAATGTATGATGGTGCAAAAACATGTGTGAGGACTCATGAAGGAATGACAGACTTCTTTGAAGTTAATATTGGGTTACATCAAGGATCAACTTTAAGTCCATACTTATTTATAATGGTGATTGATGAGTTAACAAACCATATTCAAGATGAAGTACCTTGGTGTATGTTATTTGTAGATGACATGATATTAGTGGAGGAGTCTAAGGAAAAAGTTGATAGAAAATTGGAACTATGGAGAGAAACATTAGAAAGCAAAGGCCTCCGACTTAGTAGAACAAATATAGAATATATGGAATGTAAGTTTGATCATTTGGTTACCTCAGAGGACAGAGAAATTAAAATTGACACACATTGCATCCCCCAAAAGGAAAGTTTTAAATACCTAGGGTCAATTTTTCAGAGTGATGGAAGAATGGATGGAGATGTTATGCATAGAATTAATGCTGGTTGGTTAAAATGGAGAGAAGCATAATGTATTCTTTGTGATAAGAAGATATCATTAAAGTTAAAAGGTAAATATTATACAGCAACAATTAGGCTTGCCATGTTTTATGGTTCTGAGTGTTGGGCAGTTAATCATCAATATGTACAAAAGATGTATGTGACAGAAAGGAAGATGTTGAGATGGATGAGTGGTCATACAAGAAAAGACTGTATATGTAATGAGGTTATTAGAAACAAATTAGGAGTGACACCAATAGAGGATAAAATGAGAGAATATCGTTTAAGATGGTTTGAACATATAAAAAGAAGATCAAAAGAAGAACCTGTAAGAAGGTATGAAAAACTAATTTTTGGAAAGTATTAAAAGAGTTAGAGGACGACCACAAAAGTGTTGGAAAGAAACAATAAAGAATGATATAGCTTATTATGAGTTAACTGCTAACATGACACACATAGGGATCTGTGGAAACAAAGAATCCATGTAGCTGACCCGTCTAGTGTGGGAAAAGGCTTAGTTGTTGTTGTTGTAGTATATCAGTAAAAAAAATTGGGATTTCTTTCGAAAACGAAGCTCGGTGGCGTGGAGATTCGCGCAAACACGTTGTGATTGTTTATTGAAAAAAATTATAACAAGAAGCTTTCTTTTTTCGCTGACAAGCATTCTGGGAACACGAAAGAAAAAGATTATGTCCATGTCCAACCAAAAGTGTGGCCACGAATATGATTCGAAAAACACAATTACTGGCATCCATATGTACACGAGCATCCATCTGGTGTGATAAAAAAGCCCGTGTTTTGTCCAACGAAATGCAAATAGTGTCCAACTTAAATGGTTGGTTGCAAGAACACGAAACGACACATGACCCGAAATACAAATTTGCTCCATTTTAGTACGGAACGGAAAAGCCTAATATAATTTTAACTTTAAAGGTCTATTTTTAAGGCCACAGTAAGTCCTAAAATAATGGGTTGACTTGCATATTGACAAAACAAAAGAAGTTCACAACCTCAAACACGAAATTGCAAACCCTTTAACGTGATTACCATAAAAACTTTAAATAATTCATGTCGCGTCCCAGTTAAGGAAGAGGACATGTGTGTATTGGGTACATTGTATCCAATCTGCCTTTGGGTTAGCGCTACCTTCACATGGATATTGTTCTTAATATATTACAAACTTATTGTGATACGTTCTGAAACAATTTGAGAACTGCTAGAGAATAAGTATTTTTAATTTTTGAACACCATAGATTCATTCTCATGAATAAATGGTTGAAAAACCATTTATCATTTATTTTTAAAGAAAGGACCTTATGTACTCAATTACAGACACTCGGGTCAAGTTGTTGTTTCCGTGTCACATGAGAACAAATTGTGTAGTTTTTTTCTTCTTCTATAGTAACAATATCTCCTAATGCACCATCAGCAATAGCTCACCTGGTTAGGGCTCAATTCACAAGCTGAAAGTTGCGGGTTCGACACTCGGGCATGCCTTTTGGTCAGACCATTTTTACAGAAAACAAAAAACTCGTATACAAGCATGACGCCAATATTTTGAATGGGTGACCTGAAATGCTTTACTTTGTTCAAGATAAAAAATCAGGTCATGTTTTATAGTGGCCAGAGACCCTTCAACCACATTGCTCGAGGTAGACGTGGCTTGTTCCAAACCGCTGGTTCCGGTTTATTCTGAGATGTAACTTGGAACTGAATTGTTTTGGTTCTGGTTCTGGTTCCAGTTCTAGTATCAGGACTAAGTTGTCCTAGACTGAGAAAATGAATAAAGAAATTTGAAAATAAATAAATAAGCAACTGGTTAGAATCGGTTCTGGAACCGAAACCGTTCTGAGTGATACTCCGATTGGCGGGGAGAGAGTACACTTACAGCCGGTGTTTGACTCCGTTGTTGGTTTCTCCGCTGACTAGGGGTCGGTACCTTCGGATCGGATCCAATTTGGATCGATGGGATCCGATTTTATTTCTCGTCATTTTTACTGCGTGCTCCGTCCGACTTTCTACAATTTCGGGTTAGACCCGTTTTTAGCGGACCCGGATTATTTTGTATTCATTTTTACTGCGCGCTCCGACTTTTCAGAGTGGCGTTTGCTCTCTCTCTTGATCGCTCGAGACCCGATGAAGAAAAGCAAAGCGAAGGAACCATGAATGCCGACCCGGCATTTTCATCCCCGCGATTTCCGGAGTTCTTTATTTGTTCGACGAAGCAAACGTGGATGAGATCATCAACCGGACGTAAGAACCCGGGTAATCGCGACCATGGGATGGTTTAATTTCCTTCTCCCTCTTCTTCTCCGCCTGAGGTTTGCCGTTCTTCTTAACGAATTCTAGGGCGTCGCTTTCCTTGTCTTGGTCGCTTGGATTTTACCGACTTAGAAAATCTCGAAATCTTGTGGTTTAGTCGTCCCATTTCTCGTTTTTCGCTCGCTTTCGGTAGCAGCCGCTTTCGTTTGGCTTTACTACGGCCCGGAAGTAGCTCGAAGGAGTTTTTTGGAGTGTCGGCGTTCAATTTTCGCTCACTCCGAAGATTTCTAGTGGATATCGGCCGATGGAACTCAGAATTTAGAGAGGAACTCTCTGATTGTTGACGGAATCTGAACTGTGAGATTTCTCCATTTGGATCACTCCCTTGCACGCTTGTTTACTCCAAAGACCAGATCGGAGAACGACATTGCTAAGCTTTTGGAGATCTCGATGATGAGAAATTGCAATTTTGGAGGAGCCTGTTTGGTACAACTTCACGTGAATTTTGAGATCTCCAGTTTGAGATATGAGTGAGTCGTCCGTTTGTTCTTCGAGCGTCTCTACTCTTGAAGGTCTCGGACGTCGAGTTCTGTGGGTTTATTGCCGGAGGCTGTAATTGAAAACGGTAGATCGGCAGTTCTCCGCCTTTGGATTTCCTGCCTGCGAGGATTCCTCATCGAGTAGAGTCTACTATTAGCCTACACACTTAGATCCTGTAAATCGAGGCGTTGCCCACGTTTAGAGCGAAAGATCTTGTTCTCTTTTGCTTGATTTCCCCGCATCGTGGTTCGGACGTCGGAGACCGACTAGTTGTCAGCTTTTGAAGATCTCTACGGTGAGAATTCTTTTTCTCGGTAGCTTGTCTGGCTCGCCTGCTTACCGGATTACTGTAGGTCTGAACAGAAAATATCGGCATTTTCTCTTCTTTTTAAGTCGAGTTTATCAAAGTGACCATTTGCAGCACACTGTTTCTGTCTGCGGCTCTGGCTTTGCGTTGATCGCCTTTAGTTCGGGCTCAATCTTGTAGCCCCCGCTTCAAATCTTAGCCATCCGTTACCATCTCTCCTGTTTTTGCCTCACCTTTGACCCTCCCTCTTTGCGAAAAAGTTCATCTTTTAACGGATTCGTTCGCCGCAAAAAGTCATCACGCGGAACCGCGTCGTCATCTCTCTCTCTCTCTCTCCAGTTCTACGATTCCCTATTCCTACTCCTACGAGTGAACAACCTGAAGACTTGATCTCTTACTTTCCCCTAAGTTATCTGTCGGCTTCTCTTAGACGTTTTCCTCTTTTTTCCCTTGCCTTCTCATGCGTCCCTCATGACTCTATGTTGAAAGGTTGCTACTTTTTTATTAAAATTCTTTCTTTCACTTTAATCTTTGCCTTTTGTTTAAAGGATTCGACAATCTTGAGCAATA
Source organism: Brasenia schreberi (assembly GCA_036023115.1). Taxonomy (NCBI): domain Eukaryota; kingdom Viridiplantae; phylum Streptophyta; class Magnoliopsida; order Nymphaeales; family Cabombaceae; genus Brasenia; species Brasenia schreberi. Next base: position 9,986,231 of record JAYKKT010000068.1, on the reverse strand, counting down.
ACCTGTTTCCCGTTTCACACTACGCATCAAATCACTTAGATTTCGGAGATCATCTCTGTAATTTCATCCGACGGCACTAACAAAAACTCATCGTCTGTTTTGATTTTCTTCTGTAGGGCTCCGCTTTGCGGTAAAGGAGGGCGGAGGAACAAGGGGATCATTATTCGGTGTGAATAAGGTCTGTAAGGCAGATGGGGACAACAGGACGAGATTGGACGCAGTTGTATGCGATCTACGGCATTGAAGAGTGGCAATCGCTGGTATTCATCCTCCTGCAAGCCGTCTTCTTTACCGTCCTGTCCCTCTTATTGTTGGCATACTTCGACGTCCTCTGCTTCACTCTCCACGCCTGGTTCCCTTTTCTACCAGCTGTCGCCCCTCGCTTCATCGCCGGCTTCTCCGGCTGCGTTACCGCCATCCTCGCCGTCTGCCTCTTTGTCGCCGCCGCCAACATCTTCTACTCCGGCACTGCCCTCCAGTGGGAGATGGCACAGACGATGGTTGCTGCCGTCGGAGACTGGTCCAACGTCAAGTACGCCCTTGACGTCGGATGTGGACGCGGAATTCTGTTGAACGCCGTCGCAATGCAGATGAAGAAGGAGGGGAGCTCCGGCCGCGTGGTAGGGCTGGACCGGCGGGGGACGGTGGTCTCGGCGACTCTGCGCACCGCATGGGCAGAGGGCGTACAGGAGTACGTGACGTGTCGGAGGGGCGACGCTCGGTGCCTCCCCTTTGCGGACAATTACTTCGACGTCGTGGTCTCTGGGGTTTCCCTGCATACCGTCGGGAAGGAGCACGGGCAGAGATCGGCGGCCGCAGCAGCGGAACGCAACAAGACCATACAGGAGGTGGTGAGGGTGCTGAAGCCTGGTGGCACGGCGGTGCTCTGGGATCTTCTTTTCGTGCCGGAGTACACACAGAGACTCTATGAGCTTCTTATGGAGGATGTGAGGGTCTCAGAATGTGTTACTGCGTTCTTGGTTAACAGCCACATTGTGTCATTCAGGAAGCCAACTCTTCAGTGTCACCCTGGATACCAATTGGATCAAGCGTAAGCTTCAGCTCTTCCTGTCTCTTGTGTTTTCTTGTTTATGTTAAAATTATAAAATGGGTAATGAGAATATGAAGAGATGCGTTGTGCGGAGGTCCCTTCGGAGAGATGCAATATGTTAAACAAGCTGTCCGAAGGCTTGTTTTACTGTTGAAATATGTAATGAAAATAGGGTCTGTCTTCTTCGGATAAAGGAAAGCCTTCCGGAGATTGCTGTACCAATTTACTCGTTTTAAGTATGAAAGGCGAATGCCACCTATTTGTATGAAATGAAATATACAAAATATAAAGGATTTCAGTCGGATGAAGCTATGATTCAAGTTGCTTGCGTTTTGGTTGTATTGAAACGATGTCTTTAGGATTCAATATTGAGGATTAGCGGGAAAACACGTATGCTTAGGATTCAGTATCGGCCTCCCGCCGCTGCTACCGCCACCACCATGTCTCCGGTTATTAGTTCGATGATTAAGAGAGACGCGAGATGCCGTCTTTGTAAACACAAACGAGTGTGTGATCAATTGAATTGAGCACACAGAAAAACCGTCCGAAATTTGCTTCTCTTTTTCTGGTGAGATTGCATGTAGTATTTGGTTGGGTTTGGATTTTCATCAGAGAGACGTAATCACTGCCTTGTTTTCTTTTTTCCGTCTAATGAAAAAAAACAAAGAAAAAGCACTGCTCTGGCGATTGGTATCTTTGGCTGTTGGGTTGCGATTGCAAGCACGCTTTGAATCTTGAGACCGTGGTGCCACAGAGAATCCTCTTGTTTGACTTGGGCTGGAGAAGTAGACAAGTTGTGAATGTGACCCAATTGAACCTCGGGTCACCCGAGAAACTTTTCTAGGTCCACCACTGGGTAGATGTCCATCGTGGTGGTTCCATCATGCCTAAAACTTGGGTGGTTGTGGAGCCAGTGGAACCTAGCATGCTTTCCGTTGCATCGAGCCTCTCACAATCTTTTCCATGTTACTGTTTTAGTCTAAGAAGCTATACAGCTTGCAAAGATAAAGGAAGGCAATCATGAAACACCAGATTAATTACTTTGAGGGGCTCATTGAGAAAGGGAGGAAAGAGGGTTTCTAACGATTTTAAAAGGGTACGGTTTGTATCTTTATTAATACAAATCGTCATTGAGTTTGCGAAACCTCTTTACCGTTCAAATCCCACTAAATTTGGACCTGTTTGGTGTTTTGAAGATACATATTCAGAACCAAATTGCTTGATTGGTAGAACAGGTCTGATTATACAGGTTCCAACCTGCTCCGAGAGATTCAAAACTTGACCTTTGATCTGAATGCCAAGCATATGCTATCCGACTTAAAAGATGTTTCGACTAATTGTGCTCTACTTCAATATGGTCCATATACCCATGTTTGGAAAAAACCCGGTTAGGTTCGAACAACTGGATTTTAATCGGCGTTTTATTGCCTTCCCACATGAATACCAGTTTTATCGAGTCCCCTGGTCGAGACTTTATCGAGTTCACTGTGTTCTCTAGGTTCTAATTACTATTGCTTGCAGTTAAAAGTTATTTTGTTATGTAATCTTTACTGTAAAATAAGTTTCTAGACTCATTGAGTTTGTGTCCAGCCTCCTAAATGTGTGTCTGTGTGAGAGAAAGAACTTGTTGAAGCTTCTATTATCGCCAAGCCATTGCTCGTCCTGTGTGGCTGAAGGAGCAAACCTAAGAAAGGGCATACCTCGGTCTAGTTTTGCAGCTCTATTATTGTTGGGATTGGATTGAATCCGACCTGGATTCTGATCCAATACAAAGAACAAAATCTTTCACTTTTTTCCGACTGCGAGACATTCCTTTTGCAAGTGCACAAAAGATTGCTTACATGCATTACGGAGAAGAAACAGATAGTACGAGCTTTCTTTATCTAAAGAGGAAAAAATGACTTGACCCATTTACTCCCCTGACTTGATCTGATAGTATGTGTTGACGCCGAAAAATACAGTATGATAACATCGTATAGATAAATTTCGAGGATGAGGTTTGCAATTGGCATCTATACTGGATTGTGTATGGCTTCATCAGATTTAACTAATTTTAGTACTACAATGACATATTCGAAGTAGAATTTATAGGCGAAAGTCATATCGAAAACCTTAGTTTGAATCATCTAATTGCTATCTGAATATGGTTGAATAGTTGAGCAGGAAGTTCGTCTTCAGCTTGGTTGTGCAGCTCCCCTCCAACACTGTCTTCAACTTGCTTTTGCCTCTGTTGAGTTCAAACAACCTATCTTCAGTTTGTTAGGCTAATTGCAACCAAGCCAACTTGTATCTAGCACGAGTTATCATGTTGCAGTTCTAGCTTTATATACATACATTCATACATATACATATACTTTTTATACTAAACATGATTGTAATGACCTTCAACTTGAAATGAACAGTTGACCTTCTAGCCAGGAGAAGCGCGATGCCATGTGCTTCTCTACGCAATTAGTTATACAAAATCAAGCATAAGTAGGTGTGTCTATTGCACTTAACCCATTAAATTTATGGAACCTAGACTTAGATGTTGATGTGAGACCCTACCATCACAGCACCCCATATGCAGCTCCTTGGATCCAACAATTTTCTCTCTCTCTCAGAGAGAGAAGAAAACTTTTAATCTGTTTAAAGTGGGTAGATAACTTACTGTTCACTGTCTTTCTATTGCCACAGTAAGTGGGTAGGAATTCGAATGCATTGCTTGGGAATAATTAGAGCAATCCAACTCACCCTCCAGTTCAAGAATTCACCAACCTTACAAAACTACGCATACGTTGTTGGGCAGTCGTTAAGTTTGTCGGAGCTGTCGAGATATTGAGCTCTGGTTATGGTTTGCCGAAGCAGCTGTCAAATCCCTGCCGGTTCTTTTCCATTTCTCTTGTACTCTCTATTTTCTTTGCTTTCATAATCTATAGAAGTTCAAAGTCTCTTTTGTATTCCTGTAAATAAGATGAGAGAGAAGAGAGTAGAGGAGAGAGATAGGTTCTAGGTTCCAACCGAGGGTTTTCTCAAAAGATTCTATCGCTCGCGTATGTTACTTTTGTGTATGATTCTTTTGTATTTATACATGACTTTTTTCATCTTCTGAGTTTTCTTCTCTGAGTTTTCCTTTTAACAATCATTTTTGTGACCTTTTTAAAACAAAATGGTTTTTACTAATGTTTATATTTTCAAAAATACAACTCATGAAATTTGGGAAGAGGGCCCTTCTTCCCGCATTTCGTGGTTGTTATTAGTAATGGGGCCAATAGTGACCATCCACTACTTACATAAGTGGGAGGTTATGCATTATAAATATGGGTATCCCAAAAGCCACAAGGACACCAGTTAATACTGTTTGAGACGGTCAGCCCACTGCAGGTAAAGCTCCCCCAGTTCCATTTATGTCAAAGTCATCTTATAGCTTATTATTAGTAAGAGTTTTATAATTATGAAGCCATCAAACATGAAGCATTGTTGCATGATATAAATGCCCTCCTAACATAACAACCATTGATCATGGTACTTCTTGGGACAGACCGTGCTCAAGAAATGTCATGATAGATAGCTTGAAGCTGAGAGATGCATTTTGATCATGCATCGATGATGCATGAAAGATGGCCACTATTAGGATAAAGTTAATATGGAAAACTCGAATTTTGCTTAACATTGCAATGTGGCTGCAATATCACTACTTCATTTTTTCTTTCATTTTATTTGACTCTTAGCCCTTTGAATTGGGTCATGCAGTTTGTTAACTAACTTGATCTACTGTCCTCAAATTCAATTACTTATACAAAACAAGTTGATGAGTAGGAGAATGTCATTTCTCATTCATCTGCCTGCTCATGCCTGCCCATAGTTGTTTTTGATTGTTGTCACCTTTAAAGACTAAAAATATTCATAAATTCATACCTACAAATGCAATATTGACTTAGGCATATTTTAGGAGGCAAGACCCCCCTAAAATTTCAAATTTGGGACTCAATCCAATGTTTCTGGCTTCGACCTTATCCGTAAGACAGTAATCCTGAACCTCACGAAAGGCAGGTCAAAGCAAATGAAGAACTGAATCTCTCAAAGCAATGTTAATGTGTAATCAAAACATATAATCCATGTAGATTTGGATTCTTACGACTCTGTGCAAATCAAAGATCGCTGAAGTTCATGGCACGATATGAAGTCGCTGATCAAGCTTCTAAACACGGTGGAGCATCCTGTCTTTGGTTCTTGCAAAAAAAGTGTTGGATTTTGAGAAATCCAAATGAAAAACAGTTTTTTCTTCATTTTGAAATGATCTTAAATACTAAAAGCTAGTTTGCATTTTCCCCAAATAAGAAGCTTTCCGTTTGAATTGAATCGTCTACATCCTTTAAGTAAGCCTTAATGTTTCCAATCTCATCACCACAATCACGTATTATGGTTATATGTGAACTTGGGGAGTTCGATAAAAAAAGAAGAGTTGCGATTAAAAGGCAGAAATCCAAAATTGATAATAGATCTACTGAACTTCGTGAATCATGTTCTTGGGGATCCTTTACTATTGCAGGCGAAATATTAGGTAAGGACTCCATCCGTTTATTCCCACCAAAACCAAAGGCAATTAATGATGCCATAATGAAACTTCATAAAAGGGCATCTCAAGAAACCTGTGAAGATTGAATAAGGTCCCAAAATAATATTCATGTTTCACTGAGAATCGCAAGTTCCATCTTGGATGTATCACTTTGTGTGTGTGTGAGAGAGAGAGTCTTGTGGAAAGTGTGAAGGCCCGTGACAATAATTATTAATATTATATTTATCATTATGTACTGTAAGATACTACGGATATGTATTATATATCGGTGAGATTTTTGCTCTACAACTCCCTATCTAATCACAAACTGAAATTATATTTTAAAGTATCTATCATACATGTTGTAAGATGCATGGGTTGTCTTGCAAAATATGTACATGGAATGGTATCATATCATGTCATACTCTGTGGACAAGCTTTTGAGATTCTTTTCCTTAAATAATGAGAAATCTTATCACATTATTGCCATATCACTCTTGCTTCTTAATGCATCTTCTCCATAGACCTATGTGACACTGGTAGATACTTACAATAGAGATAAATATTGACCTCCCTTGTACGTTTGACTACAGCCTGCCAGCTACCAGCCTGCCGACCAGTTGCCAATTTAATGCGTTAGAAGATGGCAAACTGGAAAAGGGACTGGATTCTTATTTCAAATCTGTGAACCGATGCCGATCGATGGAAAGCCAATCTATCAACTCACTGGCAAGAGGACAAGAAGTCGGAACTTTCCCACATTCAGAAGGCAGATTTTAATTAAAAAACAATTTGGCAGTTGGGAAGATGCAGTGATTCTCTTTAGGCATCATCACATGATCGTTCTCTGACATCACATGATGATTCACCTCTGACATCACATGATCCTTGTTTGATTATCCCCATATCAGATCCAGATGCAGTTTGGGGAACCCCACCAGAAATTACCAGCCAGTCAATCTGTTTCGGTTTTTGGGATTCCAAGAAGATGATGGAGTTTGCATGAATGCAGGCCTCTTTTCCGATAGTGTATCTAAATTGCGTTTCGGTGAGCGAGTGAATTCCGGCAGACATTTAAAGCGTGACGACGTACATTGCATGCTCATGAAACAATTTCCCCCGGATACATACTGTTTATCTCACCGTGCTATCGTTGGTTTACGCTATTACCAGCAGAAGAATATACGAATAACATCTCATCACAGGAAAGAGACACTTTGAAAGTTTACCGGCGACATGATCACCGGAATTCCACATTTTCCGATCACATAGGATCTCATTAATCAAGAAAAAGAAGAGATAAAAATGGAACGTTTGACTCCGAAAAGACCAAGATGTCAAAGAAAGATGAAGCATTCCAAAGAGACCAGAGGATTCTCGAGAGTCTCGTTAGGAGCATAACACCCGAACCTGTCGCCCGCCTGCATCTCTCTCTGGTTCTCTTTCCAGCCACAAATATCATCCTCACCGTACATCAGCCTCCTACTATGCTTCCTCTCGGCCGTGATTGCATCCCGGCAAGGAGATAACGCCATCTTCCTCGATCCGCTCCGATTGACTGCCGTCCGGGAACCGGAATCCGCCGGAGATCTGGATCTACGGCCACTACCACCCCTCCTCATGCCGTTCATCCACTCTCCAGTCGGACTCCCTACCACCCTTACTCCGCCCGCGCCATACGTCCTCGTTTCTGGCGATGAATCTCTCCTCCTCCCCGGAGATGGGCTCTTCCTGCCGGAAAACTCCCCGTTCCTTTTGCCGGAAACAGACCTTACTCGGAACGGTTGCTGCACTTCCCCAGCGTTTCCGTCATCCGTCGCCACCACCATTACGCTCTCAGACACGCTTGTCACCTCCGACGCGTCGACGCTCTCTTCGTCTGCTGTCCGGAGCTTCTCTGGCGTACAGGGATCGGATTCCACCGGCGCCGTCTCCTTCTCGATGGGTCTCGGCCGCCGTACGCTCGGTCTCGGCGTCTCCGACAGGACCTCCTTCACCTTCTCCTCCTCCGGCGGGTTCCCGGATTCCCGCAGCAAAAATGCAGGATCTTGGTGTCTGGATTTGCCGGATGTCATGCTCCTGCTCATGCAAGTTCCCATTCTCGCTGTATCAATAGCTGTACAACTTGGATTTCGGGATCTCAGGCGTCTTAAAACCGCGTTTAAGTCGAAGCATAATGGTGAAGAGGGGAATGGTTGCACTTCTCAGAGGGGCAGGGATAACGGAGATTGTCGGATTTCTGAGCACAGTGGCAAAATGAACTGCGTTTTTCAGCTCAGAGAGGGAGGAGGAGACGTCCCATGGTCAGAAGAATGCACTCAGACAGAGAGAGAGATGATCAGATGAAGAAGTAGTAATGTCAGTGGATTTACTCCTTCGATGATCTACGAGTTCTCTTTTTTATTACCGGGTTTCGGCCTCCCGTTGTACCAAAAGAAAAACGGATTGTTAAAGATAGATTTCCTCACCGACTGAAGAGGTGTTTGATATGGGCTTGGGTCGACTCTCAGCAATGCTTCATTTGATCAAAATCGAGCCAGAATTGAGCTCAAATGGTCTTTTCTACGCGAGGAAAATCTTATCTCCGCCCAGCAATGGGCCCAGGCTCATCTGGGTCCAGCCCATTTACGTATAATCTTATCTTGAACTCTACACATAAAACAGTGTTGATGGAGGCCCACTCGTATGCACGTTATCAGGCTCCGCTCAGATCCACCATTCCGTCATCCTTCTTCTCTTCTTTTGTGTCCTGATGCTCAAACACCTCAACGTCCCATCAAATTTAAATTTAAAAAATAATTTATACTATTATATTTTCATACTCACATTTAATACATAATGATATAATTCATTTTTTATTTCAAATCTCTATTATTGATGGAGATCGTTATTCACACAATCGAGTATCTTCTGTTTGAGATTGAGATTCACCACAAGTCAATTCTTTTATCTAATTAACATGTTATCCTACTCGTTATCGAGCTCCCCTTACGCTCGCTGCTGTTAAATAACGTTGACATATTATTGGCAAATGCCTTCTCTGTAACACCAAAATAAAAAATAAAAAATTAACATAAAAATAAAAAATAAAATCGTTATTATTAATGTTGTTATTATAATTTAGAAAGGGGGGCACCGCTGCTGGCACTGGACCCGTTTGTATGATTTCACATGCAAATCGAAACATTTTACTTTCATCTACGACAAACCAGGCATCTTTAATGCCATAGATTATTATATAAAGTTGCTCCCCAGATGCTGCCATATACTGGACCTGCCCCACTTCAATGATTTGGATCGGTTCCTGCTATATCTGGTCCTTTCAATCGTATGCCTAGCTCACTACGACACAGACTGAAAGCTAAGCCACAACTTTGATGAACTCCGGCACGGTGCGACTGGTCCAAGCGGAGCTCGGCCTGGTTTTTTACTTAATTTTGGAAATTGGCTGTAAGCACATATTTTTGCTAGATTTTCAGTAAGTAGGTCACAGAATACTTGAATTCATTCAAGTAGAATAAGCAACAATATTACGTAGGAAAATCAATCAAATTCATATGAATGCTATGAGTGTAAGTAAGGAGTAATAAGCATATTATAATTAAATTAATACCTTTGCCTTAAACTTGATATTGTATACAATATATACCAAAAGCATGAAGATGAGTGTGCTCCAATCTTTTTCTCTTCTTTGTATCAATGCATTAAAAAAACTTTAATTTCTTTCTCATCCACTCTAACGACATGTTTTGCTCAATATATGCTGAGCAAATCTCGACAAATTTAGTGCATCTACACCAAAGCGAGCCAATCATTCATCTAAAATAAAACATAGTAATAAAAATTAAAAAGCAATACAAGTTATAATCAATTTAAAATCAAATAATTTATAATTTACCGATAGAAAAACAAAATCATACCTAGCAACATCTGGGAGTGATCAATTGCATTCAATATTACTTTCTTAACTTCTTCATCCTTTACAAAGTTAAGAAAAAATCCAATAGAGAGATTAAGAAAATATACAACTATATGCAAATCATAATGCATTTGTCGGTTTCAACATGCATCAATTATCTTTCAAATCTTATTTACAAGTTATTGCTTGCGGTTAATGTTTGCTTTTATTTTCAATTTAGCCATATATATGTATAAAGGCATGATCCCAAGCCCGAATAAAGGAGAGGGTTGCATTAGGCTTATGACAACTGGCATAAAACTTGTCGGAATTATTTACCATGGATACTAGGGCTCCATGAAAACAAAGAATCCATGTAGCGGACCCCATCTAGCATGGGAAACGGCTTAGTTATTGTTGTTGTTTAAGTCACACACTACTTGATATGAATAAGGGCATGCAAGCTATATTGAATCAATATACTACCATAACGAAAACTGTGCCTCATCACATGCTAAGTTTGGGGGGGGAGTATTGAATCAAAATGCTGATCATCTTAAATCTTCTTAGAAAGACACTTCAATGCAACTTTTATTAGGCCATGTCTTTAAGGAATAACTGAAATTATTATTATTTTTTTGTTGCAAGAGAAGACTAAAGCCTAACACACGCATGCACCCTCTGGTAGTCGAACTTCCGACCAGCAGCAACGGCCCTAGAGTACCCTGCCATTGAACTAACGATATCGGTGCAACTGAAATTATGTTTTACTACTGTCAAACAGCCTACCCCCTCGCCGTGTCTCTAGAGAATGGACCATAAATGTTTTCACCCCATAACATAAGCCTTTAGGACTTGTGTCTTTGGAGCCGGCACTTTAGGGTGTATTTGATACAAGTTTTCGCGGGACTGAATATTGAGTTTTGGTACTTGCGGTTCGGAGTATTCTTGTGCATCAAACATGAAACCCATCGCATGGAACTACATTTTGATATGCTCAATTTAAGTAAAAAATTTTGATACTAGGGGGTAAGTGGAGCACAAAACTGAATCCAAGGGCTTCGCATGAAAGCCAAACACTTCCTTCTCTCTTGTCCCATATGAAAGCCCAAGTGTCATTATCGGTCGCGGATCAAAGATGAAACTATGGTTCTTTGGAACCATGTCTAGGTCTGCATTTTTAGTACCAAAGACTGGCACCATGAATCAAACACACCCTTATAGTGTCTGTTCCACTTTTGAAACGAATCAGGATACATGAGAATAAGGTTGTGTCGGATTTGGGTCTGACTCGATTGGACCCACCTGACTTTTATGTGGAATCTCCCTGGAGTCATCAGCATAGGTCCAAAGGGGGAGGTCTTTCATCTCATCTGTTCTGTTCCTTTTGCACTTTGGATCCTTTCTCAATAAGTATTGAAGGAGAGAGTGCTTCAGCATCAAAACGGGCACAAAAGAAGGCCTCGGTTCTCTAACCGAGTGCATTGTGGTACTTTTATGCACTGATCCACATACTTTTCTTGCCTAAACATGCAATTAGCAATTTTCTGGCCCGATTTTACGCCTGATCGGTTTCTTTCATACTTGAAATGATAAACCAATGAAAGAAAGAACATCTGGGCAACAAAATGAGCACCTGTAATAACTGCAAATTGGAAGATGGCTCTATTCAGGTGATGCCCATTTAGTTGCATGAGTGTGGTTGCTGAAACCTCTTGCTTTTAGACATCGGCGAACCGTTCCTTTAGGAACTAAGTTCGGGCATGTTTCTATAACCTGACCAGCATTGTCTATTAGATTGAAAAGTTTGAGCTTGTTTTGGACTTTTGAAAACTGCAGATGGCTGTTTGGAAGGTCACTAACCCCTCCATACCTTTGAAAACTACCAAAACAGCACGTCTTGACAAATATATCAACGATATGCTATAATATGCTCATCATTTTATTATAAATGTTCTTAAATGCTTCTATTTTTTTATACACCAAACCTTACTGTCAAATTTCTCCAATTTGCTCTACGCTTCAAACTAACAAATGATAAATTTGCATCATCTTGTGATTCCTTTTAGCACTAGGAAAAACTTAAGATGAGGATCATTTGGTTCAATGAAAATCTATTTTGATACTTTCTATTTCATTTTCAATGAACTTAAGACGTTGCATCAGAGGTGTCATGTCACCACTTTATCAAATTTATATTACTACATCAACACCATGTTGGTCATTATAGTGAGTCAAAATGTAATTTTGTAAAAGATTTTCTTTGCATGTCATGTGAAAGAAGGTACCTGAATCTACCACGTTAGAGTTCATAGAGCAAGCGACATCGGAGATGGAGACTTTCCCATCGAGTTGTATTTCTAATTGTTTCACCTCTTATAATGCTTGAAATTAACTAGAGCAACTCTTTTCTTTAGGTTGGGACAATTTGGCTTGATGGGTCCGACTTTTTTTATAATAGTGGCAAATAACCTTTCATATAATACTAAAGTCATGAGTTTTTTTAACTTAAGTCATTTAAATTATATAAAATAAAATACAAGACACCATACAAAGTTTTCCCTTAGTATTTTGTCTAAAACGATTTGGTGATAGTTAATAACTGAATTTTGATGCAAATTTCCAGCATAACCATGTGACTACACTTGAGATATATTAGTAGAAACTCGATTGTGGATTAGTTTATTCACTATAATCAAAGATATCAACAAGCATATCAACTTCGATTTCCAGTTGAAGTAAAGAAGTTTCTAATCCATCTAAAGCCCCAGTTAGCGCGTAAAAGGCTTGGTTTGAGTTCTGGTTTTGGTAAATGGGCTGAGAACGCTAGTAACAATCCGATGGTAAAATATTGTTCATAAGATAAAGAAAACGCCATCATAGTTTGTATAAATCAATTCAAGGTGGCCTGGAGAAGGGCCAGTCCCCAATATAATTTATGCCTTTGATAATTTGTACATAATATTTCAAGCTGCCATACACAATCACCAGATAGCCAAGGTGCATGCCAATGCAAAGAAAAATACAACCTCAAAAGGAAACAAAGGCAACTATGGCTGTATGCAGTTGCAATCCTTCTAGCAGCGACAAACCAAAGTGATGAAGCCGCTGCACCGCCTCCGTGGATCACTGTGCATAGGTAAAGGAAGGTGCTCTTTACATATTTTGACTAGAATCAGAATGAAAATGCTCCCATGTTTGAGTTAAGTTGGAGAAAGAGCTTTGCTGATGATGGGGCCAGAAGACGCGCTCTGGGTCGCATGGGATTGGTGCCGGATGTGCAATGAAGGTCGGGATGGCTTCGCCTGGCATTAGCACTGAGACACCTTTAGCGTACACAGACATCTGAAACATAGGAAGAATTTGATCAATTAATAAGAAAAGTGAGAAAATATGAACCAAATAACAGGAAACTAGTGTTTAGACTTCCATGGTGGAAGAGCAGATTTCAGCATCTCAATAACAGCGATTAAAAGAAAACAGAAGTTACAAATCTCATTCAGCTTCCCTAATTAAAAACCTACGTTTGGCATATGCATTTACTCCCATAGAGAATTCTCATTCACAATAGTTTATCATACCCTGAATTCCTTGACACATGCATGTGTAGGGATTCAAATTCTTGGAAAAGCAAAACCAGAGCAGACCCTAAAGCTCAAATTATTCTTTCCATCCTTTTCTCTTCTCGGGAAAACTATTCTCTGCAGATGAGAATTCCCAATCTAGGGCAAATACTCGAGAATTAATCCAAACACCTGATCACACAACATTTGCTTCGCTGGATGTTTCACAATGGATGAGATCTTCCTAACACACTACTGCATTGGATCCCACTAAACCAACAAAGTTGAGCAAACTCGTAGTATTGCAACCGGTGATATCCTCGAGGTCTTGTTCATTCTCTAGAGAACTGCACAAAGTCTAAGAGAAAGGCTTTGTGAAGACAGGCTCACCGAGCTAAGCAGCGACAAAAAACTAATGCTGGATGTTGAGAATCCTCCGTCATTACAGAGATGAGTATCAATACTTTGTCCTTGTCTTTGTGTTTAACAACAAAGAATCTAGTTGCCCACACATTAGTGCTTGAAGAATAAACTGGCTGTCCGATGCTGTTCGTTCCTTACCTGTCAGGAGGATCAACAGCATGACGAATCTCAGCGAATAGAAACAAACGCAAGAATTCGCTACTAATAGCTCTCTCGATGGTGTCAATCACGTCAAAAAGGATGTAACAAAACATATAAGAATATTGATGTGTAAAGATCTCCAAAAGCTGGAACAATATGGTTTTCCTGGGTAAAAAACATAGATCCGACATAACATTTCACAACTTCCCGAATACAGAACTGTCTTCTTGATTTCGAAATGTGATGGATTCTCAATCTAAATTACTGATGCTGTTACGCATGCTTAAAAAACAGTCCAAGTGACGTTTGATGATGATTTAGATAAACAAAAAAGTTCACTACGTTATTTACTAATTACTATGGTGAGATGCATGTAAACGATATGTAGCACTGGCATCTTAAGACTTGAAAACCAGAAATAAGGGACAGAGGAGGACGAACATGACACCCATCTAAAGAGAGGTTAGCAGTTTATGCAGTCAAATGTAAATGAATTGTGGCTTCTAAGATCAAAATTTAAAAAAACAACCAAAAGCTTGAAATACAACCCAAAATCAATTTAACCAATCGAAAAAAACAAAATAACAAAAATTTACCAATAAAAACGAATAAACCATTTTAAAAACATGACATTTAATAGTTGGTCCATTTGATTTGGCATGAATTTGTTGTGCATGAACTTACATAGAGCAAGGCCACAACCATCGGACCTATTAGTCCTACACCAGCAAAGCCGGTCTTGGTAGGTCCAAGCAGCTTGGAAAAGAGTCACAAAAGGTCAGTCAAGCCAGCAGAGCCCATCAACCCTGTTAGGCTAAGTAAGCTCATGTGGGGTCGCATCCCCACTTGCCAGAGTCCATTCATGGTCCAACCCTTCCCAACCAAATGGTCACAACCGGTCTGCCCTCACCAAACACCGAAACCGCGCTTGGCCCCGCTGCAATCAACCAACTCGAAACCTTAATCATCATCCTCATCATTATTGAGACGTGTCCATATCTAACACCGATCTGCCAATGGCCTTCAGTCGAAATTACGGAAATTGGAATTCAACACCGTCAAAGTTTTCTCACCACCTGATGGGAAGAGCATATGTTCGGTGGCGATGGAATTCCCAATTCCACAAATCCAAACACAGCATTTAAAATTGATCTAAAACAGAATTGAGAACGATCCGTTAAAAGGAATAGTGCATAAAGTGTCGTTCATGGCACCTACACAATCTGGTTTAACCTATACGCATAGGTCTAGTTGATATGCCATACAGAGAATCAACTATCTTACAATAAGGTGGGGAAGATCTCTTTTGCTATCAAAGTATGCCCATGAATCACCAAGGTTGCATTCAAGAACAGAGACAAACAAAACTAATATCAGAAAGAATACAGGTAAAATCCATGGGGAAACCAAATAATTTATCGGAAATTCAGAACTTTCTCAAGCTAAGTATGAACGGTCGAGACTGCGGATCTCTGAAATCCAAGTATTGAATAACTTCCGCCATATTACAGAAATGTGAAATATTTTCCAGATGACAAAATTGTAGGAAAAAGGTTTTACTCAGAAAACTCTAACCCGGAGATCTTTTACCAGTAGACAGACGCACAAGGCTGTCGATTCTTGAATACTGTGGGAGGCGGTTCGATTCGAGAGGAATCAAAAGATAATCATAGGAAACCAACATCAACAATCTCAGGAAAAATGGTTCTTTAGTTTATTATATGGGGATTAGAAATTCCGAGGGGAAAAATACAAGAGAGAGAGAGAGAGAGAAACTCACGGAGGGGGGTGCGGGGCCGAGCTTGCAGTTGAAGCTCCGCAAGGGAGGAGCCTCGGGGTCGCCTGAAAGCCGGCCGTCCGGCAATGATCTGGGCCTGAGGAATCGCTCGAAGATGGCCATGACTAAGAACATAGAAATAAGAATGGCAGTGGCTACGAAACCAAAAGAAATAGCGTTGACGGAGCTATCAAAGTGCATCCAGTGATCGTCTCTGCTGTCAAAAGGAGATGACAGCGGAGGTTGGCTCCAACTCCCGTTTCCCTTGCTCATTTTCTCCCCAAAATCTGCTATTTACAGAATCTTTCATTCTACAATGTATCTTTTCCTGTAGAAATCATGGTAGTCACCTTCCTTTTCTCCAGTTACCATATTGCACACACAGTAATATCTGTCTATGCAGCAATAAAACTGTGGGATTTTAAATGGCTTTAGACGCAGAAATCATGGCTGTGGTCTCACTTTTCTTATGCAGAGAGAGAGAGAGAGAGAGAGAGAGAGAGAGATGTTCTGCGCAAATAAGCTTATTGAGGGAGAGCATGTGAGCGCACGGTTAAAGGCGAGGGAGCTCTTTTGTTTAGGGGAAGGCGACACTACCCATTAGCATTATTTAGTGGGTTTAAATAAAAAATGATGAATTTGGCAGTGCCGCTTAAAAATTGTGGAATTCACTGGGATACCATCAAGTTGGTTGTCCTCCTTTCTTGGGCCCCAGTTTGCTAGATTTGCTCCGTGTGTGCGAGAGAGAAAGAGACAGACAGACTGTGTTGCGTTTGGTTGGATGGGTTCCTTTCATCATTATATTAACATTAGATGTTGCATATTTGGAGGTATTAATGTTGTTTTCTGTATTGTTTAAGACTCAGTCGAGCAGGTTTTCGATTAAACAACTTTTAAGCACATTATATATATATATATATATATATATATATATATATATATATATATATATATATATATATATATATATATATATATATATATATATATATGTGTGTGTATATATATAGACAGAGAGAGGGGGGCAGGTTTCTATGATGAGTTCGGCCATGTTGATGATTTTGAGCCTTTCGACCTCTTTCTTATCTGCTAACTGTACCAGTCTGGACTCTGGTCCACACTTTTCTTTTATGAATTGGGGAAAGTTTGTTTTCTCAAACAGAGTTTCATGATTCCCATGTGTTAGGTTATCTTAGACAGGAAATAGGCACGAGCAGAGTAGTGTATGCCCCCCGTGGGAACTAGGTTTCCAAGGAAAACGAGCAACGGCCCGCTCACGAGCCGAAACCGAACACAAGATACAAAGGTTCAGGAAAAACAATAGGAAGAAAGATTCCTTCTGACACTGCTGATAAGTAGCGGTCAAGAGCGTTGAAATGAGTCCACGTGGGCACAGAAACCAAGATGAACGAAGGTCCACCTGATGCCACGTGTACAACGTGGGCCCGCTAGACTTTGTTTGAGACCCACTTCTCGGAAATGAAATCTGCCGAAGGGAGGAAAGAGACAAAAACTAAAAAGAAAAAATCGCAGATCTCTTTATTCCTTCACCACACGACGCTCCTCGATAACTGATGCGTTAAAAACACTTTAAACACCAAAAAAGAAGATGAAGAAGGCGTTTAAAACGTTTGTCGTGTTCACTTTTCACCTGGTTTTTGCAGAAATGTTCCCGTTAAGAACTGTCTTCTTCTTTCTTGAACCCCTTCAATGGTGGCGACCGTGCAAATGAGTATAGGGCAGGCACGAGTTGCAGACGGGCGCGAGAGGTCGCGTGTCAGAGCTACAGTATGCGTGTGGTATCACGTGACAGAGTAGCCTGCACGCAGAGAGGAAGCGTCTGAGCTACTCAAAGGCAATCAACAAGAAAGCTAAGCGTAGGGCTCTGTGAAGTACGGGCGGACCCAAAAGAAGACAAGGCGTTTGACCTCTCCGTCTCTTCACCGGAGGGTGGTCTCGCTGCCTTTTGCTGGTCCGTTGCTTATCTTGATAAAAAACAAGATCATGTTTATTGATTTCTTCTCACAATTTATGTCCTTCCTTTCCTCTTTCAAAATTTTCAATAACAGGCATGGCAATGGAGCTGCACCCCGACCGAACCCACCCCGATTTCAAAACCCGCACGAGAACTTCTGGGACCTAACTCCAACATGCCACAACCAGCACATGTTTTTCTAAATAAATGAGAAGGTAAGTAACTTAGATTATGTCTTCAAAGAACAGACACACATTTTGAGCTTCAAATCAACACAAAAACTTTAAAACATAATGAACTTGATTTTTAGCATCTAAAACTTGAATAAATACAATGCTTAATATACTACAATAAACTATTATAAATGAGCATGGAAAACAATAAATACTAAAGGATACCTTATTATTAAAGTCCAAAACCATTTCAGATTTAGGATTAGGTTGAAATCTTTAATTTAAAATTAGTTATTTATTATATCTACAGATATCCATGGTGGGTTAGGGTTGGTTTACCCTAAACCCAATTCCAACCCTGCTGGGCAGCTTGGGTACCCGCGAATGATTTCAGTTTGCCGAGCCTACGTTCATCAACCCTTTTCAGGTAACGGTTTCGTCGACAAAATTTTCGTGAATGAAATTCATTCGTTTAAACCTCTTCCGCTTCGAAGAATAAAATAGAAGTGGTTGGACTTGCAAAATAAATTACCGAAAGGACGAATTCTCAAAGAAAGTCCCAATTTGGAAATAGTGTGGAATGGAGGACAGATGCTGAAAACCGTAGAGGAAGAGAAAAGCGCCCGTGATTACGCTGGTTAGCGTTGCGCTCAAGGCATGCACAGATGGGCCACACATGGCGCGCTTGCCGATCAACGGACGGTGTGGTAGAAGTGCTAAAGTTCTCCCAGCTAAGCATTTGATTGAATCCGGTGTATGGAAAAAATGTTTTATACTTTGAAAGTATAAAAACAGGTATTTATTTTTTATACGGACTGTTGATCGAGCTCGATTCAACTGTTCAGAATATAGAAGCAAATCCTCCGAGAGTACCTTAGCATTTGCAGTGTATATGTGTAGTCCAACAACTCAAGTGTGATCCGAGGACTGGCAACAGTGACCCAGTCGAGAAGTTGATAATATATATATATATATATATATATATATATATAAAGAGAGAGAGAGAGAGGGAGAGAGGTATATACTCAATCAATTAAACATCGATTGATATGATTGTAGAGATTCGAAATAAAAATAATTTATGCTATTTACATTAAATGTGATGAGAGTGATAATTAATCAAAACGATCAAAATACTCATTTTACATTGTATTTAATTCACTCATATGCATTAAATGACATTGATATTCATGTTGATATTAACAAGATGTTTGATGTGTCATTTATGCAATCACATATTGTCTGGTAGAATTGATGAGAGTGTCTAGTAACTTTCCGTTTTTTTAAATGTGAGTAGAAAAAGTATAATGATATAAATTGCTTTTAGATTCAAATCTCTATCGTTAGGCATGTCAATGAAAGATGAAAATGTTTAGTCTTTAAACTATAGACTCATGCACCTTCATATTTCACCACTGTCCACACGAACTGATGCGGAGGCCATTTACAAAATAGAATTGTACTTTATTAAAATTCCAAGCGTTCTTCTCTCGAGTTACAAACGCTTATTAATTTTATGTTTTCGTTCCTTCTTTTCTTGCTCTCTAATTTGGATAGTTCCAACGTCATTTGAAGGGAATTGGCGCCTATCAACGACATTGTAATCCGTTCCTGGTGGTTGTTTTTTCCTTATGTAAATATTGTTCCTATGTTGAACTTGACGTCTTCTCCTAGTATTCAGTTAATGTTATTTTTGTGAAATTTCAAAACTTTGGAGTTTCTGCGCTAAGTGTGCATTCAGCATGTCATTGTGCTTGTGAACTGTGAACAAAGTGCAGTAATGGTTCTCAGAAAATCCGAATTGCTCTCAACTTTGTTCTTCATAATAAGCTGTTGTAACTGAAGAATTAATATAACTAAGCGGAATTACCAGGTGAAGTGTTGAGAATTGAATTCTTGACGCAGGTGATTGCGGCAGAAATAATTTAAAGATGTGATTGGTTGAAATTGAATTGCTTCTAATCTTTGTTGGGCTCAAAGTGCTGATTTAACTAAATAATTTTTTCAGAACTTTTCTCGTTCTTGAAAAACTCTCTCAGTTCTTGACATAATACTGCTTGAGAACACTATACCGTATTTATAAAATATATAATATAAAATAGTGTCACTATTTTGGATTTCAACACATGATGACGTAACTACCCTTTTAATTCTCAACATGCGAAATGTGATTGTTGTAGGGATTTAAAAGAAGGGACAAGTTTTGGCATTAACTTTTCCCGCATTAACCAATGGTGATTCTATATCTCATTTCTTTTCCCATTAATTCTGCCCTTGGCCTGTTTTTTTTTGCTACAATGGAGGCAGATGCCTAAGGCACACACACATGCAACCTCTGAGAATCGAACTCACCACATGTGAGTGGGCATCAGGGAGCCCTATCGGGAGCTAACACTCTAGCTGCACCTGTAGCATCTTGTTAACAAGAGAATCGCAATCAGCTTTTTTTCTACAGTGAATGGAATCACAGTAATTACAAAATCGGTGTTGGCAAGATGAATCCTCTTTTGGAATCATAGATCCAGATCCAAATCCAAGAACACATATACATGAGATGAGATCCGACCCTATAAGTATGGTCTCATGGTGCCGGCCAAACCCAAACAAGACCCGAGATAATCAACACAACAGCTCAACCCAAGATCAAGTCCTTTTCAGGTAGGGTTCGTGGGTCTACTGGGTCGGCTCACCACAGTCCCTCTGAGTTCGGACCCAGTTCATCTTCCATCATGGAAGAGGACGCCATTGCTGCAAGGTGATGAAATTGAAAACCATGAAAGCATGAACACATGCAAGTTAATACATCGTTCGCCCCTTTGTACAGACCAACAAACATGTCTCTTGTGTCATGCCCACCCAAAGGGGTGCATCCCTCCCCCCCCCCCCCCCCCCCCCCCACACACACGAAAGCACATGCCCACATAAATGCGTGCACCCTACCCTACACACATGCTCGATTATTGCTCAAGTACACATGCATGCATGCATGCATTCGTGCACAAATAGTACGTTTTGTGTATTTATAATTTGTTGTGAACGAGTGAGGTGGAGCCCGATAAAGCGTTTTACGTAGAATATACAGGCCGAAAACATGGCTGTATTTCTAAGGTTCGGGGCCCAACATTAATTAATTTCATAAGTACCGAAATATATACTAGATGTCGTGTATGATAGTTCATGGTTTGCCAATGTAAGCTAGGTTGAATTATTTTAATAAAAAATAAATATGAAATTGTAACTTTATCATGGTCTAAAAATGTTTTTTTTGTTTACTTTTTTCTTGTTACAATGGAGAGTCCAAAGCAGTGGCAGATGTAGCATTTTTTGTGGGATGCGGTGAACTGCTTATTCAACTATTTGAAGTGGGGTGAACTATGTATAATGGTCATGGATTCAATTATCTCCTGTACAAATTTCATTAATCTTTTGAATTTCTGGTGAGACGGCCGCCCCGCCTTACCTCAATGTAAACTCACGATCATTTTCTGAATCTATTCTCTTGCAACGTGACCTAACGCTCCGAGCGCATGGGTTCAACTTATTAGTTCTTCCATACACACACACACACACATACATATATATATATATATATATGAGAAACCTTGCGTTCCATGCTATCACTAGCATGTGCTAGAATAGACCACAATGTTGGTTAGGTAATAGAAAAGCATCCTACATCAAACGGTTAGCATATGCTAGCACAAGGAGGGACCGGTTTGTATTGTATGATATTTTCTCAAGAAAGCAATTAAAACAAGATTTCTAACCAAGATGTTACTTGACCTGTGGGCAATGGAGATGGGTCCAGGTCTGGCTGCATGGTCCAATACCCAGTGGATCGGTTTGGCCTTATGGAGCCAGGTCTGACATGAATAATGCTGAATCTTCCCAACTTGGGCAACTGTTTTCTTTTTCCTCTTCTTTTGTTTTGGGTGCAAGCATCTAAATAACTGTGTGCATGTCGGACCAGTAATGGGTCCAGACAGTGGAGGATCTAGAAATTCCTCTAGAGTGGGGCAAAGTATGTCTCAGACTCACAGATCAGATGTAAGATGTAAGCTGCAGTTTTTCTTTCGAGTTTTAGAATTTCGGGTGGGGTGAATGCCCCACCTCGACTCAATGTAGATCCGCCACTGTGTACGGATCTTGACTCATAAACAGGTACAAAATTCAGTATTGGATCACAAATATGAATACCCTGAAAGTGTCATGTAAGAGATGCAATCATCGGCAATGTTATGAAAGCTATCATGAATAACTGGATCATGTGCATTCCATAACCAAGCAGTACAGAGAGGATTAACATGGATCAGTGAATGTTCATCTGATCGCCTCACCTCTCCCTGAATGTAAATTTTCTAGCTTCACCATGAAAGCCACCAGTGTGCTCTTGCCGAATAACAGAGCCCGCAGTAGCATGTCAGTGCCGGGTGGACGCCGGTGGTGGATCTGATAAGCCGATTCTTAGCATTTTAGTTACCATACTGCTGCTGTGTTAAGTTTGTACAGGTAATCTTTACAAACCATGCATTCCGGCAAGGGTCCAAGTACTAATTTTCAGTCAATTCATTGCCGGTTTGCAGGGAAAGCTTGAAGTGCCATCACATTTATGATATAGTCGTGCGCCCACTAACGATCTGCTTCCTTCTTTAGGAGTTCAAATGCGTCTGCATCTTCCACTGCATGTACAAATCCAAAGTACTTAATGTTTGTGCTTATCGCAGACACTAGTTAGTTTTATGTAGATCAAGAACTGTCATGTCCCGGTTCACGGGCCTGGCCTGGCCTTGGTTAACCAAACAGCCAATCGTGGCACCATGAGCCAAGGCATGGGTATGATAAAATTTTACACATATAAACAAGTGTTTATTGCCGACCCCGTTTAGTATGGGAAAAGGTTTAGTTGTTGTTGTATAAACAAGCCTTTATTGTTGTCGTTGTAGTATTAGAAAGTTGTGTTAATAATATGTTCAATGATCGAACCAAACCCACGTAAGATATAAAAAAGACTTAGTTGTTGTTGTTGTTGCATTATAAAGAACTCTTTATTTTATACAAGATACCAAATCTAAATAAGTTATATCTCGACTCTATATATTACAGAATTGCAAATTTGAGCTTATTGTTTATATTATTCACTGACTAATACAACCTTTTTGATCATCACATTCAAAACTAGCAGCAAGTTCGTCTTTAAATACCAAAGATGAAGCATGGTGAGCACAACCTAATCCTATTGTTGGTGGATATCCACACCCTAACAAAAACACTAAATCATGTCACCCAATTAAAAAATCCCAAATTTATCGAGAAAACCTATACTTAATAAATTATGAGTTGTAACCACCACCATCAACAACCACAACGACTAAACTTTTTCTCATACTAGATGGGTCGGTTATATGAATTATTCATTTTAATAAAGCTCAATGAATTATCATGCTAACTTAACTCAACATAAACTAAATATTTCTTTATTGTTTCCTTCCAATGAGATCTTTTTCTTCCTCCTCTTTTGAAAGTACCATCAACGCTACTAAAATCCAATTAATAAAGCTCACATTATAATTATTATAACCTGAAAAATTGTCACATGAATGGGCTCAATAGGAACTGAATCGATCATATGGCTGGAAGCAGCTCGATTCTCCAAATCAACATCAAATATTGCGCATCGTCAACCAGAAACCAAAGTTAGAGCAGCACATGTGAACACGTATGGCTGGTAAAGGTTAGAGCAGCACGGGTTTGTGCCCCAACACGTGATGGTCTTCCAAAGAAGCAGCCAAAGGAAAGCCAGAAAGTAAAAAAACAAAAACTCTCTTAAGAATATGAGAACGGGCCGCACGGGATAATTACTCTCTCCCCTTACCAGGGAGACAAACGGGGTGGGTCCCCCACTGGATTAATGATTCCTTCATCAGCTGCACCTAAACGAAAACCAACATTGACCGAGAGAGAGATTCAAACGAAAACCTACGTTGACCGACTAGTCTTAATAAATTCATGGAAATTCCTTGGAAGCCGATGAATGTATGATGATGCCCACTATGAAGTTTCCACCGGTTTTCCTTCACATTAAGAAAAAGTACGATGCAGAAACTACCATGAGATGGCTAGAAATCTTTCACTTTGTGAATTTCCGATTCGACTTGGGCTTCCAAATCATAAATATTCATTAACTTAGCTTCTATCTTGACCTTGACTCTTGGCGAATCTCATTTAATTAAGCACAGAAACGGCACATGCTTTCCATTCACAAGGGATGAGACGAGCCTCACAATATTTGGGTGGTTTAGAATATTCAAATGTGCTGTCATCAGAAGTGTTTTTCTATATTATTGCCCTAAATCGACTTTTCCTTTCATATTCTTAGGATACTTGTCACGCTTCTCAACTTTCGACTTCAAAAGAATATAAATGTAAACTAGAGCATCAACTTCCCCTTTTCGATGCTAAGTTCACGGATCTCTAACAAGCCAATTCAAGAACTCCCACACCTCTTCTTCAATTTGCAACGTCTCCTGACTTCTATTGTATCAGCTTTCATCTACTTGTTTAATAAGATGATTAATGTCGACTTTAAAAGATTTTCTTTTCTGGGTGAAGTATTCGACAGTTATATTAAGGCCAAGATGAACCAAACTGATTGGGTGCAAGCCAGGTTGGCCCGTTATCAGGGTAAAGTTCTCCCAGCGCTGGTTTGCACCATTCAGATTGCTCGAAATCGAGACCTTGCTCAAGGGGAACGAGTTCCCAACCACTTGAACCACTCAATATTGGTAGATGCAAAGAATTTATTAGAATAAGAGTACACACGCAAAGCAAATTTCAAAAGGAACATATAGAGAAAACCATTGATAACAAAGTTATACGTGAAAATAATTACTTGCTGGTCGCATAATTGATGTGTATACTTTCCATTTGTTTATAATTGTATAAATGGACAACAAACTACTCTGATCCTAGTAGTTTCCACATCTAACGTACACCGCGTAGCACCGAACCCTCTCGCTCGCGGGCGCGCGCCTGGTTGGTTCTTTTACCGGACAAAACCCCGCGTGCTTCCTCTCTCTACTGACGTGTAGCTCACCGTCCCTTCTTTTCCTGTATTCCTTCCCTGCCTTGCGCTTTCTGACGCCTCCAAACCGCCCCCATTTAATTTCTTCCGTTTCTATCTTCTTACCCATTCAGCTTTTCTGTTTTTTCTTGGTTACCCACTTGTTTTACCGAATTCCTTGCTTCCTTCATTGGTGATCTTGTTAATCTTACGTTCTGCGATTGTTGGTTGTTTCGATTGCCCCTAAATCGGACGTTGACGCTTGCGCAGAAGGGTCGTTAATGGTGTTTACTGATGTTGTTGTCCGACGGGCCGAGTAATTCCGATTTCTGGACCGACCCCGTGGGGTTTCTCGCGGGCGGCGATGGATTTGATGATTCGGATAAGTTCTCCATGAGCGCGGAGAATATCTTGGATATCTTGAACGAGGACCAGGCGCGGGATCCTTCGGCGGTAGGTCAATTTTAGTTGTTGCCTTTTGTTACTTTTACTGATTTTCGTGGATTGCAATGGTTTAATTACGCGTTCGAATTGTTGGTGTATATGATTTTCATGGATTTCTTGCCTGAAGGATGCACGACTTATGGAATCTTATTCTGGATTTAGTTGTGAAGCTTTGGAGGGGTTCCGGACTAGAATTAGCATAATTGCTGATGAAGGATTTTCGGCATTAATCTGTATCAGGTGGTTCTTGGTTGGATTACTTGCAAGCTGTAATTGTCAAATGTTAATAATAAATTGATGGACCTGCTAGTCATAAATCCTACAATATGGCCTGTATAGTCTTGTGAATCGTCTGTTTAGATTGATTTTTTTGGTATTGATATAACTAGTTTACAAAACGAAACGTAGTGCACCCAACTATCGTACGTCTTCTCTCTCTCTAATATCGACCATGATGAAGTCGAAGAAGACCATCTCTTCCGTCAAAGCTGCTGATCTGATGAATTGCTACAAGAAGAAGGCCAGATCCATTGCTAAACCTTCTTCTTTGAAGGCTGTTAATTCGATCTCTTCCATGGATATCCTTGAGGAAACGAAGTAAATGAAATGGAAAGCAACCTTATTGTACGAAAATGTTCTGATGGACAAATCTCTATCACTCTTTGAAGTTACTAGACTACCATTCTAGAAGTAGAGGAGGATCAGGAAGATCAACATCAACAGAACTTGGAGGAGCAGGTTGATGATGATCTTAGTGTTTTTTAAACCATTGAAATGTAAAAGATGATTAAGAATGCCTAGAGTTCATCGCGAGCGAAGAAGAAGGAAGAAATGTGCAGTCCATTGAAAAATGCAATTATACTTAGACTTATGGCCAATCGAAGCTTGGAGCAACTACTAAAAAGAAGACAATCAGCATGCTCTCATTGATTGATATAGGCTACAATTATTTCCTTGTCAAATTGGCAAGTAGCCAAGCTCTGGATTTCGTTCTTCTTAAAGGTCCTTTGACCCAGTTCTTCCTAATAAAGTTCTAAACATGATGCGTGCAGTGCCACTATCCAAACGTCATGTGAAGATAAACTTTGGTTTAGTGGAGGCAGAGATGGACACATCACAATCAAGAGCGTCTGTCAACCTTTAGAACAAGACCAACCATGTGTACTTCAAGCATATTGGAAGAGAATATGGCACTTCAATTTCTAGAGAATTAGAATCTTCTTATGGGGACAAACTTAAAAGGCTTCCTACCAATAAAGCCCGACCTAGATGGGGAAATGAAATTTCATCATGCTATTTATGTAACTATCGTGTTGAAAGTTGAAACACAAATATACGCCTTAAGAGCGATGTTATAAATATCGTATCATATCATACGATACAATCCGCGATATGGGTGTATTGGTACTTGAACCGATACGATTCAAGTACATGTATCATAATAGACATGTATCACACCCGTATTGCAACATATGATACACTGCTATACGGGTACTCTATCGTACTATACATCCTGTCTCGCACGATATGGGCTATTAGGATACATGATGATTTTTTCATGATTTTTTAGTTTTGATTTTTCAATATTTTAATGTACCATATATGATGCGGTACAATTATCGCGTATGGGTGCCCTATACGATATGGGTACCGATAGACTAATTACAACATTGCTTAAGAGACTGTAGAAGAGTGAATTTTGTTTGGAATCTGCCGAGCTTTCCAGAAAATTGGGTTTCTTTCTTCTCATCCAATAGATTAAGGACAACATTGATTCGAAGAAAGAAGTGACACCTGCAGGATATTACTGGGGCTATGGCGACCTGGTTGATTTGTAATTGGAGGAACAAAGAGTTGCTTCAAACAGACTTTTTATTTCCTACACCTAAAGAAGCAATCTCATACGCGAGAGACTAGATGGGAACTACCTCATCCTGATTGGGTGAAGGTAAACTCTGACAATAGCCGAAAGACACAAGTCAGTCAGTCAGTCAGGCTGTGGAAGTGTCATACGTGATGCTGAAGCCAATTAGATTGGCAGAACAATGAGAAGAATTGGTGATGGAAGTTCCCTTTGTTATCGAAGATTGGGCATTGATGGATGGACTAAATCTGGCTTGGAACAAACTCTTCAGAAAAGTGATACTTGAATCAGATCCATTAACTCTTGTATCAAACATTAGCTGAATCTACTGTAATTCATGAGATCAGGAGGATCATTGCAGACATCAAGTAGCTCATTGCGAGGCTGCGGTAAGTCAAACTAGGCCATATATATAGAGTGGCGAACAAATTCGCAGATCAGATGGCAGTGAACAGCTTCAAGCAGGATGAGTATTCTGTTATATAGGAAGAATTTCCAGTGGATCTCATGGCCCTGATCCAGTATGATGTAATAGGAGGGTCCTCTCCCAGTGAAATTATTATCCAGTAACTACTGTAATTGGGCTTAGGCCCACATTTTCACACACAGAAAATTGGTATTCAAAAGAAATCGTCAGATTCAGGTGCTTTCATAATAATTGTTGGAACCAGGGGGCTCATTAATTACATGTTATTTAAAGTTACTTGCTAGAGCAGAGGTTTTATAGCATGGAAAGTATTCCTAGGAATAATGGTTGTGTCTGAAGGAGCAACGTGCATGAATGAACAGTGAGTGATCTTCCGTCTATGACATGCATCACTATGATTGATAGTAAGTGGTCTTATGGATCTATTCGGTTTTTGTTGGGAGAATCCTTTCAGTGTTACTCTAAAAGATGCCTGAATAGGTACGGAAGATCCCATTGAGGAAATGATTTGTCTGCCTCTGAGGTTCTGGACTTTACAGTTAATGCAGAGTGATAAACCTCTTAATAAGATCTATTTGTGTTGCACATGTGCTCCATGTTTCATTAGCCTATTGCTTTTATACGTGGTGCTCTAAGATAGATATCTATATTGCACTTTTTCATAAACAGGAACACATGCATAAACTACATGCATCAGCATGTGCACCCACATCCTGGTCTTCACATTGTTAGGGTTTCTCTAGATGCACCATGAAGAAAATAGAAATGGTTCTGATACCATGTGCACTATTCTAACATGGTCTGGTAGCGTTCTTGAAGGAAAACATGCCCTGGTAATGGGTGTGTCTAAGTATCTCCTTAATTAGGTAGACATTACTGAACTTTTGCATTTTCTGGAGCCTAAATTTGTGAATGATTTGGTTATTCAACAGGGCACTGAAGATAAATCTCCATACTCAAACGAACTTCATATTCCACTGTTCCCTGAGAATCCATCTTCTGAAAATGGTAATAAAGTTGACCTTGCATGGTAGTTGTTACTTCATCTGGAAGTGGCGCTTGGCACAAATTCTTATATTGACTTTGGATGTCTTCATTTCTTTGCCAAATTCAAAACAATTTCAGGCCTCCACCAGCACCAACCCTGGTCACTTTCTTTAGGAGCCTGTCAAGCTGGATTTGGTCCATGGTCTCCTTCAAACAACTTGAAGTCCCCATTTCTTGCAGGCAATAATGAAATGGAATGCTCGTTCATGCCTTTCGATGGTTTGGGCAGATATGATGATGTATATATTGGTTCATTGCATGAAGACAGCACACCAAATAAAGCACCAGAGCCAAATGAAAAGCCCATAGCCTCTTTTGAGTCTTCAGACAGCTATGCTGGGCCTCTACAGACATTTGAGGGCCAAGTATATAAAGATGGACTTCTGAACATACCAGAGCAGGACAATTTCAAGCGTCTAGTTACCAGTTACGTGTATCCAGAAACTCATTGGTTGTCTCTATCATCTTCAGATCCAGATGAGTACTCCAGGATTAAGATGGAGACTTCAGTTCTTCCTACCACAAGTGGGTGTCCTGATAATCATCTATGTGGAGGATCACTGAATCACATTGGTAATTCTAAGTTCGATGCAAAAGACATGGGCTTCATGTCAGACCCTGGGTGCTTGGTGGACCTAACTCAATCAGATAGTGATGATGACAACATACTGGAAACTGGGAAATTTCGATATAAGGGGTTTGCAAAATCTGCTGGAGACCTAAATTATGCATCCGTTTCTAAAAATATTCGGCTCCATCAATGTATGAACGGTGAAACTGCAGAGATGTAGTATCCTATGCTTTATATAGTAACTTCTTTTTTCAGTGAATACATTTTTAACAATGTTTTTGGCATTTCTGGTTCAGCTGTTGAACACAAAAGCACTTCACTGAAGGAAGGCATACAAAATATTGGAAATATTGAAAAGGTAAATGCAGCTACTCAATGTATCTATTGAGTTCCCCTTTTATAATTTTAAATGGTTTAAAATTGAATCTACAACAGGAGGTAAGTCTCTCATGATCTCATCAAATCAGCAGATGGCAATGATTGGTAGTCATGTATCAACTCCTGAGGCTGAAACTACTGTCATCATGCCGTTTTGCTTTGGTTCATGTGTTATTCAATATGCGAATCTGAGGCCCAAACCTGATGATTGATGTTGCAGGTTTCTTTTAGAAGTGGACCAAAATCCATTCTTGATGATAATTTTTTTGTTAGAGAAACATCGGGGATGTCCTTTATGAACATTTCTCCCAAGCTTTCAACATCGGCTACCAGTAAGAGCTATTCTTTTATTTAGAATATAAACTAGAGAATAGCATCTTCACTCTCTGTGCTGTCATTCTGGTTGATGATATTGATGGAATAATTGCTTAGGTTCCCCTGGAAGTAGTGCGCATATGGAGGATGATACTGACATCTGTTTTGTTGAGGATGCAACTGACCGAAGACATAATCCACCTGTAGCATCAGTGCAGAACAAAATCCATGCCACTTCTCAACCACCTCTCTGTGGTGATTCTTTCAATTTGATAGGGATGGGGGATGAAAGAGTGAGGACATATGATGAAAAGTTGACTTACAGGCTGGCTTTACAGGTATTCTGTGCCTTCCTTCACCATAAATAGGCGCTGCAATAGTGGCGAAATTCTGTCAGAGTCAAAACCAATTTGGTGGTTTCTTCTATGTGACATGTGGAGATGCCGTCTAACTTTGACGGTCATATGCTTCTTTATTATTATTATTTAAATAAAAAGGAAAATCTTCAAGTGAAGTACATTTGAACATGTTACTATTTTTGATCAATTGGAACTGTGACACTGTGACCTATTTTTATAATAACTGCAAATGGATGTCATGTACATGTACAGATGGATTCTCCCATGCTGTTCCAACAACATGAGAAATTATGTGTCAGTTTTTTTTGCGGCACATCTATAATAACTTTTGTGAATCCTGCATCTGTCAATTCCTTCTATCTACTCCGTGCAAGCAGCTGCAATAGTTTAGAGTTAAGCTTTTGGTGTCAAATTCAGGTTTTGTATAGCTTTTATCAACTTATATACTCATCCCTTCTATTTAGTGTTCGTTACTCTTTGTGTCTCTTCTGCATGCAATCTTTTTTTTAATCTTGCTTAACTGATATAGATTTTATAAGTTCTTCCCGTTCTACATTAGGTAGATAAATGGAAACTGCCCATCTGTTTTAAACTGTACAGCTTGCTTGTTTGAACTGACTGTCAAGTGATCTCAACTGTTGGTCTTCTTTCCTTCATTCCTGGTATCATTTGCTCTGGTTGAAGTTGTTTACTCACATAAGTCGTATTGATCTTGGAGTTTAAGCGGAGACCAGTTTCTATTGGAAGGTGAACAAACTGCAAATGTAAACCTTAATGCCTTAGATTCTCTTTTTGCAATTGGATAATACAGCTCCTGTACTCTTTAAGTTTTGTGACATGTTGCTAATGGGCGTGCTTTTTAGTTCACATAAGTCGTATTGATCTTAGAGGTTAAGCGGAGACCAGTTTCTATTGGAAGTGAACAAACTGCAAAATGTAAACCTTAATGCCTTAGATTCTCTTTTTGCACTTGGATAATGCAGCTCCTGTGCTCTTTAAGTTTTGTGATATGTTGCTAATGGGCGTGCTTTTTAGTTCACCTGTATGGTACGAATCTTGTTTCCCAGGGAACAAATCAATTGCATCTTGTAGCAGAGCAGCATGAATTCTGCGGTTTCATTTAACTCACACAGTAGCCATTAAGTTGATAATAGTAATACATATGTAGTAAGAAAAGTTTGGGCTTATTGCAGGATCTTTCTCAGCCAATAAGGGAAACCAGTCCCCCAGATGGAGTTCTAGCGGTGCCTCTCCTGAGGCACCAGGTAATGTTTTCTTAAACATATCCTTGGGATGCTTTTGAAGTATCTATCGTTGTTTATAGCTGATTAAATTTTCACATACAGCGGATAGCCTTGTCATGGATGTTGCATAAGGAAACAGCTAGTTTGCACTGCTCTGGTGGTATTCTTGCAGATGATCAGGTTATATCTCTAGCCATATCTGTTTCACTTATGCATTCCAACTTAGAAACTGGGGATAATTGATTAAAGCTTTCTTGGCTTACATGGATACTGTTGACAGGGGCTTGGTAAAACAGTGTCGACAATTGCTCTCATACTAATGGAGAAGTCTCCATCTTTGAACTCCAATTCTAAGGTCATGGCTAATGTTAAACCTGAAGCTCTAGATTTGGATGATGATGATGGATGGATGAAACCAGATGGACCAAAGCTAATTGGGAACTCAGAAAATTTTGTCCCTAACCCAAGACCACTGAAAACTGAAAGTAGTAACTCAGTATGTAAGGGAAGGCCTGCAGCTGGAACACTGGTAGTATGCCCGACAAGTGTCCTTCGACAATGGGCTGAAGAACTCCAAAATAAAGTCACTGACAAGGCTAAGCTTTCAGTTCTTACATATCATGGAAGCAATAGGACAAGAGACCCTAGTGAGGTTGCTAAGTACGATGTGGTGCTTACTACATATTCTATTGTAAGCATGGAAGTACCAAAACAACCATTCGTTGATCAGGATGATGAGAAAAGAGATAATGAGAATAATGGTTCTCATGTGGATTTGTGTACTAACAAGAAAAGGAAGCAACCTCTGAGTGAGAAGAAAAATAAAGGCAAGAAGGCAGCTGATGGCTCAATGTCTGACCCATCTGCTCGTCCACTAGCACGAGTTGCATGGTTTAGGGTGGTTCTGGATGAAGCTCAAACTATAAAAAATCATAGAACGCAGGTGGCACGGGCTTGCTGGGGTCTTCGAGCAAAAAGAAGGTGGTGCTTGTCTGGCACACCAATTCAGAATGCAATCGATGATTTATACAGTTACTTCCGGTTTCTTAGATATGATCCATATGCTGTCTATAAGTCCTTCTGTACCTCAATAAAGAATCCAATCAGTAGGAACCCAGTCAGTGGCTACAAAAAGCTGCAAGCTGTATTGCAAATAATTATGCTTCGCCGTACAAAAGGTGAATTTCATTTTTTAATTCAATTTCTCGCTTTGATCTTACTGAGTTTTTGGAGAAAGTTTTGTTTGTGTAGATGAATCTCTCTTTTATTTTAGCAAATAGGAATCTTATATCTTTTTCTAGGTTTATATAGTCTGATAAACTTGTCTCTGTGTTTCCAGAGGTCATGCATGTGTGCTCTTCCAGTCGATATTATAGCCAGATCCTTTGTAATATGAAACATTTTTGCTTGGGACACCGTAGGAGTGTAAGTCAGGGTGACTATAAGTGATGAAATTAAATATTCTTTATTGAATAGCAAGGAAAACTTACAGAATTGGGCAGAATACAAACATCTGCTGCCAGTAGAGTAGAAACTGGGCAGCATCTCTCTGGCGGCTGCTACCTTGGTTTTCTCAACAGACTCTAACTATTATTAATAGGTCTAATCTAACTTGAATGACCAAAACACCCTTACTAATAAAACAGAAATACTCTATATGCTTTGTTCGGGTATGGCAGAATGGGATTCCTAGAAAGATTTATTGCACTAGTGTTATCACATCTTATCTGGATGTGATCAAGTCAAGACCGTAGCCTAAAGTTATTTGCTTCATCCATAGGATTTGAGCACTATAGCTCTATATTCTACTTCAACATTCTAGACCTAGCAACCGCATTATGTTTTTCTACTTTTCCATGAGACTAAAGAACTTCCCCAAGTAAGCAACACAATACCCAAAGGTTTCCCTATCCAATTTGCATTAATAAGATCCTCGTCTAATCAGATAGAATAAGCATTAATACATGTCCATGCACCCTTTTATCTTCATACCACACCAACCCATTTATAGAGAACCTAGATATACCTCAAGATTCGTTGAACCATTGTATCCTAATGACTATCACTTAGGGTTTTAAGATATCCGACTAACAACACCGACAGGGAAAACATAATATAGTTTGGTCATAGTGAGATAGAGATCCAGTTTTCCCACTGTATTTCATTATACCTACCTATTTACCTCCTTCATCTTTGTCTAAATAGCAGTTTAATGCCCATCTGAGTGATTATCGATGTGTTTAGCAATCTAGCCATCCCGAACCTTTTTGAGCAATGTCAAGGGCATACTTTTTTGAGATTATGCAATGTCCTTCATTGGATTAGGCTTTGATTTGAAGTCCCAAGGACATATCTCAATCTCCCAAGTTTTTGGTTTCAAATTCATTCTGCATTGAAACAAGTGTAGCAAATTCTTTGTGCTTTTCATTAGTAGCACTATTATAGATAATATCATCCACATATACTTTCTGCACAAGAAGAATATCATGCTTTTTTATTTTTAATGAAAAGTGGTAGTATCGACTTTTTTCCTCTGAAAAACCATTTTTCTAAAAGAAACTACTCAACCTTTCATACCAAGCTCTAGGAGTTTGCTTTAAGCAATAATAAAGCCTTTTAAGCTTTAAAAACATAGTTGGATAGTTTATGATTTTTAAAACCCGCTGGAGGTTGTTCAACGAATACCTCCTCTT
Organism: Brasenia schreberi; assembly: GCA_036023115.1. Classification (NCBI taxonomy): domain Eukaryota; kingdom Viridiplantae; phylum Streptophyta; class Magnoliopsida; order Nymphaeales; family Cabombaceae; genus Brasenia; species Brasenia schreberi. Next base: position 9,952,291 of record JAYKKT010000068.1, on the reverse strand, counting down.
GAATAAAGGCCATTTAGAAAAGCACTTTTGACATCCATTTGATATAATTTGAAATCTCCATGATGCAAGCATAAGCAAGTAACATTCTAATAGCTTCTAATCTAGCTATATAGGTGCATAGGTTTTCTTCATAAATCTATTCCTTCTTCTGATTATAACCTTTAGTAACGGAAGGTCTATAATGGTCAAGGTTTTGTTCTTGATAAGTGCTTCTAATTTAGTTTCCATCGCAACTCTCAAAGAGGATCACCCGTTAGGTTCTTCAAAAACTTATTGGGATATTATATTTTTTCGGCATTCATGACAAACTTTTGGTAATTTTCAGAGGTTTGGTCGTAAGAAACATGATTAGAGAGATAGGATACTCAGTGCAAGAACGTTTAACTTTGCGAATGGCAATAGGGAGATCTAAAGTGAATTCTTGGAGTGGTTGAGGATTTGAATTAAGAGAAGAATCTTTGGGTGATATTTATGAGTTTTAATCTTGGTTTAAGACAATCTTCCTCGGTCCTCTTTTTTATATCATGACATCCTTTAGTGCAACAATAATTTCTTCCATGTCATCTTGCTTGTCTTCTGTCTCACTAGGGACTAGAGGAAGAACATATGAGAATACATCCTCAGAGGTTATCAACTCCCCCTAAGAATTATAGTAGGGAGTTGATTATGAAAAAGTAACATCCATGGAAGTATAGATTTTTCGATGAATGGGGTCCTTGGCCAATTATCCATGATTGAGATCCATTTGCCAACTTGATAGATTCTTGTCTTGGGAGCTTTCTATAATCAAGAAAGTAGGATGTCTTGCCTACCATATGGTCGGTAGCACCAAAGTTAATAATCCATACTTTAGGCTGAAAGGAAGAGGAGATATTACCCTTCATTGAGTGTGTGGCTTGTGCCACCGCAACTTGAGATGAAGAGGCTTGATCACTTTCACGTAATTTGCTTTCAAGATCTACAATCCATTGCATTAATTCCTTCAGACCTTCTGAAGGAGTTATTACACTTTCCAATACATAAGCATTTGTGAAGAGAGAACGTAGGTGATATGATTTACCGATTAACTACTAACATTGTTCTTTTGTATGTCTTGGTTTGCCATAATGTGAGCATATAATCTTATTTTAGTCATCTCAGTAAGGCCTGTCATGACCTCTTTCACGCATATGCTGGCCACTACGACCACGATGAGGTTGAAAATCTGTCTTCTCATGAAAGTCATGATGGTAAGTGGGAATAACATTATCTTTCTTTAAGTTCCTGTGCGATCTTCTTCTCTTAGAAGTAAGGAATATATAGTCCCAAGTGAGGGAAGTTCTATGGGAGATCAAGCTTAAGACGAAGATCTTTAGTTTATTTCTGCAAGTTGTAATTGATGTCTTAAGTAATTTGGATTTCAATGGATCAGATCCATTGGAAATAGGATTTTAGTGTAGATTAGTATCTTAAGTAGGGGTAAATGTGTCTTTCAAGTTATATCGTTTGTACTATATAACCCTAAGCTAGTGTATTAGGGTTAATTAAGAGAAATAAACAAGAGTGGCTGTTGTAGCTGTGTGGTGCCGACCACCTTCAATCTTTTGTGTGTAGTGCTGATTTTTTTATTCAATTTAGTTTGATGTTATGGCATAAATCAACATGGTATCAGAGCTTATCTGTGAAGACGTCGCAGTTCACTAAAGAAGGTTGTCTTAGGAAAGTGTCCGTGGTGGTTGATGCAACCATAGCAGCCTGTGGAACAACAAATCAAGTTAAACAAAGGTTTATTAAAACCCTGAAAAAAAGCCGGTGAAACAACCTTGATTGACTGATTTGGTGGGTGTAGAAATCTGCATAGAATTTTTGTTTGGAATCAAAATCATATGTGTAAGTCTACATCATCGACATTGGATCAGATTGGACTGCCACGAGTATTGGTATTCACTCTGGCAAGTCATCAAGGATAACTCTTTTTTCAGCGTGATGTATGAATATCACGCCCAACCAAGTATAATATCAGTGCACAACACAAACAATTTGTGATATCCTATCAAGACGTCCATATCATTGCATAACACAAACAACAAGTCTGCGTATTGGTTTCTTAAGTGATCGACATTCAAGGTAAGTCTAAACATTACTCCACAATACGAACAGCAAGTCTGCATATTATTTGTTAATCTGCACATCAAGGAAAATGACTACTGAAGACATATAGAATCAGAAATGGATAGAAATAAAATGGCAAAAGGTTGCGACAACAACCCCTTGGACAAAGGAGAGGTTTTTCAGATTACAAATATGAAATTAGACGGAAAAACTACCTTCAATGGGCCAGATCTATTGAACTAGCTATAATGGCAAGGGGGCGATGAGACTATCTCACTGGTGATATTCCCCAACCGCTATCACCAGATCCACTTTATGCACGATGGCGTAGGAAAAATGTACTTATCCGTGCTTGGCTCATACAATCTATGGTACTTTCGATTGGCAGTACATTTATGTTCATTGATTCTGTAAAAGACATTTGGCTAGCAGTTCAAGATGCCTATGCTCAGAGGTAAAATATAGCAAAAAAAAAAATGATATTATTGAGAGGATTAGAAAGTATAGACAGGGAGGCAAATCTGTAAGCGAATATTATGCAGAACTAAGAGGTTTATGGGAAGAATTACATGTCTATTCAAAAACAAAATGTCAAAGTTGCATGCAAGAACGCAATGAAGAATTTGAGGAACGAAAAATATTTGATCTTTTATGGGGCATCTCTTCCGAATATGAGGCAGTCAAAAATAATATTCTCTGCAGAGAAGAACTTCCTTCATTGAGCACTGTGTATTCTCTCCTACTTCGGAAAGATAGGAAACGTCTAGAGAAGGAAATCAAGATTAGCTCAGAGACCTTTGCATTTGTGGGAAGGAATCTTTCCAACCCCTCTTTCTCTCGTGGAAGAGGAGGATATGAGCGTGGCAGAGGTAGGACCTCACTCACTTCGGAAGAGAAGGACAAACTAACTTATTCTCACTGTGGAAAATCAAGACATACAAAGGGAACTTGTTGGGAATTGATTGATAAACCAACTTATTGTCAAAATAGGCCTAATAAAGCATATTTATGCAATGATCAATGCTTAAGGTGCGTTTAAGTGAAACTCCTTCTACCTCTTCGAGTGTTGATCCTCAAGCTACGATGGCATACACGTTCTCCTTTATGGCTAAGGGTAATGCACTTATTTCTCCCTTTAGAACATGAGTTATTGATTCAGGTGCCACAGATCATATGGTTAGCTGTCGAAGTGTTTTTGATGATTATGAGTTGACTCAGGACAAAATAAATATTAGGTTGGCAGGTGACTCTCACACACCAATAGTTGGAAAAGGAAGTATTACTATACCTTTTAGAGTATTAAAGAATGTCCTACATGTTCCAAATATTTTAGTAAATTTATTGTTAGTCTTTGCCATGACACAAAATCTAAACTGTCATCTAATTTTTAATTCTACCGGATGTTACTTTCAGGAATTGAGGATGGGGAGGATATTTGGTTAGAGTAGTATGCGGAATGGCCTCTACTTCTACAGTGAAATTAGGAGCGTAACAATTCAGTCAACAGTGATTACAGAGAAGTAGAAGGCAAAGTTATCTTTATAGCACCAGAGATTAGGACATTTACCATTATAAAAAATTCGGATATTATTGCCAGAGTTTACTTCTTGTAAGGAGTTAAATTTGAACTGTGAAACATGCTAGGAGGCAAAACATCATCGTATTTCCTTTCCATTGAATGAAGAAAAATCCTCTAAACTTTTTGAGATTGTTCACTCTAATGTTTAGGGGCCTTGCTCTACGACTTCGTTATATGGTTATAAATATTTTATTTCTCTCGTTGATGATTGCACCAGGTTTACCATGATATATCTTATGAGAACCAAGGAGGAAGTGAGACATTCTTCCCATTTACTGTCAGTTTGTTCACACCTAATTTCAGCATAAAATTAAAATTATTCGCAGTGATAATGGAGGGGAATATATGTTTTACTCACTTCATTCATATTTCTTAGATATAGGTATTTTGCACCAAACTTCATGCTTACACTCTCCACAACAAAATGGTATCTCTGGGAGGAAAAATAGATATATTCTTGAAGTGGCTAGAACACTTCTACTTGGATACAAAGTTCCAAAGGTGTATTGGGGTGAAGCAGTCTTAACAGCTGTGTATCTCATTAACCGTATGCGAAGGAGGGTTCTCCAGGGTAACACTCCTTTTCATTTATTATATCCTTCAAGAAGGCAATTTCATTTACTACCAAAAGTGTTTGGATGTACTTGTTTTGTTCATATATATATATATATCATGGTACGAGAGATAAATTAGATGCTAGAGCCGTGAAATGCATTTTTTTGGGATACTCTGCTACTCAAAAAGGTTATAAATGTTTTGATCCTATAAAAAGAAAGTCCTATGTTACTATGGATGTTAATTTTCATGAAGATACACCATTTTATGGCAAACTGGAATTTCAATCATCAGATAACTACACACCTCATGTGGTACCACTTTCACCATATGAAAATCAATCAGAGATTGAAAGGGAAGAAGAGGAAATTCACCATCCACAAGGACAAACATGACAAGTTTATACTAGAGGTAAGAGAAAGGCATTCCTTCCAGATCAGCCTACTACTCTGAATCAAGATCCTCACCCTGAATCAGATCTTACTCCTTCTCAGGTAATTTCGAGAGATACTATTATTGAAACTGATGATTTTCCAATTACTCTTAGGAAAGAAAAACGTGAAACTGCAAAGTATTCCCTGGATAAATTTGTTTCTTACACTAATTATCCAAAAGAATATCAGTTGTTTGTGATGAATGTAGATAATATTTATATTTTTAGAATATTTTCTGAAGCAAAACAACGATCAGAGTGGAGGGCAGCGATGAAAGAAGAAATTGCAGCACTAGAAAGAAACAACACAGAACTTGTTGACTTACCAAGAGAGAAGAAAACAGTGGGATGCAAATGGGTGTATTCAGTAAAGTACAAAGCTGATGGAAATATAAAAAGATATAAAGCACGATTAGTGGCTAAGAGTTACAGTAAGTCATATGGTATTAATTATACAAAAACTTTTGCACCGGTTGCAAAAATGAACACTATCAGAATAATTCTAAGTGTGGCAATTGAACCTACCACTTTGGTATAACCGTGGACAAATGCAAAACAAAGTATGCAAATTAAAGAAGTCCATCTATGGTTTAAAACGATCACCAAGAGCATGGTTTAATAAATTTAGTGATGGAGTTATGAGCCTGAGATTTAAACGATGTGTTAGTGATCATACACTATTTATTAGAAAAGGAGAGAAAACCATCTTACTATTAGTGTATGTAGATGACATCATCATTACTGGGGATGATACAGAAGGCATAGCTACCTTAAAGAAAAACTCAGTACACTATTTTTGACTTGAAGGACTTGACAGATTACACTATTTCCTGGGCATTAAAATAATTCAGAATAAAGACTGTCTATTCTTAAGTGAGAGGAAATACATTCTGGACTTATTAAAAGAAATGAAAATAGGGGATTGTCGAATATGCTCTACTCCAATTGAAATTTCAAAAGATACTGATAATTCAGCTGAACCATATGATGATGTGGGTCGATATCAACGATTGGTGGGAAAACTAATATATATCACCATCACTCGGCCACATGTGAGTTTTGTAGTTGGATATGTTAGTAGATGGATGCATTCCCCATCTAAACATCATATGAATACAATATTTCATATCATTAGATACTTGAAATCTTATATTACCTATGGTTTACAATATACTCCACATTCATCACTGGATATAGAAATTTACTGAGATGCTGATTGGGCAGGTTCTAAAGCTGATAGAAAGTATATATCTGGTTATATGGTATGTCTAGGAGGTAATATAGTATCTTGAAAGAGTAAGAAGCAATCAGTGGTGACCAGATCAAGTGCAGAGGCTGAATATCGTGTTATTGCCCTCAGGATGTGTGAAGGCTTATGGATCATATCACTTGATGAAATTGGCCTCAGAAGTAAAAAAAGTTTTTTACTGACAGTAAAGCAACTATTCAAATAGCATCCAATCCAGTTTTTCCTGAGAGAACCAAACACATTGAAATAAATTGTCATTTTATTAGAGAAAAAATTTCCAACGAAACCTTTAATCTCCTGTATATGCGTTCTGGAGACCAATTAGCTGATATTCTCACTAAACCAATGTCTGTTATGGATTAAAGAGAACTCTCATCAAGTTGGGTGTTTCAAGCCTTCAAGACCCAACTTGAGGGGGCATGTTGGAGATCAAGATCAAGCTCAAGATGAAGATCTTTAGTTTATTTCTGCAAGTTGTAATTGATGTCTTAAGTAATTTGGATTTCAATGGATCAGTATCTAATGCATTGGAAATAAGATTTTAGTGTAGATTAGTGTCTTAAGTAGGGGTAAATGTGTCTTTCAAGTTATATCGTCTGTACTATATAACCCTAAACTAGTGTATTAGGGTTAATTAAGAGAAATAAACAAGAGTGGCTGCGACAGCCAGTGTGACTCGGCCACCTTCAATCTTTTTAGTGTAGATTTTTTTATTCAATTTAGTTTGATGTTATGGCATAAATCAACAAGTTCCTCACGACCCAATATATTTATTTTGACAGCTTCATATTCAGAATTTATACCTCATAACTTCTTTTCTAACTCAACTAGCCTTTGTGAATAATAGGCCGAGCACTTTATGGTAGTGTAAAAATGAAGTTTCATCCCACAAACCCCTAAGGTTAGCATAGTAATCACTGATCGATCTTGTGCCTTGCCTGCATCTTTGGCAACATTTTTTTTTCAAAAATAGGCTTCAGATACCGCATTCTATATTTCAATGGTTGATTTTGAAGGTTTTGGTAATGGAGGGCTACATTAACTGCAGCATCCACAAAGAGATTAAGGCATCCTCTCTCCGCAAAGTATGATATTGGGTATCATGCATGGGTGGACAAGGAATGTGGCCGTCTCTCCCTGGCCAACATTGCTAACTCCACTCATCTTAACCATTCTAAAAAATTTCTTCCATACAATCGAGTGTTGGTGATTTTAAATGATTTAATCTTGTCGTGAAGAGAGATTTCGGTGACAAATGATGAAATATTGACAGATTTACCTTTATCAGCCATATTTGTGAACTTTTAAGAGTGAAAACACCAGGATTCAGTAAACTAGAATCTACACGACTTGCAATAGTGCCTGCACGTGGATCAATAGCTCGTACTTTTCACAATTTTGTCATTCTAGGCTTTAATATCATGATAAAACTAAATATTCTTTATTGAATAGCAAGGAAAACTTACAAAATTTGGGGCATAATACACACATTTGCCTCCTCTAGAGTAGAAATTGGGCAACACCTCTCTGGCAGTTGCTATCTTGGTTCTCTCAACAGAACCCTAACTATTATTAATAGGTCTAATCTAACTTGAATGACCAAAACACCCTTACTAATAAAACAAAAATACATAAATAAAAATGGAATAGGCAGTATATCAGGGTTATAAAGATGCAGTGACTATATTTATGTTTGATGCTCTAACAATAAGATCTTTGTAAAGAAAGCTGCAGGCAATTGGTGATGATGTAGGATCAACCTCTTACGTCCACTTATGCCTATGTCACATATTGACCATTATAATGAAGTCAATGCTTCAATGTAGCAGTAGAAGATCGGTGAATACAACAACAACTACAACAACAACAACGACTAAGCCTTTTCCCATACTAGACAGGGTCGGCTACATGGATTCTTTGTTTCCACAGATCCCTATCGTGTGCCATGTTAGCAGTTAACTCCCAATAAGCTAGATCATTCTTTATTGTTTCTTTCCAACACTTTTGTGGCCGTCCTCTACCTCTTTTAATACTTTCCAAATTTAGTTTTTCTAACCTTCTTACAGGTTCTTCTTTTGATCTTCTTTCTATATGTCCAAACCATCTTAAACAATGTTCTCTCATTTTATCCTCTATTTGTGTCACTCCTAATTTGTTTCTAATAACCTCATTATGTATACGGTCTTTTCTTGTATGACCACTCATCCATCTCAACATCTTCATTTCTGTCACAGACATCTTTTGTACATGTTGATGATTAACTGCCCAACACTCAGAACCATAAAACATGGCAGGCCTAATTGCTGCTCTATAATATTTACCTTTTAATTTTAATGGTATCTTCTTATCACAAAGAATACCTGATGCTCCTCTCCATTTTAACCAACCAGCATTAATTCTATGTGTAACATCTCCATCAATTCTTCCATCACTTTGAAAAATTGACCCTAGGTATTTAAAACTTTCCTTTTGGGGAATGCAATGTGTGCCAATTTTAATTTCTATGTCCTCTGAAGTAGACAAATGATCAAACTTACTTGTTCTACTAAGTCAGAGGCCTTTGTTTTCTAATGTTTCTATCCATAGTTCCAATTTTCTATTAACTTTTTCCTTAGACTCCTCCACTAATACAATGTCATCTTCAAATAACATACACCAAGGTACTTCATCTTGAATATGTTTTGTTAACTCATCCATCACCATTATAAATAAGTATGGACTTAAAGTTGATCCTTGATGTAACCCAATATTAACTTCAAAGAAGTTTGTCGTTCCTTCATGAGTCCTCACACATGTTTTTGCACCATCATACATGTCTCTTATAAGGTTAATATATGTCAATGGGATACCTCTTTTTTCCAAAGTTCTCCAAAGAACCTCCCTCGGTACCCTATCATAAGCTTTTTCTACATCAATAAATATCATGTGAAGGTCTTTCTTTTTTGCTCTAAAATGTTCCATAAGACGTCTCAAAAGGTGAATCGCTTCAATAGTAGATCTACCTGGCATAAATCCAAATTGGTTCTCTGTTGTACTTGATACTTGTCTTAACCTACGTTCGATAATTCTTTCCCATAATTTCATAGTATGACTCATTAACTTGATACCTCGATAATTCGCACAATTTTGAATGTCTCCCTTGTTCTTATATATGGGTATAAGTGTACTTGCTCTCCATTCCTTGGGCATCTTTTGGTTTTTCCATATTTCATTAAATAGTCTTGTGAGCCAAGTGATTCCTATTTCTCCTAGTATTTTCCAAACTTCTATAGGAATATTATCTGGTCCTATCGATTTACCACTTTTCATATGTTTAAGAGCCTCTTTGACTTCATTCTTTTGAATACGTCGGTAGAAATTGTGGTTTATATACTTTTCTGACTTAACTAAATCTCTTAAACTAATACTAACATCTTTATTTTCATTAAAAAGATTATAAAAATAGTTTTTCCATCTATTTCTTATATCATCATTTGCCACTAGAATTTTTTCACCCTCGTCTTTTATGCATCTAACATAATTAAGATCTTTAGTTTTCTTATCTCTAGCCCTAGCTATCCTAAAAATATCTCTTTCACCCTCTTTTGAGTTGAGTTTTTTAAATAAGTCCTCCCAAATCTTAGCTTTTGCTTCACTAACAGCCTTTTTTGCTTCCTTCTTTGCTTTCTTATAAGCTTCTAAAGTTTCACTAGTTTTCTTAGCATAATATAATTTGTAACATGCCCTCTTTGTCTTGATTTTATTTTGTACTACTTCACTCCACCACCAAGCTTCTTTTTGTGTCGGTACACCTCCCTTAGATACCCCTAACACATCTTTTGCCACTTTCCTAATATGTATAGTCATATTGTTCCACATATCAGAGGGTGTGCCAACATAATTCCAAACATCTCCTTGAAGGACTTTCTGTTTAAATATATCTTCTTTCTCGCTTTTGAGGTTCCACCATTTAGTCCGAATAGCTCGATGCACTCTTTTTTTCTTTATCCATTTTTTTATTTGTAAAATCCATAACTAAAAGTCGATGATGGGTGGTTAAGCTTTCTCCTGGAATTACCCTACAATCTTTACAACACGCTCTATCTTTTTTTCTACAAATAAAGTAATCAATTTGTGTTTGTGATAAGCCACTCTTATAAGTAATTAAATGTTCATCTCGTTTTTTGAAGATTGTATTGACTATAAAGAGATCAAATGACATAGCAAAATTTAAAATCTCTCTACCTTCCTCGTTTACATCCCCAAAACCAAAGTTTTCATGAATCCCTTGATATCCTAATGCCTCTTTACCGACATGTCCATTTAAATCTCCTCCTAAACAAATCATCTCCCTTTGTGGAATCTTTTGAAACACCTTATCTAACTCTTCCCAAAAAACTGTCTTTATACTATCTTCTAGTCCTACTTGGGGTGCGTAAGCACAAACTATATTCAAAACCTCTGCTCCTAACACTAATTTCAATGTCATGATTCGGTCACCATATCGTTGTATGTCTACTACACTCTCCTTTAAATCTTTATTTATGATAATACCAACTCCGTTTCGGGCCTTTTCTTTACCTGAGTACCATAATTTAAAACCTGTATCCTCTATCTCCTTTGCTTTTTCTCCAACCCATTTTGTCTCTTGTAAACATAGAATATGAATCTTTCTCCAAATCATAGTATCTACCACCTCCATTAGCTTACCCGATAATGTTCCGATATTCCAAGAACCAATACGAATCATAGTCGAAGATCAGTGAATATCACCCGAAAATGTCAATCATAAATCATTATAAAAACGCTATAAAACATATGCAACAAGGGTATAATAAAGCAGGAATAAATATTATTTAACCACAAAAGGCATAAATAAGTATGTACATGTGAGGCATATTTATAAGAGACAACAAGACGAAGAGAAGAGAGGAAGAGGTAGTAGAGTAAGAGGAGGGGGCTGGTCCACACATACCAGGGCCTGACCCTGGTTCTAATTTACATAGTTAAAAAAATACATTAAAGAAACAGAAAATACATTTATTTTAACACCTCCCTCAAACTAACGGTACCATGACCGAAAATTTGCTTACTAAAAACTGAAGTTGTGGAGTGGGTAACGACTTGGTAAAGACATCTGCAAGCTGATATTCAGATCTAACAAACTGTAGTTCTAAATGGCTATGTAGATGATCTTCATGAGCATAGTAACACTACATCTTGATATGTTTGGTTCGCTCATGAAATGTGTGGTTGTTAGCTAGATACATATAACTTTTATTATAGCAATATATAATTGGAGTGATTTTCAATATCACGCCCAAGTCCTCTAGTAGCCGTCTGAGTCAATTTAGTGGTTGTGTTGACCATTGTACGATACTGATCTTCAGTAGAAGAAAGGAACATCTTTTGCTGGTTTTTTGCATTTTCAAGATATAAGGGAGTTACTAAGAAAAATGCAATAACGTGTATGGAGTGCTTGTCATTTACATCACCACCCCTTAATTATACATTTAATTGAAATAAAGATGAAGATGATAAAAATACTCCTTTAGTCGCAGTTTATTGAATATATTGAAAAATCCTCATAACGATACTCATATGCACAGAGGTAGAGGAATGTTGAAACTGACTTATAATATGGACACAATGTGTAATATCTTGACATGTTATAGTGAGATAAGTAAGTTTCCCAACCATCTATATGTAAGGAGTAGAATCACTTAATGACTCTCTATCAACAAGTCACATCTTTCGGTTGATTATCTCAGGTGTCTCAACATCTTTATCATTAGTAAGACTTAATTTAAGAACAATGTTATTATCAAATTAGTTTGAGATAAAAAAACCTTTAGCATCTCGGGTTACCTCAATGCCCAAGAAATAAGTGAGTTGTTCAAGATCTTTTATCTCAAACATCTTACCAAGTTCTTACTTGATTTGAAGAATCCCAAAATTATCATTACTTTTAATAATCATATCATTGACATTTATAACAATACAACAACAACAACAACAACAAAGCCTTTTCCCATACTAGACGGGGTCGGCTACATGGATTCTTTGTTTCCACAGATCCCTATCGTGTGCCATGTTAGCAGTTAACTCCCAATAAGCTAGATCATTCTTTACTGTTTCTTTCCAACACTTTTGTGGTCGTCCTCTACCTCTTTTAATACTTTCCAAATTTAGTTTTTCTAACCTTCTTATAAGTTCTTCTTTTGATCTTCTTTCTATATGTCCAAACCATGTTAAACGATGTTCTCTCATTTTATCCTCTATTGGTGCCACTCCTAATTTGTTTCTAATAACCTCATTATGTATATGGTCTTTTCTTGTATGACCACTCATCCATCTCAACATCTTCATTTCTGTTACATACATCTTTTGTACATGCTGATGATTAACTGCCCAACACTCAGAACCATAAAACATGGCAGGCCTAATTGCTGTTCTATAATATTTACCTTTTAATTTTAATGACATCTTCTTATCACAAAGAATACCTGATGCCCCTCTCCATTTTAACCAACCAGCATTAATTGTATGTGTAACATCTCCATCAATTCTTCCATCACTGTGAAAAATTGACCCTAGGTATTTAAAACTTTCCTTTTGAGGAATGCATAAAATACATAATAAAATAAAAATAAAATTACATTAAAGAAACATAAAATACATTTTACTTTAACAACCATACCCAGATCTCTACGTGAGCATATGTCCAAGCAATGTGTAGCAAATGTTCAAGATCATAAGTGCCTAATGTTATCCACATGCCCTTTTGCTATTATTGGTAATAAATTTTCCATTTTCGATGTGATAGAACTTCAGTTTGTAATTTCATTCTCCACAACTTCATTTTCAAGATCATAAGTGCCTAATGTTATCCACATGCCTAATGTCAATTTTGCGAAAGATGAACTTTAGTTTTGAAGATGTATGGATAGCTTATGTGAGCCTTCAACGTAAGATTTAGGAAAATATTTCAATATTTTGTTCTATTTTCCAGTCTTATCCCGTAAGATATCTATGCCATTGTATTTAGTTTTTGACTTTATCAAAACATTACTTATGTCCCAGTAATATGTGGACTCCTGCCTATGTTACATAACTTTTATTACAGGGAGATGCCAGTTGTCACAAAAGAACTTCTGTTTAAGACATTGAGATGATACTGACATTTTCAGTGACATGGTCGTTTTATGCTAAACCATGTTAAAAACATTGACTGTGTTCATGTCTATTTGGACCAAGAAATGCACACCCTCAAGGTACTTGAATCCATTTTGCCCAGAATTCAAGAAAACAAATTAAGAGAACTTTCTCTTAGTAAAAGAAGGAAAAAAAGATATAGAAAAAACAAGCAGAAAATAAGAAAGAAAAAATAAATGGCGGTGGAGGAAGAAGGAGAAGAAAACGTAGGAAAGGAATTACTGTGAACATTTCTAGAGAGGCCACAAAACACAGGAAAATAATTACCGAATACTGCTAGAGAAGCCATCGCTGGATGCAATAGGAAAAGAGTCACTGGCAGCTTTCCGATGTGTGTGTATATGCAGGAATAAGTTGATTCTATACATGAAAACAGAATCTTGTGTAGCTAAGTTCTCTTTAAATTCATTGATGCAATCATGGTAGCAAATCTTTGATTTTTTCATGTCTAACTGTAGGATGAAATCTTATTCAATGGTAGATTTGGTAGTAGGTACTCCAAGAGGGCATGTATTAATTATTATATATATATATATATATATATATATATGTGTGTGTGTGTGTGTGTGTGTGTGTGTGTGTGTGTGTGTGTGGATTTGGGGTGGTGGTGGTGGTGAAGAGGAAGAGGCTTATTGTTGTTAAAAGACAAAACAATTTTATAGCGTTTGGGGTGTTGTCTATTAATATGTAAGCCGACTCACCTAGGTCTAAATTTTATTTTTGACATAGTTTTGAAGTTGCGTTTTTGTGCACCCAGACCAATGTGATATAGGGTGTCAGGTCAATTTGTCAAAAAGGTGATGGAGGCTATTATATAATAATCTTCTGGAGTTTTTGGACATCTGTTTAACTCATGAGACTTTGTAAGACCATTTTGTATCCTGTGTGAGGGTAGTTATGACTGTCTGGTTGGACCATCCAAATTAGGACATTGAGTTATTTTAGGTGTTACTGACTTAGAAATGTGCAGATTTCAGGACCATTTTCATTGTGTCAGGTGCAGAAGGTTATTGATATATCTGAGATCTTAGATCCAATTTTATGTCTGTTATCTTTTCCATATTCAAAAGGATTTGTGAACTAAAGCTAGAACTGGTTAGTTGGTCATTTTGGAAGTCCCACATGTTCGTGAATTCAACCTACTTTCTTTGCAGCTAGGATGGCCATTGCCATGGTTGTTGCTCTCAATTGCTTCTTTGGCATGTTTTGGGAATTTAATGAATGCACTCAATCTCTTGTAATTATAAGGTAATTTCGTGTTTCTAGTTGGTTTTGGTTTCTAATACTTCCTGCTTTTGTTTATGGTGGTACTATGGTAGATTGTGATTGTTCCATTCTGTCCATGTTTTGTTTATGGTGGTACTATGGTATATTGGGATTGTTCCATTCTGTCCATGTTAGACATTTTCAAACATTTTTTGATACTTTGCTACGTTTGATGGTCTAGGGACATTTATTGATGGAGAACCTATCATCAAATTGCCTCCAAAGTCTATATCACTAAAGAAGGTGGACTTTTCTAGGAAGGAGCGCGACTTCTACTCCAGGCTAGAGGCTGATTCACGTGCACAATTTAAAGTATGTTCTTGTCATCTTGGCTTGACCTTAGGTTAGGGCTTTTGTGTTGTATTTTTATGACAGATTTCTTTGATATGATATTGAAAGTTTTTGGAGCTTGTTTGCAAATAGATTCAAGTTAAATGCTCAACATGTAACCTTTATCATAACTTTGACAATGGAGTTGCATTGATGTTCTACAAAATTGTTCTCTTCTGTTTCTGGAATTCCATATTCTTAATTTTTGTAGATTATGGTTCTTTTCCCTGCATTTATGTTACAGGATAAACCTTTAATGGAATCTATTGTTTGATATACAGAATCCCCGTATTTTCTTTTGCAATTACTTTCTTCCAGCTTAGAGGTCATCCGTTTCTGACAGCAATCATTTTTGTCTTCCATCCTTTAATTTCAGGTTTATGCAGATGCCGGGACTGTGAAACAAAACTATGTGAACATCTTGTTAATGCTTTTGAGGCTTCGACAGGCTTGTGATCACCCTAATCTTGTAAAAGGGTTTGATTCTGGTTCAGCACAGCGTTTTGCCTTAGAGTCTGCCAAGAAGCTTCCTCAAGAGAAGCGGAAAGAACTGCTTAGTTATTTGGAAGCGTGCCAGTCACTCTGTGGTATCTGCAATGTATGAATTTTCATTGGTTGCTCTTGTATCTTTTTGGTTTTCTCTTCTCTTTGAAGTTTGAAG
This sequence comes from Brasenia schreberi, assembly GCA_036023115.1. Lineage (NCBI taxonomy): Eukaryota > Viridiplantae > Streptophyta > Magnoliopsida > Nymphaeales > Cabombaceae > Brasenia > Brasenia schreberi. The sequence goes on along the minus strand of JAYKKT010000068.1, from coordinate 9,936,933 downwards.
TTCCATGTCAGCTCATTCTAGGAAAGCAATTCATATATATATATATATATATATGTGTGTGTGTGTGCGTGTGCGCATGCATGTGTGTGTCAGTAACCACGTCTCATATGAAAAGTACCATGGAACAACAAATCTGAAATATTCCTAATTGTTGACTTGGTCTGGATACAGGTTGACAAACAACAACAAACAACAACAACAACTAAGCCTTTTCCCATACTAGACGGGGTCGGCTACATGGATTTTTTGTTTCCACAGATCCCTATCGTGTGCTATGTTAACAGTTAATTCACAATAAGCTAGATTATTCTTTATTGTTTCTTTCCAACACTTTTGTGGTCATCCTCTACCTCTTTTGTCTTCATTGTTGTTTACTCCCCTCATCGGAATAGTTGTTTTTCTTTCTCTCTTCTCGCCCCTTCAGATTTTGGACTCTAGGTCGTAGTTATTTGACTTGCTTACATTTACTTCCAGGACCCACCAGAAGATGCAAGTATTACTATTTGCGGCCATGTTTTCTGCAATCAGTGTATTTGCGAGCTTCTATCTGGTGATGAGAACATATGCCCGGTGTCTCACTGCAAAACACAAATTAGTATCTCTTCAGTATTCTCAAGAACTGCACTTACGAGTTCCATTTCCGATGAGTTTGGTCAGAACAATGTTTCTGATGAATCTGGCCTGGAACATGATGAGATGACTGAGAGCCACACGGGGATTTCCTCGGAATCATCAAAAATCAGAGCTACCCTTGAACTTCTACAGTCACTGCCGGTAGTGCAGCAAACAAATGTGGAAAGCAGCTCCGATGTCCACACTCCTGAGGTTAATCTTCATGGAGAAAGTGCCTGTGTTTCTGTTCCTAGTGAGCAATCTTCAACGGCTATGGTTGGGAGACCAACAGAGAAGGCTATTATCTTCTCCCAGTGGACTAGAATGCTGGACTTGCTTGAAGTCTCCCTGAAGAACTCAGGCATACAATACCGAAGGCTGGATGGAACCATGTCTGTGCTTGCAAGGGACAAGGCTGTAAAAGATTTTAATACCCTTCCAGAGGTATGGTGAAAGATATAATTGAAAATCAATATGTTTCTACGCGTCCATACATTTCCATTCTGACACTCAGATGAATATCATGGCCTATCCCCTTTAAAGGGCACTGTCTAAAGCATGCTATTTACAAAGCTTTGAGTGGGTTTTCACCGCTCATCCATTGCCAACCTCAAGTTACCCTTCTCACTGGTTAGTTTGGGAACATTAAAGGTTTGGTTGCCGCACCAACTCCAGCGAGTCAGCCCATGTTCAAGCATGCACATCGAACACCCTTGAGGTTCCCACTCTCCATCTTGGTCAAGAATAGTTGCCCTAGCCAACCTGGTCTTCAATACGGATAGTGTTAATGCATACTGTCACGAATGTGTCATGGATGGGTCTCTGCTGTACTTGGAGTGAATATACTTCTCAGTACATGTTTGTTTTGCAGGTCTCTGTTATGATTATGTCGCTGAAGGCTGCAAGTCTTGGTCTCAATATGGTAGCTGCTTGTCATGTTCTTCTTCTGGATCTCTGGTGGAATCCTACAACTGAAGATCAGGCTATTGATAGAGCACATAGAATTGGACAAACTCGACCTGTTTCTGTTACTCGGTTGACAATTAAGGACACAGTAGAAGACCGTATATTAGCACTTCAGGTGCAGATTTTCAGACTCGTTCTCTGAATCACAATTATCTCGTTATTTAGTATCAACAGCTTGGATGATATTTTGTTGAGAACTTCTGTTTGCATTTTCAAGATTTCATGATTTCACAAGCCATTCTCTTTTACTGGAGAGGATCTTTGTACTTTGACCACCTTATATTTTCTGGGCAGTCCTGCATCTTGCACTGCAGCAGAATGTTCATATTTTCTAATAGTGATCCTGGCCTGCTGGTCGGGTGCAGGTCTCACCTTACTCATTAGGAATATAATTTCCTACTATAGGTGTAATATAATTTCCAATTATTTCATCGTTGATCTGCTCTCAACAACATTGTTATCATGTAAAATTTCCTGCTGGTTAGCCATGTTCGAAGTGTCATTCTTCACTTGGCCAGACGTCTATGGCCTTGCATGGTAAATCACCACATAATCTGCTCTAGTTCTGTGAAGGTACTTTATTCGAGATAGTTGACGTTATCGAAGTATCATTGACTTCATACTGTGTCTCTTCTGAAACTTTTATTCTATTGTTTTTCTTCGTCTGCAACTTTCTTTTTTGGTAAAGATGAGGACCGGAGCCCAGTTTGTCTGCAAAAATTGACATCATGCATTTACATTCGCCAATCACATTGTGAGGCTTTCTGCTCAAGTAAGCCTTTTTGTGTGCTAAGTAGGGTCGGCTACAAGGATTCTTAGATGCCATTGAGCTGTGCAAATATGATGGCACAAAGTCACAGTAATTTTCAATGCCACTGCTTGACTTGCTGACTATCCTTCATGTGATTTATTGACTCATTTCTCATGATTGTCTACGCTGTGTTTAACATGGCGTACTGCAAGTGATCATTCTTATATGACATGTTCTGCCTACAGGAGAAGAAAAGGATCATGGTTGCATCGGCATTTGGAGAAGACGAAAGAGGTGGTCGGCAGACTAGGCTAACCGAAGATGACTTGAAGTATTTGTTTATGATATGAAATTTGGGACAAATAATCTTTTGTGCCAGTCTTAATCTTTCAAGGCAGTTAATTTATCCAGAGAATTTTGACAGGGGCTACACTAGCATAAGTTATACCAACAAAATTGGATTCATCGAGTGTTTGATTGATTTTTCTTGAACCTGCTATGTTGCTGCAGCAACTTTACAGCTTTGAGTTGGTACTATAGTATGGCTCCTATAGGTGTTGGCTGACTTGAACTTTATTTAGGCAAGTTATGGAAGCTTGCATTCTTCAAGTAGCATTATTTAGTTGTAGATATAATTTGTAAATCTGAATTATACTTCAACAAAGAAAATTATACGTGCCCTAAATGGAAAGAAATGACAATTTTTTATAGAAATTTCACTCGCCATTTGAGTTATGCTGATTCATTTAATGTTCTTTGAAGACCGACATTAATATGTTGACTATATCAATGAGTATCTCTCTCTTCACGTGCTTTTACTCGCATCAGGGTATCAAGAAAACTATGAGAACCACCTGTGTGTGTGTGTGAGAGAGAGAGAGAGTTTCTATTTTAACTTGCATCCTCTTTGCACTAAAGTTCCTCCATCCCCCTTTCCATTAATAGATCCATCTAGCTTCGCACAAATATCTGATCCAGATCCAAGTCCATTTCCTCCCAGATTTAGAGCTGGCATCGACCAATAGCAGCCAACCACGAAGCTATTATTGTTCATTGCTAGGTCCTTATTTGGATCTTACAATGGGGGACCCATGTGGAGAATCTACCAAGAAGTTTGAGGATGCCCAGCCACGATATCGACGAATTAAGCTATTATTGTTCATCACTAAGTCCTTATATGGATCTTACAATGGGGGACCCATGTGGAGAATCTACCAAGAAGTTTGAGGATGCCCCCTCTACCACTTATGGTTCTCATTCATTTATTCTCATATACCACAAAAAACTATTTTCCTTCAAATAATCAGACATGATTTTCGTGGAAGATAGCATCATACAAAACATGAGGTGCTCAAAGACCGATTTCTGTAATCCACAACTTTGATGTAGACACATTCAGTACAATGCTCCAAGCTAAAGACTAGATGAAATGAGGAATATCAGATAATGGGACATTGGGATTTAGCAGATTTGATGAAAGAAACTTGGTTTTCCGGCGAAGGTGGTGGTGAGGCCAACAACCGGAACCCTGACTTCTACGGGAAACAGTCACCTATCAACATTGTTTTAACGCAACAGGAACCAAGGGTAAAACCAGTAGCCAAACTAAAATTGTGGTTCTTGTGATCGATTGATCAAATTAGAACGTTTATAGCCCAATAAGTTGTCCTTAAAAAAATTTAAGGGCAAAGTAAAATTGAGGATAAATTAAATAACCTCCCATAGAGGCCAGCATGATGAAGGTGAAAAATTGTACTTCCTCATACTCATGCACATGATCGACACAAAACAAAAAGTATGGAAAAATTAAAATCCCGGAACCGATCGATTTGAAATGTGGATCCTGACTCCAGTTTTATAGAAGGTGAAATTGGAACTGAACTGAGTGGTCTCGATTTCGAGACCAGTTTTGGTTCCACTTTTACCGGTTTCGGGTTCAATCAATTTCTGACCCGGTTCAGTTTCAGTTGGACCCGTTAGAAATTGGCTTATGTCTACGTACACATGAGCACCCACATACACATGAAAAAGGAAAGAATGAGCCGCAGGACTGGGCCCGGTACCGAACTGGACCGTGACCCACATCTGGACCCAAAGTGCTAATGGGCTGGGACCCGAATTGAACCCAAAAGCTGGGACCCAGAACCCGGATCTGTTGATCCCTCAACCACAAAAAAATGGCGGCACCAAATTGGAATCCTTCCTCTCCACGTCTTCAAAACCTCACCGGACGCCTCATGGCGTTCTCCATTCACCATCTTCTCTTTCACTCTGCAAATCCCAATTTCGATTCTCCTATCCTAGCACTACCCACCGAATAATGGCCTCAGTTAGCAGCATAACCCCTCAGGCTTTCTCCCACATCGCGAAACCCCTCTCTCTGAGATCCCAAAAACCTTCTTCTTCTTCTTCGTTATTCTCCAATTCTCTTCTGAAGTCCAAGAGGATTAATTCAAATACTGTGTTTGGTTCAGAAAAGACGATTTGGGAAGTCAGATCCCTGTTGGAAGAGGTAGATGCGATCCCCATTCGGAACGGCGAGTCCATTAATCTGAAGGAAGAAGGGAGAGAGGGTTCCAGTTTGGTGCCTGTTGGTGGTTTCGGAAACGATGGTGCTATGTTTTCCTTTGAGGGAGGGATTGGAGTTGGGGATACCGCGGTGGAAGGATTCTCTTCTTCTTCGTCTTCTTCTTCCTCTAATCAGGGAGGCGACGGCAACGGTAAGATGGTTGATAGGTCCATCAATGCTGCAATCGTTCTCGCTGCCGGCACGTTTGCTATCACCAAGTTGCTCACCATCGATCACGATTACTGGCATGTAAGTGGTCTTTTTTCATTTTTTTCTCTTTTATTGCCGGATTTCGTTTTCTCAGAGTTCTGATGATGGTTGTGGCTTATCTTTTTCTAATAGAAACGGGCGATTCGTTTTGAATATCATCTGCTATGGTACTTAATGTTGGTCTCTTTGGATTTCTTATAATGCTGGGCTTCATTTGCCTCGTACAGAAAGGGTTGCCTTCTGTTTTCTTGAATATAGAATTCTACGGCTCTTACTTTGATGTGGTCTTCTTGGATTTTTGCTTATGGTGGAGTTATTTTGGCTTGTCGATAAATGGTCCTGTTTTTTTGTGTTCGTTAGGTTTCGTGTGCAGCTTAAAAATTGCTTTTTCTCACTTTATAACTTGCACGCTGTAGAATATCAAAAGTATAACGTAGATCTTTTTGCTCCAGTAGCTTTTACCTTTTCCTAGGAGTTGATCTCTGCTAATACTATGAAGAGTCATTTTCAGTAGCTTAGATTGTAATAACTGGACTGGTGTCGGTGAGAGTAGTGCAATAGAGGTATTGATTGTGCTAGTTGAAGACGTGCTGAGAATGGATCGCGAATGCACTGAAACTTTTATCATGATCCATATGGGCCAATTTTAGCATTGGTTATTGTTGCATAATTCGTGATGGTGGTCTTAGTTTTCTGCCGTTACTTCTTAATCTAGACCGGAAACTGTTTCTGCATGAGTTTCATCAATAATTATCTTGTGGGAAGAGTTTGACATCACTTTTATCCTATAAATCTTAAGTGAGTTTAATTTTGGAATTGTCCATCTGGATTTAGCTGAATGGTCCCTCATGTACTGAAGTTGGCAGGAGTATGATAGTTACCTTTAGTCAGGATGAAAACTTGATTTCCACTGTTCTTGTTTTCAGCATACCAGGATATTAAAAAAACCATGATTATCTCGTTATTGCTCACACTTCTTCCTTATAGGGACATTTTGAAGAATAGGTCCATGAGACGTTTTGATCGTGAATAAATTTGATCCATTGTTTTGCCATATCATGCCAGTTTCTGTTCTTACTAAGCGATATTCCTGGTTATGCCATAGTATACTCATTCTTTGAGCAGGGGATGTTTAGTTTCCAACCTGGTGTCTAACAGCTTGTTCCTCTTGAAATATCAGGGTTGGACCTTCTTTGAAATACTAAGATATGCTCCCCAACATAACTGGTCTGCATATGAAGAGGCGTTGAAGACAAACCCAGTTTTAGCAAAGATGATGATCAGTGGTGTGGTTTACTCCCTTGGAGATTGGATTGCTCAGGCACGACTTGCCCTAAATCATTCATGTATTATGATTCTCCACTTGTATAGCTAGAAAAATTCTTAGCTTGTTTCTACATTCTGTTTTCTTACATTTTTTCTGAAATTTCCAGTGCTATGAAGGGAAACCAATCTTTGAATTCGATCGTGCTCGCATGTTCAGATCTGGCCTTGTTGGATTTTCACTGCATGGGTCTCTTTCACATTATTACTACCACTTCTGTGAGGTAATTGGGTTCTGACTTTCTCCGAGATATCGACATTCTTTGTTGTTTGTAATCAGCTAAATGTGTATAATGAAGTATGACTAAGTAGGATATCCTTTTGTTCAGGCACTTTTCCCATTCCAGGACTGGTGGGTTGTTCCTGCAAAAGTGGCATTTGACCAAACTTTATGGTCGGCATTTTGGAATAGTGTTTACTTTGTGGTAGTGGGATTCTTGCGTCTAGAGTCTCCAGCAAACATGTACACCGAATGGAAGGCCACGTTTTGGCCCATGTTAACTGTAAGTTGATATCCTCTTTCATAGTTTTTCCAGTCTTCAAACTTTTGAACGATGTGGGGTTCTTAGCAAATCCGTTGCCTTCTTTCTTTCTTTTGTATCTGGAAGAGCAAGATAGAGATGAAAGTTGGACAAAATGAAATGTATCTCATCCTGTCCTTTCTTGACTTTGAGCCCTCAGTCTTACAAGTTTGTGTTTAACAGGTTGGATATACATCTGTAGTAACTTTCTTGGTTATTGTATGCTTGCAGGCTGGTTGGAAGCTTTGGCCTTTTGCACACTTAATCACCTATGGTTTGATACCTGTTGAACAGAGGCTTTTGTGGGTAGACATGGTGGAACTGGTATGGGTGACCATACTATCCACGTAAGTTGTCGCCTCGGCTTTCAGATGTTCTTAGTTTTTCCTTCTCTGGCCAAAACATTTGTTCTCGTTTACAAATGTCTTCTTGATGCTTATGCAGCTATTCAAATGAGAAGTCAGAAGCAAGAAACTCAGAATCCTCATCAGATCCAAGCGTCAAAAGTTGATTGACCGTTTCAAGGTATACAAAACGCTTTGCGTCTTGTTATGTAAGTCTTTGCGCATCGCTTCTAATATGTATCATTGGTTTTCCTCTAGGAACAAGGAACCAGCTGAAGCCAAGAGGGCACTACTGGTTGTTGCTATTGTATTGCTGGCTCTCAGGGAGGGTTTATTTGGTTGTGGGTGTGTATACATGTTGCAGTAATGCATCTTCCTGGTCAGGAATGTGTATAGTTTTGTTCCCCCTCTTCCACAATCATATGAATTAGGGTATTGTTCTGATCATGAAACGGTCAGTTGTACTCTTTTGGCTGCTAATGATTAATTCAGTCAGTGCAAATACAAAATCATATCATTGGTTTTCCTCTAGGAACAAGGAACCAGCTGAAGCCAAGAGGGCACTACTGGTTGTTGCTATTGTATTGCTGGCTCTCAGGGAGGGTTTATTTGGTTGTGGGTGTGTATACATGTTGCAGTAATGCATCTTCGTGGTCAGGAATGTGTATAGTTTTGTTCCCCCTCTTCCACAATCATATGAATTAGGGTATTGTTCTGATCATGAAACGGTCAGTTGTACTCTTTTGGCTGCTAATGATTAATTCAGTCAGTGCAAATACAAAATCATAGTTAAAATTTTTAGCAGTCATGAAAATATTTTGGAGCCTTCCTATTCAGATACTGAACAGCTGCCAGAAAATCAGAAATTCAGTTAGCATTAGATGTTTGGCATCTTGCTCTCCTCCTTGTACCATACTTGGTTGTATTCCTCTTGTTTCTTGCAACCAGTTTGGGCTTCTCTCTTCTTAGGTACTGGCTTCCGCTTTCTGTCAGGAGGCAGAAAAGAATCTACCAGCTGTGGTGGCTATCAGCTCAGTGGTAGACCGCGCCCTTGATAATTGAGTGGTGCCTGGGTTTTGTATTCTCGTACGCGATGTTCAATATATTGGTGAAAACTACCAATTTCCGAAGGGCAACATCAATTTTGTAGTTAGGATATGCTTGCTGGATGTCATTTTTTACCGTGAACAAGTATGTGCAGCTTTTGCTGCTATATATATATACACACGCATTCTTGTGTGTGTCTTAATTTCTTCATTTAAATCTATTGGATTATTCAGAGAGTTGAGAGATGGAATCTATGGACTCATGGTTGCATGAGCCACCCCAACAAAACTGAACATGAACATGAACAAGTCAGGGTGAACCAAGCTGCTCCGAACGAAAAGCCGCTTTATTCATCATCTCCCTGTCCAGCCCCTAAGATTTTTTGAACTCTCTTTCCGTCAAGCACGCCTCGTTTTCTATAAGAACCAAAAATGAGATTTGAAGTGCCAAGGACCAAATCTTTGTTTCGGATGCAATTCGACTACGGTGGTAGAGTGCTTGGTTTTGGTATCCCGTACGGGCTGACCCGAGGCAAACCTGACCTACTTGGAGCTCGCTCGTGTTGCTCATCTATATAAACTGAACCTACCTTCTCGTGAGGTCCTTCTCCCTCCCAAAGCGACCTAACATGGGCACGAGGTACCCTAGGTTTAGGTTTAGGTTGCCACTCAAAGGACAAAATATTAAAACGTTAGAATGTATTTACCTTATCAAACTCATCATAACATTTACAACGTATTAACTTTTTTTTCGGGTACAATGGGGAGGCAAAAGCAATATGATTGACCTGCGTTCGACGTCAAGACATTCGACCTGTGACCCGACCGCTAGCTTGGTGACCTACTCTAGTTAATATTGCCTCATGCTTCATACTAGGGATGGCAATGGAGTGTAGGGTGGGTTGGGTTTCCGCTCCACCAGGATCTGCCCCGCATTGAAAAAAGTCTTATAAGGCTACATCCCTCGGGTCTTGGGGCTCAAACCATGCACCAGCCTCGCACCCCACTTGGGTATCACCACCCTGCCCAGTTTCAACCTACATATTACTGTCTAAAAGAATAGTCGAATATCAGATAATTTTATATAAATTATTTAATTGTTGTAACATTATTTAGTACATAATGTTACATATTATTAAATTGCAGAATAGTATTTTATGTAAACAAATAAGTATATATGTATATGAGCGGAGTGGGTTTACCTTAAACCTGATCTGCCCCGTTCCGTATGTGGGTCTTAGCCTTTCCCATGCATTAGATGATCTGTTATGTCGTTTATTTCGTTTTCCATTCCTTCACATTTCATGTCTTTCTGGTATGGAAAAACAAGCAAAAAAGAAACTATTTTTTTTTTTGAGAGGTAAGAGAGAAAACTATTTTAGTTGAATTATTGTTGCCTTGCCTATAAAACTCGGTGAGTCTCTCTCTCTCTCTCTCTCTCTCTCTCCGTGAGGGCGTGAAGGAAAGAAGATGGCGAATGTGGCAGGCATGAGAAACCGAAACCACGGATCCACGGCCTTCTTTGTGATGCTGGACTACATCTTCCTCCTCATTTTTTGTTGCTTCCTCTTCTTCTTCCTCTTCAAGATGGTTGGTGTTCGGATTTGATTCCCCCAGGCGGAGGAACTCATCTCTCTCTCTCTCTCTCTCTCATTCGGTAAAGCATAGGGACGTCCAAAGGAATGTATATCTCCTTTCCTCTGTTCGGTCTCCTTCGTTCCAATCAGAGATGCTGACGACGAGGTTATTTCAGTCTCTGGTTTCTCGTGATGCCTTTTTCATGGGATTCTTTTGTGGTGACGATGGTTTATATTTGAGGTCATAATGCATCATTGTGTTAGGTGACTTTGTATACGTTTTTTGCATTTTTTCCCTCTCATGCATGTTTGAGTTGGTCTGGTGATCTTCATGAACTTTGATTCTGTGTGGGGATCTTATGTTTCACGCTTTTGGTTCTATTCGATTGAATTTGTGGCTGTCACCTTCAGGGGAATAGAAAGCTTGGCACCACACACGTAAGTTGTCTCTCCAGTGGTTATATTTTCAAGAAATCAAGGTTCTAGTTATTGTGGATTCACAATTTGCTGTGTGCGGCGATGATTATTTCAGATCTACCAGTGTTTATACGTTTTGCCTCTTTTTTGGTCCATTTTACTGAATTGAATTTGTTGATGATGAATCTAGTTGATGCTTGAAGGATTTAATACTTGTTTGTTGTTATAACTTTTTACAACGGTAAGTTCAAACCGATCCAAGATAAAAGCATAGCTGCGTGCAAGGGTAGAAATTGCATTTTATTTAGCTGTTAACACTTTTGCGGTATCACCAATTAACTTCAATAAAGCAGAGCAAGGACATTGGAGAGACAGGGATGAAGAGGAAGAAGTTGTCTTCGGCTTACCTTATTAGGCTTTTCTAGCATCACGCATTATCATATTGATACACGACTATTCAAAAATTACTTATTGGTAATTTGGTATACTTCGTTCTATCTTGTTGGGGTAAATTGCTCACTGGAAAACCTCTTTGCCCCCTGTTTTGCTTCTTGAATCTAGCAATGCCTTTCTCAGTTATGTTGTATGTATGTTATGATAAATGACGTGAAATGCTAACTACTGAAAGAACTCGTTATGCTAGTGTGAGGTGATTCTAGATGAAAGCTGAACAACAAAACTACAATGTTTGGCAATGAATTTTGTTGAGAATGTTCTCATATTCTAAGTACCAATACAAATCTTATTATCTAAGACTAGTTTCCTTATCTAAGTACCGATACAAATTTTATTATTTTCTTCTATCAATGCTGAAAATGCGGAGACCCTTGTTGTAACTTGTTCACTACATTCGGGTGATAATGTAGCGGGACTAACTTCTTTAACCACACGACTCCATGATGTGGGAACTCTCTCTTCAATTGATTCACTACATCTGGACGAAGATAGCCCTTGCTTACTTTTCACTGTATTTGGATTCTTTGGTGCATCACTAAGAGGGAAATCACAATGGAATGCTCATAATTTATAGAATAGATAGGTCCGAAAAAGTTTTACGCTGGCTGACGTAAGCCTAACGTAACTCTCCTCCTTTATCTGGGCTTGGGACTGACCATGCAAGGGTGATCCCTTATATGGGCGGAGTTTCAATGAAATATAAGAACGGAAAATATTATAAGCAGTAATTTGAAAAAGTCAAAAGACCCTATGATGCACAAGGAAATGAGAACCAGAAAATACATATAATTAATTTCCACAATGGAATGAACCTTGGAAGAAAATAAGCCTATGGAAATACTGCAATATTTTCATAAACTAGCAGCTTCCATTTCCCTGAATAGCAAAAGAATGAACGATAGCCGATGGGTCTGAAACTTTGTTTCTACGATGTGTTTGTTGTCTTTTAAAGTAATTTTAACAGCATTGTTGTGTCATTTTCTAATATTATATGCAAATTTTCCCCCTCTGGTTACATGTGTATGAGTTGCAATGCACTGACCCTTTTATATTATTCTCTCTTGCAGAATGTGGTCCCTTGCAACCTTTATCAGCCATTCCTGCACAGCAACAATGTTATGTCATTCATGAATCTCATACATCCTCTTCTCGGACCAGTATTATGAAGAACCTAGGGCAGGCATTATGTTAATCATAGTTCAGTTTTCCCTTGTACTGATATATACATTCCCACATGTCGGACCAGTATTATGAAGAACCTAGGACAAGCATTATGTTAATCATAGTTCAGTTTTCCCTTGTACTGATATATACATTCCCACATGTAGCTGAACAATGTCCCTCTTGCTTCATGGAGTTTAGGTGAGATGAGTGTGCACTTGTCAACTTAGTCAATTGCTTTGTCTTGAAATTTTGGTTTGTGCAGGTATGGTGTGTCCGTGTCTTCTCATTCATGCCAATATCAATTCCATAGGAAATTTAAAATGAATGAAATCTGATCCCTTCACTTCTGCTCATAATGGCAACAGGTTGTGCGGTGTAAGAGATGTCTATAGCAATACTGAATAGCAACTTGCCATGCTGTTAGAAACAAAGCAAAGTAGAGCAGTTCCATATATGTATCAAAAAGAAGTTAAAGGGAAGCATGGTGAGTTGATCTAGGAAATCAATACTTATGTATGCACACACACACACACACGTGCGCACACACATAATGACTCACTGTTCATGGGTTGATTACAGGATTCTGTAATGGGTCTCTCTACCTTCCTTTCAACACTTTGTAGCAACTGAATTTCACCTGGCAAACATCTTCAAATTTTTTTTTTTTGAAGAACCTAGTAGGCTGTTGGTACCTAGTAAGGTTAGGAAGTAGACATGTATCATGGACAGAAATCAACTTATGTAACAAAATGTTTGTTGCTAATCTGTTCTTCTCTGCAGCTGATGCCATTATCAAAGTTCTTACTTTAAATAAGTCCAAGTCCTAGGGATTTCATGATCAGAAATATGTATGAGTTTTAGATCCATATCTGAATGCTAACACAATTTTGTCACGTGGAACCTTATCTTTTCGGAGGTATCTACTAATATGAATAATGATTTCCCTAGCATGAATCTACTTAATGCTGTTGCTACTGCAAAAAGCTGGTAATCAAGGACATGTCTTGATATTGAGTTGCTTATAGTTGTGCAGAATGAGTAGGTTTCTTATGGAGCTTTTATCTCTTGTAAATGGCATTTTCTTAGGAAGTACATTGAGTGCCAGTAGAAAGGAGTGCAGATTAGACAGCAATTATGATTTCACAGTACAAGTTAATAGGTTCATTATATTCGATGCAATGAAGTCACGTTTAACATTTGCATTCCCTGTCCACGATCTGTCAATTGAATCACTGTCTTTTAGATCCTAACTGCTGATTGTGACAACTCTTGGAAGCTGTCTTGAAATGCACTTCAAAACTTCTTATAGTCCTTCAGGGTCTTGATTTGTGAATTACCGTTTGTGGTCTTCCTTAGACATCTGATGCTTTATCAATTAGGGGAATTTATGCTGCAATAGAGCTTCTATATACACATATATACATCAAACAGATTTTATGGTGTACTTTAGCATGGAAGTGGTCATTGCCGGTTCACTCTGAATTTTGCAGACCCCTTTCAGATGTACACCCAATGACCCAATAATTGAACTCCTGACCTCCATCAGAAAACTGGCTCCTAAGACAGTGTGCTATACTATTTTTTGGTGCCAATTCACTCTATTAGCATTTCCAAATTATTAGTTTCCATTGAGACCTGCTTCCAGGTGTTGGCAGAAATGAGTGGCCTTCAGAAATGAAACTGTATCATCAAACCCTCCCAAAGCCAAGAGCTTGAGTACATACTTTGGAAACTTCCACTGCAAAGAATGTGGGAGTAATTCAGTTACTCATCCCTGTGCAAACAACAATTAGTAACTCTGCTAAATGTTCCCAGGGCTTGACAGAGCAAGAAATGTTAGGTAGGAATGCCTTCCATCAAATTAGGACAGTACGGTTCCTACTTGGTACTTTTTGTCCCCAATGAGACTGATCTTTACTATTTTCTTTTGATAAATGTCAGATGAACTTCGGTTTATGCCACAGTAAATTTAGTGCATCATGTAGATTACTGTTATGATGCTTATGGTTCCTATTTAGCTTTTGGCACTTCCATGATGAATGTTATAGGTGCATAAGCAATAAGAAACTTCCTTGTCTGCTTATCTAAACGCAAAATCTAGTTTAATATGTTCCATAAAATGATAGAATAGAAAGCGCGACAGGCTGAATTCCTCGTTTTGCACATTCTGCTCTTTTTAACATGTCAGAGACTGAATTTCTTGGTGTATTATTCATCAAGCACCTGCCTTAGGCAATGACACATAATGGAAAATAACTAAGTTGTTCGCGGAACACAGAGTTTGTTGGCTCTTGATTTGATTGCATCGTCAATAATATTTGGACATCCACTAATAATTTTATTTTATAGGGGCAGATCAGTATTACACCTTGAGCACATAGGCTGTAACATATAACCATAATAAGAGCTTATTCAGATAAGATAGAAGTTAAGCATAATCATAACATAAGAGTGCATACAAACTTATTCAACTAGAGCAGATGGGTACCATCCAGAACTAGTAACTTGAAAACCTAAGTTTCTGCTAGCGACTTGAAAACATCAAAATTATTCCAATGATCTGCTTGGGAATCGTTTCGTTTGCCAAATCAAGGCTGATAATTTCCAACGGGAACTCTGCCTCTGGGGATCGGAACTTCAAAGCCTGGATTGGGAGTAAAAGTGTCGTCATTCCCTGGTATGTAACTGGGTGTCTGATACCCACCAGCAACATTCCCAAGGCCACCAATACGGGGCAAAGGGGTTGTTGGCAAGAAACCAAAGAACGGCTTCATGTAACGGCCGATGCCGGGAATTAAGAAGCTTCCATCTTTGTAGCAATCTGCTTGTTCCATACTGCCATGCAGTACAGCTTCTGGAGGAATTTTTCGGATGCCTGACACAACTCCAGGGAGTGAAATTGAGACATGGAACACAAGGAAGAGAGGAAGGAACACAGGGAGCTTGTTTCGCATACTTGTCAGCTCTTTAGACCGAGTTCGAGATGCTGGTTCTTTTTGAATCTGAGGCGCGAGGCATTATATAAAAGCTGGAATTCACAACTACAACTGCGGTGAATTAAGAGATCTCTCATCATTTGGAGCTGAAACTAGAAGTAGATGACTTCTCAAGTGTATAAAACATTTGTTGCTTGAGTAATTTTTCTATTAACTCTGTCTACATTGGAAAATGAGACAGAAAAATTGGCAGTATGTCACATTGACACTTCTATGAGTGCGCTGCACCTGTGTCGGACACTTTTGACACTCCACACCCATACTTCTTCCTGCATCTGACGCTCTGACCTACATTAAACTTTCATTAACTAAATTCCTAACTTATTTTAGTGCTATGTACATGACATTCATGAAATCTTGATAATCAGTCTGTTACTTTATTAATGAATGTGAAACTTACAAATCCGAGTTATTCTTTTCATTTCCTGAGATATTTTCAATTATAGAAAATAGTGTGCATAATTTATGCTTATATATTGTTGTCTCAGCACCCATGGTTTTTGGAATTGCTGTATCCCATGCTCTAAATCTACACCCATGTCTTGCACTTGAACCCGCACCGATTAGACAGAGGCCTTTCTGATGTCTGCCATGGCCAGTTGCAAGCCGAATTTTACAGCATTTATCGTTCCTAACTGCTAACAACAGCTGTTTAATGCTTTTGGGCATCACAGACAGGTTGTTTTGAGAGAGAAACTCAGTACCAGGTGAAGGTGAAACCTAACGGACCCTCAAATGGAAATTACGTTCATAAAGTATAGCTGTTTTTGCTCCAATTTCAGTCGGAATTGGCCAGATAACGTTGATGCAGGTGACGTAAGATTCGCCTCATCTCAGGCTTAATTACAGTGGAACTCTGTCATCCTTATATGCTGAACTACTTGCACTTGCATGGTTAGTGTGAATGCACCACCATCATAGGTTAGGTGTAGTCATATTCGCTACCTTATCAACCCGACTGTCACCACGACACGTTGGAGTGACACGAGATACCCATTTTCGTGCATCTTCTGCGTGAACTAGAACCGCCAAGGCATCCAGGGTATCAGTCCAATCTCATAAAGAAAATGATATACAGTAGCCGCTGCAATAGGAATCAGCTGCACCAATTTGGTCTATATGAATGAGAATCTTTGTCACATGGGCGTGTCCTCTGGTGCAGATGCAGTTGCGAGTGTGGATGCAGGACACAAATTTTAGAGAATGATGGATGTCAGGAAATGGCTATGCATGGTTCCCATTTATATATTATTGCAAGTAATTGATAATAATCATAAAACTAATAGAAAAGTCGTATAATGTTTAATAGTTTCTATCTGACACACCTCTGCGATCTTTCCCTCTCTCTTTTAAAATATCCATACTCTAGTTTTAACACTTTCTTACCGAGCTTCCATTGAGTCCCTCTCTAAAATGTTTAATTAATTATTACTTTGGCTCATTAAGCTTGAAATCCATATGAGTTCATGCTCAATGTTTGGCTGCAATGACTATAAAATGATAAAAAGAAGCTGCTTTGCTTGCTAGATTGGATCATATTATTGAAGGCCATCTAAAGTATTTCTGCATGATTAATCAAATTATAAAATCCACGAACAATCTCTCAGCTACTTGTCCGTAATTAAGGTGGCTGGGTGCAGGACTTGTGAATCAGTTCGGGTACATGCTTCTTCCGTGTTCCTTGTGATGTAAAAGAAGGAGGTTGACACATTAGACGGCTCTATTATTCAGCCACTATAGAATTTGATGGAGAATTTCCAATGTATTTCGCTAACACGAGAAAGTAATCTCATTTTCGAACTGCAAAATACTAAAATTTATTTAATAGAGTATCAACCATCCATTGTGTCCATCCTATCAGTTAGGGTCATGATGTTTGTGTAAGAAGCAGGTAAACCCGAAAACGACCTGGTCTTTTCCATGATACTTTTGCAAGCATCCTCATGAATAATATCACTGTGTGGAATATGGCTTGCGTGTTACTGTCTTTCACCGATGAAGACAAACTGCAAGCGTCTTATCAACTGATCAGTTCACATAGAATTATACTCATCCAATTCCACCAAACAACATATATTCGATGGTCTCTTTGAGTGAGTAGTGATGGTGGGGAAGGCCAACGGTTGTGAAAAAGAAAACTTGTTATAGAACTTTAAAAAAGGTCAGATGTAGCCAGGTATTTGATCGGGTCTTGCATATTATAGTTTTGTGTTCAGTTCCTCACAAACTCAGGCAAAGCCGAAAGGCAAACGAACAGCCATGAAAGAAAGAAGGTTGTGTTAGGTCACTGACAGCCAGCTTCAAGCTTTACAAGGAGATGCATTTGTTCTTCCATTAATGAATCAAATCCTATCACAAATTAATGAAAGATAGGTGACCTTCTAGGAATTCCTATTCTTACACATCTAGTCGACCCTGGTGTCAAAAAGGCTTGGCTAGAGCGGAGCCGAAGAACTCATGCCGGCAAAAAAAATAAATCCACTGTATCATTTTGATTGGACTCAGATTTACTACCCAGAAACTTGTGAGGATTTGAACATGACTGGAAATCGCTCCTTCTTGAAACTAGCTCAGATCTGATTGAATGCAGGGTTCTGAACTAGAAGTTTATTGGTATTAGTATGAAGATTAACATGTATTTAGCATAAGTTCAAGGATCGGTGATGGAGCCAAAAGATGAAAGAGAGAAATATTATGCTACTCTTTAGTTGGGGTGCATGATCACTATATGTTTGTGTTTATGGTGGGTCATTTGATTTTGTATCTTTTGAGTTCAAATCTCAAGTGTCTCATGTGATTTGGAATGACACCCTCAAGAGTCGTTCTCTCAAAGATGGTCAAGGATCCCACTTAGGTTCTACAACCATTGTTGTAGCCTTGAAGACGTCATCAAGCTTGATCAGCAAACTGGTTTTAAAGGACTATAGTGATTCAAATGTGATATGTATATGATTCTTGTGAAAGGTGATGAAGTAAACACAGGACGGAGCAAGCTTGTGTAGGACATGTCTGTTATTGCCTTCTTGAGGACTCACACATTATATCGGTTCCAATTTAACTCAGAAATTCGAATCGTGCTCTCCAAATCACAATATGGATTTTGACATTTAAAACAAAATCCAAATGGCTGAAAGGCTAAAAAATGCTTTCATCAAAAGATTCACACAGCAATGGATTCTGTTTCTCGTGTGAACTGGATCCACCTGAACCGAGCCCGGTGGAATTGATCATAGTATAGATAAAGGACAATCCAGGGTCGAAGTACTACTCTCGCTCAAGCATGCTTAACTTTGAAGCTCTAATAGTATCAAAAGATTCCAACTCATGGTAAAACATCTGATAAAGTTTTATACTGCTAACCATGGAGTGCAATTCAAGTGTATGAGCAACTGTGTAAGGGAAAACTCTTGTGCGCTGCGCCAAAGGTGTTCATTTGCAATTGTCTAAACAAACAGAGCCCAGTTCACCATGATCACCAATGGATCCATGCGTGTGATCCAAAACCAAAACCAAGCCTTTTCCAACACTAAATGGGATCGGCTAGCAAATGACTTTATGGTATGGTTTTTAGAAGGACTAATGGTTGGTTGAATACGAAAGGGTCCTCTCGATCCCGCCGATCCCATGAACAAAACAGGTAAAGTTGAATTGATCTGGACCTGGATCTAAAGATGGTCCAATAAAAATATCATGCATGGTTCGGTGCACGTTCATCAAGTATGGATTCTATATACAGAAAAGACGATCCTGCATCATATGGAACTGGAAATTGATGGATATAAAAAGGAAATTCTATCTGGGTTTGAATTGGGTCTGATCTGATTCCTTTTTGTTGTTGTTCTTCTTCTATGGGTGCTATGAACGTTTTGTCAATTCTTAAAACACTTTAATCTATCCGAAAGGTTATCATCAGACCCAATTGAAAACCTGAATGGTTCTTAACAAAATGGATCCAGTACACGTGACAAATCCATATGCAAGCCATTTCAAATCTCAGACCTTCCTATTAAGTCACCATGACAATGTCCAGAATCTACTAGACCCACCCCACGGAACAAGTAGTCGACACGAGTGGTTGTGATAGAAAATATTAGGACCAAATTATAGACCCGGATTGGGTGCGCCTAACCGATTGATTTGAGGCCTCAGGTGAATCTTCTGGTCCAAATAATGCTCCCAATAAACCCTAGTTTCTAAAAGTTTGGGTGGCTTTATGACACATAAGGAAACCAAGAAGAGAAATAGATCCAATCCCACAAATCGGGTCAACTTTGGTTTAAAGATTTTGATACTGCAATCTAATGTGTGGAGGACACCAAGAAGGGAAATAGATCCAATCCCACAAATCGGGTCAACTTTGGTTTAAAGATTTTGATACTGCAATCTAATGTTTGGGTGGCTTTATGACACATAAGGAAACCAAAAAGGGAAATAGATCCAATCCCACAAATCGGGTCAACTTTGGTTTAAAGATTTTGATACTGCAATCTAATGTTTGGGTGGCTTTATGACACATAAGGAAACCAAAAAGGGAAATAGATCCAATCCCACAAATCGGGTCAACTTTGGTTTAAAGATTTTGATACTGCAATCTAATGTGTGGAGGACAGGAAACCAACGAGAGGAAAGATGGGCAGTCATGTTTACCATTGCAGTGTGGCAACGGCGGATCCACGTTGTGGCGAGGTGCCGAAATCCTAATTTTTTTAATTATGTATTGAGATTTTCAAATGAAATTGATTTTTTTTTAAAGCCCATCACACCCGAAACAAAGTTTCCGGATGACTATGACAAACATTAATTGACATGTTAAGTGGAACTTAAGGACCAATTTTCAATTTGTCACAAAAAAAAAGACAAAATTTTTCATGAGGACTGGAAATATGTTCAGCTAATCAAACTGCACAAAACACACACACACACACAAGAAAAGTTTAATATGCTTGCCCACAGTGGTGGACCCAGAAGTTTGTTTCGGGTGGGGCGAACTTCAGGTTTGAGTAGGACGGGCTTTAAAAAATGTCGAACTTTTTTAAAAATTTCAATACAAAAGTATTATATATATACACACATGTATGTATGTATGTATGAAAAAAGTCTAATATGCATGCCATATTCCATGATTGTCTTTCCTTATAAATTTGAGCCATATGATCAAGGAGATACATGACGGAAATAAAAAGCAAAAAGCAAAAAGCAAATATATATATATATATATGTGAATCAAGTAAAAAATTGTAATTTCAAGCATTCATCTTGGATTGATAGTTGAGATTTGTAAGGATATATTAAACATGTAATATGACAAGTATGCCCATCCTATATATATATATATATATATGTGTGTGTGTGTGTGTGTGCGCGCGCATGTTTGTCTGCAGTTTGATTTGCTGAATATATTTCCAACCTTATGAAAAGTATACATACATACACTCACATTTCTCTCTCTCTCTCTCTCTCTCTCTCTCTCTCTCTATAGAGAAAGAGTTTCAGATGAGACAATTAAGTTGTATTTCCGTAATCGCATTCACGAAGAATGCATGAAAGAAGAAACTATTTCTTAAATAAGATGATTGTTTTAAATCCGTGCAATTCATAATGGCACTAAATCTCATTTATATCATTTAAACTACTGGACAGAATCTCATTCAACAATTTAGATATGAGAATGCACGCAGAGCAACTAGAAGGAACCTCTGACTCCCACAACCCTGGTGCTGAGTTCGATTCCCACGGCGCGCATACGTACTCTTAATATGTATCAAACAGTTGAAAGTGACACGTGAACAGGAACTAGGTAAGAAAAAATTGCAACTGTTAAAATGTCATATAAACAAAATATATAAAATCGAACCATGTAGTAATTATCTTCAACATGGCCAAGCAAATGAATGAATAACTTGTGAGATAGAGAGCCTATATAGGTCCACATTTCAATCCAATGTGTTGTGAGCCATTTTGATCGGATCCAATGACATGGATGAAACTAAAGTAATTAATTCGATAACTAATCTTTAAGCCGTATGGTTTTGGTTAGAAGCACGAATTTAAGTACTGTTTCTTGGATACTTTTAATCTAAAAAAATCGCCGTTCTGGTTCAATTTTCATGATTTAAAAGTTAATCTTTGCTAATCTAATCAAGTTGAGCCCATCCCTAAAGTTCGATTCGATCCGTGATGCTAGCAACCGGGGACCCGATACCGAGCTCGGCTGCAGCCACTTGAAACCTGATTTTCTTTTTTCGGTTACAAGAGGAGGCCAAAGCCTATAAAACACACACCCCACACATGGACCCTCCATGAGTCGAACTCCCCACCAGCAGCAACAGCGCTAGAGCACCCTGCCATTGAGCTAACACTCTTGAATTTTAAATCTATCGTGAAAGCGACTGTGATTATTTGATCGACCAATGTTACGTACGTCATTATCCTGATTAACTCAAGTCAGCATTATCTAGATAATTAGGATTGAAAATACTAGAAAAATTGTATAAAGGGCCCCAAAACTATCGTCTATGATAAGGTTATGAAACCAACTCAATACTATAAGAATCGATAACATCATCATCATGAAGAAAAGCAAGCATTAGAGGAAGAGAAAAAGAACTGCTCCAACCAAGCTAAATGTACAAAAGAGAAACTAACCCCATGAAAAAACAAGATGATGGTGGCAACTATATGGGTCTTATTTGATCCTAGCCCTTCAATCGACGGGCGGTTTACATCAACGGCCATGGTTTGATGTTAGATACATTTCATCATATGTCATAGGACTGATTCCTCCATTACCTAACAAAATAGAGGGGGGCGGGAAGGTGAAAGTATGTGGAAGCATATGGGGGGATGAGGGTAAAGGTTTCTTTCATTGTTTTCTCAAAGAGGAATCACTGATTTGAAGTCCATGAAAGGTTTGTTGTAATCTGTCATAATAAAGGAAAGGATATTCTGAGTTATTGCATTTTAATTAAGGGTTTGATTCCTTTTGATAAGGGAAGTTGGCCCCATGATCAATGAAAGCCATAAAATGACAATGCTTTTAAAATTCATTATAAAAAGGAATTTACAGATGCATCCAAACCCAAAGCGGAAATGAAGCCTTTTCCTTTCCTTTGGCACTAGGTGGGGCCAATTATATGGATTATTAATCGTCTTTGTGACCTATCACAGGTCATAATCATGTCTAAATCTCGTTCAAAAGGAAAGTATATTTAAAAAATATTAAACCCTGTTCACACAAAAAGCACCTTCTTTCTCAATAATAATTCCCTAAGAATTGTTCTTTATGACGAGTAACCTTCGTCAAGATAAACGTGGTTGGTGACATAACCGCCGTGCCTTATATGCTGCACCACCTAAAGCTATGGGGACCCGCGCCTAGTGGTGTTGAACCTGGGTCTCTGATGTTCAAGTATTTGGTGGCACCCCTTCTACCATTCAGGCTGCCATTAATGAAAAAAAAACAGTAATTTTAAAAGGAGATGAATCATGGTTTTTAAGCATCAAGAAGAAAAAAGTACAAATAAAAAGAAGATAAAAGAGTGCAGCATCATATTCCCTATTCAATAGAGATTTATACATATAAATCAGTGAATATAAAGGAAAAAGAATGACGTTCTTTCCTGTTGTAGAAGAAAAGGAAAACCACTGTGCTGAAAGAGCCATGGCGCCCCTCTAACATCTCGCAAGATGGCCACCTTGCCAAGGGGAACCATCGCTGAACCCGGGATTTTCGAAAGGGAAGTGAAAGAAACCTCATAAGTGAAAGAAAACCTTACACCATCCACATATCATCATCGTCATCATCATGATGCTTAGCAAAGAAGAAAGCGAAGATACACGATAAAGTAGAAACAGAAAAAAAAAGATCAAGATACAGATCTACTGCATTTACAGTGAAAACTATAAGAAGAAAGAAGCAGAACAAATTCACAGCTAATTGTGTCAAGCAATAAAATCTTTCTTTTCTATTACAAATTGTATAGGTCCCAATTTCACAACAACAATCTTCATAACAACCAAATATAGAATCTCTTTTACTGTAAGGAAACTAGAAATAGCTCAGAAATATTCTACCTACCTAGCTACACAATTTTTAACAAGCTACATATATGCTTCTCTCTCTACATCTCCCTACACACACACACACACACACACACACATATATATATATATATATATATATATATATATATATATATATATATATATATATATATATATATATATATATTATATTCTGTTTCCATTTGGTGCTCAATTATTGGCCGATTTTCTGACACCAGAATCTTTCGATTCCAGTCAGACCAATGTACGATAATTTCTGTACATACCCTTTGTATCTTGTGGACATATCTGAAGCCACTTTTGTTCCTTGTAGTAAATGAATTTGCAAGTATTCTTTCTCCTCCAAACCTTTGGGGATATCAAGGAAGAGACCGATTTCCTGAAAGCCCCAAGATAATTCTGGAAGATGGAATCAGGAATTCCAGTTCATTCCTGGCAGTTGGAATTGTGGGCGAAAACTGCCGTCCCCAAGAGCTTTCAGAAGGCCATGGTGGTGCTGAAAAGGTGGAGGTGCACTGTTTGGTAACTGGTTCAGCAAAGCTACTATGGAGTTCCCCCCCTCGTTGCTACTAGAATTGGGGACCTGGAATCTCTTTGCTTGGGGTAGTCCTTCATCCCAATATGGGGAAGGCAGGGTCCTCTTCAATGGTAGGCTTGTTGTCGACCGGTTGCTGCCTCCACCGCCGACCGGCAGGCTCAAGGAAGGCAACTGAGAGATTGAGCTGCAAATGTTTTTGCTGTCGTCCGATAAGAATCCGTCAAAGGTTCTTCTTGTAGATTCGGCATAGCACCCAATCATCAAGCTACAATTAAAAAATGACCAACACAAAAACCCAAATGTAAGAATTTTGTGTCCCATCTAATATTTATGTTTTGTTTTATTAGATATAATATTCTATGTCATAATTGATGGTTTAATAATTATTGAAATGTTTAAATCCCATTGGTTTAACAATTGACAGTTTACTTACACCAAATTGCAAATTCAAAGACCCAAATGAACATAAAAGGCCACATAAGCCCAAAATCAAAAACAGAACAAAGCAAGATTTGTATGAAAAAGGGCTTACCCTTAGAGAGTTTTTCTTGTTGCCCAAGTCACATCCTGGAGGCCTATTGTTAGGCTTGTTGTCAGCAAGCCTATACTCATGCATGATCCAATTGGTTTTGATCCCTCTTGGGGGCTTCCCTCCATAGAAAACCAAAGCTTTCTTCACCCCAACCTTCTGTGTTCCACCAGAGGTTAACACAGGCTTATCAGTCCCTGTGGCCTTCCAATACCCAGAAGTGGCAGCCCTGTTTGGCCTGGCACCGTTGGGGTACTTCCTGTCCCTGGGGCTAAAGAAATACCACTCCTGCTCCCCAAACGTTGCCTTAGCTGCAAAAACCAAAAGGTCAAAAAAAAAAGGGGGTTACAAAAACAAAAGAACAAAAGAAGAAAAGAACAAAACAAACCAAACCCATTTTGGTTTGGAGCGTAAAGTTTGAAACTTTGTATTCTTTTGGTGAAATTGGACGTACCTGGTAGCTCCCACGGATCGAACTTGTAAAGATCAACCTCGGCGATGATGGCAACTCCGAACGGCCTCATCGTGCTTTTGATGTCACACTTTCCTTATGCCGTAGCCAATCTAAAATGTTCTTCTCTCTCTCTCTCTCTCTCTCTCTCTCTCTCTCTTATAAATTCATATAAATACTATAAATCAAACCCACGAGACCTTTTCCTTTTTGTGTAGAATCCATGTATTATTTATAAAGACAGTATGAAAGCCAATTGAGGAAATAATAAAACTTTTAATTATATCGTTGGATTAATCATAACCAAGATAGTCACACACATGCACCTATGAGGAGCTGTAGAACCGAGTTGCTCATGGTTTAGCTTGGGCAGAACAGCCGAAGTTCAACTTGGTTTGCCACACGCTTACGAGCAAGTGCGCACGGAATATGATTTTGGTATTGGAGTTAAATGCTAATATTATGCGAGACAACCTTTTTTTTTGCATTGAATTTTTTATAAATTAAGCTTAATAATGTTGCTTAAACGAGCAAACAAGATAATGCTAAATTATTTATTTCCTAGTGAAAGTTGCATTTCATAATACTTTTAATCTTTTCAGCTTAATCAATTATCGTCTTGAACGGTTAGCTTAGAATTTGTACAAGCTCGTGCTCGTTTTCAGTTTGGGCGGCTAAATAAGATGGTACCAGACAGCCTAAACTTATCTCGTATGACTCGTTTTACAGACTTCTTGCGTGAGTGTGGCATGCGTGCACACATTTGTGCATGTGTGTGTGTGTGTGTGTGTGTGAGAGAGAGAGAGAGAGAGAGAGAGAGAGTGTCAAACTACAACACAATATACGACTATGAATATGACCGTCATATAGGTGTAAAACATTCATCACGCATCCAACAACTACGCGAGTGTGCACGAACCATGCATGTATACCGGTGCGCACCCGTACGCACGCACACAGTGTTTGTTCATTCTTGATTTTGTACAACACCGGGCAAGACTTTCCTGGCTAGAGGGTCCACTCAAAAGAACCTTCAAGTTAATAGCCCTGGGTTCAATATCCGTGGCGCGAGAATCCGGCTAGGGTCCACCTGACCCCAGCTTGCCTAACACAGAAAAAAAAAGTATATACTTTTGGCACCAACAATTCTGGCTTCTTGAAGTTTTATGTAATTTCACCATTATAGTTAAGTATATAAAATAACTCTAATTAGGTCCACAACTTAATTCCAATTTATTAATACAGGTTAAATTAAATCCATCCCTCTTTTTTGTTTTAGGAGCCAAAGCCAGGTATATATGCATGTCTCCGGAGTCGAACTCATGATCAGCCTTCACGCAAGTCAAGAGCCCTGCCAGGTGGGCTATCGCCCTGAGTGCTCCGTCCCTCCTATTTTAGGTTTGGTTCTCACATCTGCATTAAAGTGGCCGTAGAAACCATGTGAGAACAGTTCATCAGCACGGATCAAAGTATTTATGGATAATATTTCAATCGTATGAATTCAGAGCAAGATGAATCATTTAACCTTAAATGTTTATAGAACTGGTTTTAGAATTAAAACGTCTCAGCACAAGAGCGCTAGCACAACAGCGATGCATACACTCATCTATGTTTAAATTGACTTAATGTTCGATTGACATGAACGGTAAGTATGAAAGCGTAAAGATATTTTTGTTTTTTAAATTCAAATCTCTACCATCAATAAAATGAGATCGAACATTTTAAAAATATATGTATGTATGTTTAAATTGACTTAATGTTCAATATCTGGGGCACGCATTGGCTTCAATCTCCCCATTGTAAAAAAATGCAGTGGTCTTCAAAATCAAAGTATGTGTTTCGGCAGCGAGCACAAATACATACATAAATAAATAAATATATCTACGTATGTATATCTGCCTATACATACATATACACAACACACACGTAATGAAGATAAAAGAACATTCTCGAGTATCATCTTTCTCGTTTTTGATTCAAACAGAAAAAAGTCTGTCCGCTGAGCCAAATGTTATATATATAGTGTCAAAATGGGGCCTGGCTGGGCTTAGCCCATGGCCAAGTCCTGCCCGGACCCAGCCCTTATTGACATCTCCACTTGTCACTAGTTGCGTGATTTTTGGTGTAAAGCAAATAATGTACAAAGATGAACCAAGGTATACCCACTCATGGGCGTCACAAATATTCGCTTTTGTTGTAATAATCTTTCTGGTGTTGCAACTCGCTCAACACTTTCTGGGTCCTGAGCGAGATGCATGCCCCAATCATCGAAGTCATGACCTTCAAGTTTTGAGTCGACCTCCCATACAGTTGAGCTATTGCTCTTTGTGAATTAACTGCCTACCATCTAATATACGCAAAAAAAAATACCTTTGGCCCCAAAATGAGAGTGTTGACCATTGTCTCTTTGAAAAAGAAATATACATACATATATATATATATATATATATATATATATATATATATATATATATATATATATATATATATATAGAGAGAGAGAGAGAGAGAGAGAGAGAGAGTAAATAATCCATAATCAATAGTATTCAATGGGTTGTTTTGCATGATTCTACCGTTTCAACTATCGCTTGTTACCTTTGCATGATTCTACCATTTCAACTATCGATTGTTACCTTTCAGTCACTTTCGAGTACTCTCTAAAACTTACTTCCATTGGTCTAAACCACCGTTATGACAACCAAAACTACTTAAAAAACCTAAATAAAATAACAAAACTACTTATATACATAAATATTTAGTTTTTTTAAGTGGTTTTGTTGGTGGCTATTTCAACCAGTAGAAAATAGTTTCAAGCAATAGAAAAGTAGTGAAATATGATGGAAGACGGTAGCCCGTATCTCAACCAAAACTATTTAAAAAACTTAAATAAAATAATAAAACCACCTATATATACATAAATATTGTTTTGTAGGTGATTTTACTGCTGGTGGTTTTGACTGATAAAAAGTAGCATAAGAGTAGTGAAATGTGATGAAGACAACTTCAGGTAATTGAAATAGTGAAATCATGCAAAACGAGACATTGAGTACAATTGAGTATAGACTACTTAGTCTCTCTCTCTCTCTCTCTCTCTATATATATATATATATATATATATATATATATATATATATATATATATATATATATATATATATATATATACACATATATGAATCGTAAATTCCAATGCCCTAGATATCACAACTGAACATTTTAGTAAAAAGCAAGGCCTAAATCAAGATTAAATCTTAAATATGGCTCAACATTGCTTTTTAAAAGCAAACAAATCAAGTGCAGGTCAGTATCCAGATCCTCACAAGGATAAATGGTGTGCCTAATTGCATTTAGCTGTCTGGTCGATGCAAAGAAAAAAAAAATGGAAGCCCAAGGTAGAAAATCTGTAGGATAATTCCCACCCCCAGAACCTACGGTCCAGTGTCACGGCACACCGCACCGATCAGTCAAGGTGCCATAACCCTTGCAAGGGGTTGCTTAGTCTCAGTATAGTATGTGACTAACCAGGTTCATCGAAGAATCAGGCATGTCAGGGCTTTTTTCATACTAGATGGGGTCGGTTACATGGACTCTTTGTTTCTATAAAGCTCGATCATTTGCCATATTATCAGTTAATTTCATTAAAACTAAATCATTCTTTAATGTTTCTTTTCAACACTAATAACATCAAAGAAGCCCTTAGCAAAACTCGGAAAAAGGTTAAATATATGAATTAAAATTTTAGTTTATGACTCCAAAATAGGCCCACTCAGGCCAAAATCAACCCGAACGGACCTGGAATCAGGCGATTCTAGCCACTCCACTACTACTGGTTCAAGCGCAACAGGTCAATTTGGGTCGATCGAATCGTTCTTCACAATACCGGACCCATATATGGACCTCTAAGGAGAACAAGATAAGCAGTGTGATCACCCACTTATTCAAGTACTTTCCTTGCCCGAGCTCAGTTGGAACTATCCAGGCTTGACTCGAGCTCAGCCTGTATAAACACCTAATAGCACGACATGAAAGAAAGGTTATTAACGTTATTCTTTTTAATAAATTATAGAGGTTTATCTTTTAAAAAAAAGCAAGGGAAATTGTTAGCCTTCCTTGAAATTTAATTTTTCCATTAATTAAGGCATAAAAATGTTTTCTTGCAATATGAGAAAGCACATACGCATTTATAAAATGAAGGACAACGTAATTCATAGTTACGTATTTCCTTTTCTGACTGATCGGCAAATTCCATGTAACCCAGGAGACTCGCGGCTAGTTGTGCCGCTCCATTAAATTCAAAAGAAACACCGTGGGTCAATCTTTATTCTTCTGGTGAAACCCGATTGACAACCTATAATATGAACCTGAAGCTCATGTTCGTGTTCACCCTTTCTGACATTCAGAGAATATGGTTGTGGTTGGTTTGACCTGTTTTGACACGAGTACATAATGACATGATATGAACATGACCCGAAACACGAAAACGCTGGGAATACAAGACCTGAAACGAAAACCCAACACAGAAATGATTTTGTTCATCTTAATTCAAACTAACAAAATAAAATTCAGTTCATTTTAGGGTTAACCTGTTTCTATATGAATTCTAAATGATACAACAAGAAAATCGAAAACGTTAAATCCCCAACCATAACAACCAAGTTTCTTCAAGATCGGCCAGTTTTATCCTGAAATTTGTATAATATAACCTGGCTTTTGCTCACATATGAGTTTGATGTCATCCAAATGAACCATCATGGGACCCGGCTTTTATGACCCTAATCTAATCTCTCTCTCTCTCTCACACACACACACACACACACATATACATACATACATATATATATATATATATATATACATATATATATATATATGTATATATATATATATGTATATATATATATATATATGTATATGTATATATATATATGTATATGTATATATATATATATGTATATATATATATATGTATATATATATATATGTATATATATATATATGTATATATATGTATATATATGTATATATATATATGTATATATATGTATATATATATATATATGAGGTACTTCTCTCAAACTCATACTCTGAAGTGAATGATTTCAATTCATCACATGATGCTTCGTTCTTCCTTCAAATGGGATGAATTCACAACAAAAGAGTTGTGAAGGAATTATTTAATGGAATTCTTATCAAATTTTTAGAGAAAGAAAGAATGAAGTAGATTTTTTTTTTTACCTATGATTAATTGCATCATGTGGCAAACTTTTGATGCCATCACTTAAGTACCATGTGGTTTGAGTTAAATATTCTTCAATATGACATCAAGATAAACATAATTTACTCCATTTATATAATGTGTCAAACCCTGTCATGTATGACATCAAGATACTCATCGTCATCGTCATAATCCTCATCAACAACATTATCAGTTGTCATCATGTGCCGTTCAAAAATACAGCCATACAACTGTCTCCCGCATGATTAAGTTGATGACAGACTTAGTGCTGCTACAACTAATTTGCAGCCAAACAATGCTTCTAATCTCGGTGATTAAGAAAGTTTTTCTTCACGAAATGCCCAAATCAGGAAATGTGTGGAACCAAAAGTAAACCCACTAGAAGCCATGGTTTGACACGTACACTCTTTGGATGAGGTTAGTGCCTGCAAGCTTCCAACTGAATGCTATAATCTCAATTAAACAATGGATTAGACGAACTAAGTACATCTTATGTGTTACTGCTAGATACCTTTATGTATTAAAATGGTTTCCTTTTTGGATATTGTTATGCCCTTTATGTAGTTAGATGGCGTAAAGCTGACGCATAATTATGCCGTTTAATTAACAATTTGGCTAATGAAAGCAGCAAAAAAAACTACATATTGATATGTGTGTAATGAATGGTAGAATAAAATGTATTTTTTCTTGTATTTCTGTATATATTAAATATATAAATTGTTGTTCCCAATTGATATTTATTAGAAATTTCTATTTCTATTTATTTTTTTCTTTACAAGGGGAGGTTGAAGCAAGGTATGCACGCTATAGGAACTGAACTCAATACCTGCATCTTGTGATCGAGTGCCTTACCACGTAAACTAATGCTGTGACTGATTTGTATTTCTTTTCGATAAAGATAGGGAAGGATGGCGAATCTCCACCAAATTCCTAAGACCTACTTATATGGGAATTATTGCTTGTTATTTGGACAAAATTAATCATTCCTAAACTTTAATCTTGTTATATTTCCAAAGGACCATGGTCCTGCCATCTGGGGAGCGTCCGATAGCCAATTTGATAAACACTGACGACAGCGATGATCAACCTTGAGCTAGCGTCCCCATCTTGGGATTGATAAATTTCACTAATAAGGAGCATTATTTTGATCGTTAAGAGGGCAAGTATCAAACGGAGACCAGCGTACGTGATCGCGCATGCGATAACAAGATCCAACGTCCAATCAAAGCTTGAATTGAATTGAACAATATTTTTCTCAAAAGATTTTAAAAGGCTGACGAGAACCCGTTCAAAATGTGCTTGTGAGAATCCTCAAAGACCAGAAAACGTCAGTCTCGAGAACTACAATGCAGTTGGGACAAGATATATACAATGTCATACCGCAGGGTATAAGAAAATCTGATCTCTCTCTCTCTAAGGTTTGAATTTCCCATCAAGCACGATTACGTTGTGTTTCAACTGAAAAATTCTACATAAAATTTATGCTGAATTTGTTGAATGAAATGGAGCAGTTGACGAGGTGCAATGCGCCAAACCGCATTGACGATCGAGATCGTGCCTCCCTTGTTATGAAATTGTCAAGAAGAATCAGTTAGCTATACTTGGATCAGCATGACCCGAGCGGCAGGAATATCTTGATGAAATTCCATCTGTTCAGTGAGACATCGATAGTTTCTATGTTCTTCAAATGCTCATATGAAGTTATATTTCTTCCGCTCTATAGGTACGTGATCGAGGAAAATTTTCTCGCAATGCTATCTCCTAAACTTGAAGAGTCTCCTATGGATGAAGGGAAAAAAACAATTCATACATTATTAAAACATCATTCGAATATAATATGGAAATAATTGAGCCCGATTTCTGCAGGTAATTAAGCAGGATTTATCTAGAAGTTAGATTTAAAAATGACAACAGAGAACCAATAAGAGGAAACTGAAAACATCATTCAAATGGATCCTTGATGTATGCTGTCACTTAAATGTGTAACTCCGGATTTAGTCATTCTCGGCAATAAATTCATGAAAAACAAGAAGGCTGACCATCTTCTCGGATTTCATTAATACGTTATCTAAAAAAAATATATGATGAAAATAAGAACAAAGGCTTCTAAAGAAATGGCAGGGGAGACAAAACCCTTTTTTAGTGAAAGTTTTTCACTATAAATAATGTAGTGAATACAATAGAAAATATAAAAAATGAAATACAAACTTTATCTTCTATGATAATTCATCTTAGGGTAATCGTGAATTCATCTCACTCCCTTCTTCCTCTGTTATTGTTGTACCAATCTTTCTTCGGCCCTTAAGCTCTTCGTTGGGGCAACTGATAACTCCAACGAGGATCCTACACGAGGTGAAAAAATCCATCAATGGTATTAGGGTGAGGTTCATCGAAATGTGTAAAACAGGTACGTCGTTAATGTTTGAAAAACAAAAGAAGATAGAAAGTATGCTAAAAAAAAATCCTCTGTTCTTTGTTCAAAGCTAATAGAGGTAAGGACAGGGTTTCACTCGACTATCTTTTGTTCAAAGTTAATAGAGAAAAGATTTAAAACAAAAAAGAGAAAAAATAAAAAATACTCCATGAGATTGTTGGAAAAAGAACGTACATATAGTCGGAAGCCACCGCATAAGCGATCGAGGTTTTTCAAAAAAATGAGCAGTTAGACAGACAGTTGGAAGCCACTATGGGTGGCTTGATACTGTCGAGAATTAAGAAAGGAGAACCAACAAAGGAACTGAAAAATCCATCGGAGAAGATGATCGTCACTCCCTCTCCCTCTCCCTCCTTCCTATCTACATGTTCTCTCTCTCCCTCTCTCGTATTTTTTTATGGTAATTGAAAACCACCCACGATTTTCGTTAAAATCGTGGCACAAAACTGTAGTTTTCTTGAAAATCATTTGTAAAAACCACCTCCGCTATGGTTTTGAACAAATCGTATGGGTAGTAGATTGAAAAATTCGTCATGCCTTTGATTATTCAGTAAAATAACGAACTGCAACGGGGTAAAATTATAAAAAAAAAAGTCCAAATATTTTTAAGTCAAAAGACAGTTTTGCTCTTAAATAGATGAAAGGATAATTTTGTCCTCTTGCAGTTTGTGAAATTTATAAAAAACTACCCTTTTGAATTACACAGTTGTCCTTGGACATGTGGGATATTTACATGTCTGTCACTGAGCGAAAAGACTATTTTATCCATTGTGTTAAAGCAAAATTACAGATTTAGACTAAGAAGCAAAATTATTATTTTGTCCCCGATCAGTGTTGAAAATATCTAAAAAACTAGGCATAATTTTTACTATTATGTCTTTGGTATTTTTGGATAATTATCAAAGCAAATAAATAAAAAAAAATTACCTGATTATCCCTCAAATTTTGGGAAAATTACAGAGGCTGGTAATAAGGAAAAAATTACATATTTTTCCAAACTGGTTCTGAAATAAGAGAATCAGAATACGAATATTCAAATGGTACCTAAGCATTGTTTGAAATTGTTTTTCGATACCTAGACCAATTTCAAATTTAGCACATAAATATTTTGTAAATTATATTTTGATGGTTGGTTATTAGCCGTGTTATCTATTATATGTTGTATATTGAATGTTTGCCTTTTATACTATCTTACTGTTATTTTTGCCAAACAATTGAAAATAAATTTAGAACTTGTGTATCTGAATTGACAAAAATTGAGAAACTAAATGGTCTAAATTTTCAATTGTGAAAAAGAGTATCCCGTTGGTGCTAAGACGGGAAGGTATAGATTATGTACTAAGAGAAACAATTTTGTTCCATACTCCCAATGCAACAAATGAGGAAAAGAAAATATATAAAACATTCCTTAAAAATGATATAATAGCTAGAACCATAATACTGACATACAGGGAGGATGCCCTAGTTAGGTTATTCAAGGAATACGAGATTGCTAATGACTTGTTTAACTAAATAACAAGTAAATATTATACTACACTCAAGTTACATGTCAAATTGTTATAATAAAAATATAACTCTTATAAAATGAAAGAAGGAGATAATGTAATAGAACATGTGAACTAGATGTTGATAATGACTAAAGACTTAGTTGTAGCAAAATCAGTTATCTTCAAATCTATGCAAATATCCACTATTCAAAACAGTCTTCTCCCTTCATGGAATATGATTGTCACTACCCTTAGATTAAGGGTTAAAATAAACTATTCTAAATTATCTCTTAAACTAGCAATTGAACAGGAACACATAAATAAAAATAAGAAAAAAAAATTGCTACTAGCTCAAGATAAAATAGGGTCAAGCTCCAAACTCAACCAAATAAAGAATAAATGAAACAAGAAGTTTGTCATGAATGATAAGAAAGGTGATTAATCTTTTAAAAAATTATAGAAAAACACTGCTTAAACTGTGTAAAGATAGAGTACTATACGAAAGATTGCTGCAATAAGAAGACTAACGATGAAAACATCCAATAACGCAACCAATCGGAGAAGTAATGCATAATTTGTATGGTTTCTAAATGCATCTACATGGACCTTCATATAAATGATTGGTGGATTGATTTAGGAGCAAAGAAAATTATTTAAGAAACATATCTCAAAGAGCAAGGAGGGGGTTATGAACCCAAAAGAATAAAAGCTAGGGGAACATCGGTTATATATGGGAAATAACATTTTATCATAGAGTTGGGTCCTTTACCATACATGTACAAGGCACACCGGTTGTATTAACTAATATATTAATTGTTTTATCTATAAGGGACAATTTGGTTTCAGTCTCTTTCTTATTTAAGAAAGATTTTTAAGTCAGGTTTGTCCCTAGCAAGATAATTATGAGAAAGCATGAAAGTAAAGCTTTCTCTAGACTATTTGATGTTAAAC
This sequence comes from Brasenia schreberi, assembly GCA_036023115.1. Taxonomy (NCBI): domain Eukaryota; kingdom Viridiplantae; phylum Streptophyta; class Magnoliopsida; order Nymphaeales; family Cabombaceae; genus Brasenia; species Brasenia schreberi. The sequence continues at coordinate 9,902,291 of JAYKKT010000068.1, read as the reverse complement.
ATGAATTGTATAAACTTAACATTAATGAAAATAATGGTTCTTCTACTTATATTGATTGTGCATTTAATGTTGATGTTAATGTATGATATAAATGCTGAGAGTATATAAGTTTGAAAAAGTTAAGAAAATTATTCAACTTTGACTCGATTCTTGGATTTAAGGAAAATACTTTTATTTAGTGTGAAGCTTATATAAAGAGAAAATGATAAGAAAAACATTTTCAAATACATAACTAAGGCAACAATCCTATTAGAAATCATTCATACTGATTTATGTTGATCATTTAGATTGAGATCACATCGAGGTAAAGTTTATTTAACAACCTTTAACGATGATTACACGAGATATACATATATATCTTAACACATAAAAATAAAAAGTCACACCGTCCTATTTTAGAGAAAACTAAGAATGACATCTTTGAGAAGGATGATTAATGTGTTGATGATCTAGTAGATCTAGATCCATCATCATTTGAACCAAAGATAACAATGATCTTTCTTAACAAACTGAAACTTTAAGTGCAAATAAAAAACCAAGAGTCACAACATCCTACTTAAGGGATTATCACGCTTACCTTACCGAGAAAGTGTAAAATTTAATGTATTTAGATGAGTTGACTGATTACTTGACATATTAGAAAGTTATTGACTCATTTGAATAATCAAACGGAGGAAAAGTCATGTACGAGGAAATTGAATCTATTAAAATAAACCAAGTCTGAGAAATGACTGGTTTACCAAAAAGAAGGAAAGTCATAAGCTGTAAATGAGTTCTGAAAAAGAAATATAAAGTCGATAGGTTTATTAAAAAATTTAAAGCAATGTTGGTTGCAAAAAAATTATCGCAAAAGGAGTTGATATATTATGTTGAGACATATTTAGCTGTTGCAAAATTTGCATCCATAAATATAATTCTAGCGATTTTATCATATTATGATTTGAATTTACATTAGTTGGATGTAAAAATTGCTTTTCTAAATAGAGATTTAGATGAAATCATTATAAGCAAGAATTAGAAGGATACAATGTTAAAGGCCAAGAGAATAAAGTATATAGGTTGAAAAAAAATCTTATATAACCTTAAACAATAACCTTGTCAATGGTATTTGACTTTTCAAAGTGCAATTATTGAAGTTGGGTTTTTGGCTAATGAATTTGACCACTGTGTATATGTTTGTAATAGTAGGAGCCACTTTGTTATTGTATCATTATATGTAGATGACGTATTGTTGATTGTAAATGACAATGGGAGGATTGTCAAAACAAAGTCACGTTTAAACTTAATGTTTGAAACGAAAGATACGAGAGATGCATCATATATTTTGGAAATAAAGATTTCTTAAGATAGAGAATCTAAATTCTTATAACTAAGTGAAGAGAGAGACGTAAATTATATCCTTAAGAAATTTGAAATGAGTGAATAAATGTCTACAACTACGCCCATTGTAAAAGTGGTCAAAGTGAGTAAGGTTTATTGTCTCAGTGAGGGAGATAACAAGTCTAATGTTCCTTATGCACAAGTTGTTGGTAGTTTTATTTATGTTGTATTGTGTAGAAGACCTTATACCATCTTCACTTTTGGTATTGTAAGTAGTTATCAAAGTAATTGTTGTTGTCAACATTAGATAGCTATGAAAAATATTCTAAGGTATCTTAAAGGAACAAAAGACTTAAAAATATGTTTTCAATGTAACATTGGATTTGGCCATTCTCGACAATAAATCCATGGAAAACGAGAAGACTATTGGATTCTATGAATATATTACCTAAAAGATAAAAACTTATAAATATTGTAATGAATGTAATAGAAAATATATAAAAACGAAATACAAAGATCTTTACGAAGATAACCGTGAATTCATCACACTCCTTCTTTCCTTTGGCCCTGTTACTCTATACTCTATATGCTGTACGACTGAGAACTCCGGTGAGAATCCTACACGATCCATAGACTGGATGAATTTGGTGAGAACAGTTCGGCCTTCCTTGATTGCGCTCACTTGTTGCCACAGTTATCGGATTCTCAACATTCTAAAAAATGCAAGAGTTTGATTCCTTGCCACATATTTTACAGTTTCTGCAGTCAATTGTAGTTGTGTATACAGTCGGTTGTGTTCTGATTTATATACTTCATTGCTGTCCACAAAATATAAGTCGTTGCTCAAACTTCACCGCTCTCTTATGCGTTTTCTTCGATGTTAGCGGTGCTCAGAATTATTGAAAAGTGACTTATTATTTACTTCAAACAACCATGGCTGCACAAAGCGACCCCAAAACTTCCATTTCAAAACCTATTGAAGTTCTTAATACGTTTTATTGCAATGTAGAAATTGAAGTGAAGGATGTCACAAAGTTTCAGACGTCTTTTCGATTGGTGGATGTAGTTTTAGTCCAAGTGTTCTTGATTCCACTGCACGCGTTCCCTATATATAAGATGGGTTCGACAGAGGGCGATCATGTCAGGGTGGGAGTCAAAGCATGAAAGGAAAGGCATGTCCCGACATTTTGGTGCTCGAATTCTCCTGCTAAAGTTATTTTGCGGCTACGAAGAATCCCGCCGGACATGCACTTGCATCTCCAGATGTTGAACTCGTAAGCTTCATCTTGAAGGCTAGCTCTTATGAGTCGATCCACTACCCAAGACAGTCGAAGCTCCTTGTACAAGATACTCCTACTGGAATTGGACAACATTATAATAAAAGGTGGCCCTTTCTCTTTGGTACAGTGTGAATGCATGCCAACAGTGTCGAACTCATGTTCTTGAACCTTGTGATCCGACCCCCCTAGCCAGGTGAGCTATTGATCTTTTTGGCTCATTGTAACCATTTCTAACATTCAGCTTTGATGGCGCACTCTGCATATTGCTTGTGATCTTATCTTCATATGGGTTAAATCCTGTTTTAAATAGTGTCAAAGGAGACATACAACACTTTGCTTTCGTGTCAAAGGAGGCATCGATTGAACAGTATGCTTCACTAAATTCAATGTATAACACCACGTGGTGCCATGTGGATTTTTGAATCTAGACGTTTCAGTTATTGGATTGGTTCCTGTAACCTCAACCATTCATCAATTTTACCCACTTACAGGAATGGTCCTGATCAAAAAAGTGCACAAACCGGGCATGAAACGTAAAACACACACACATGTATGCATGTATATATGTGTGTTGTCACTGGTGCTCATAATCTAGTTAACCAGTTCAATCCATTGGAAGAAATTAGGAAAAGGCCGGAGGATCCAAATCTAAAGCCTCCACTGCCAATGTGGCACGTATATATATATAATATTAAATAGTCAATTTGGCTAGGCTGTTGCCAATTGGGTTTTCAGGTCTAACTTGCCCGAGAAAACGGAGTTCTGGCTCATGTCTGTACCTGAAATTCCTTGTGAGAGCTGAAAGGTCGTTTTCTTCCATACATTGCTTCATTATGTCTATAGATGCAAGCCAAGTATGGGATATAGTGTTTTCCCAATCTCCTCCAACCTTACAGTGAAGACAAGACTTTCGATTAATGGCGGTGGAACGTTATCATTAACTGGCCTTATTAGCGTCTACACAGTGGAGAATCTGGATTGCCAGAGATGAGAAATCCCGTGTTGCCTCTTTCTCATATAGTGGATTCTGAAGATGATGATATGTTATCTCTTTTCGTGTGTGGAATATTTAAGACGTGTTAACAAGAGAAGTAAATTCGACACAATAGTTTCCAATCGCAGATAAGAAATTACAGCATCAAACACCCTTGATGTATGCACTATAACAACAACTAAACAATAACTAAGCTTTTTTTGGTCGGCTACATGGATTCTTTGTTTCTACGTAACACTATCATATATCATATATCATGCTAGTAATTAACTCAGTATAAATTAGATCATTCTTTATTGTTTCTTTCAAATACTTTTGTGATCATTTTCTTTTTTTTACATTTTTAATATCTAATTTTTTATTTCTTTTCCGTAAGCATCTTTGGGTCGTATTTATAAGTCCAAACATTGTTAAACTATTTCTTCTCATTTTATCCTCTATACATTCTTTCAACATCTCATACAGATTTTTGTGACGAACATCTTTTTGTACATATTGATAGTGACATTAATACCTTGATATCCTAATACAACTTCATTGACATATTAAGTCTCTTCCTAAACAAATCATATCCTTTTGTGAAATTTTTTGAATTACCATATCTAACTCCTCCAAAAAAGCCTTTCTTTATACTATCTTTTAGTCTTACTTGGGGTACATAAGTACAAACTATATTCAAAGCCTATAGTACTAACACTAATTTCATCCTCATATTTCGATCACCATATCTTCGTATATCTACTGTGCTATCCTTTAAATATTTATTTATAATAATACCAACTCCATTTCGAGCTTTTTCCTTTTCAGAGTACCATAATTTAAAACGTGTATTCTCAATCTCTAAATCATAATATCTATCACCTCCATTAATTTATCGGTCAATATTAAGATATTATAAGTATCAATACAAATCTTATTATCTACGACTAGCTTTCTTACTTCTCGCATTCATCCATTTTGAAAATGTGAAGACCCTTGTTGTAACTTGTTCACTACATTCGAGTGACAATGTAGCATGACTAACTTCTTTATCCACACTCATCTATGATGTATGAACCCTCTCTGCAATTGATTCACTACATCCTAAGTAGCGGGACTAACTTATTTATCCACACTTGTCAATGATGGAAGAACCCTCTCTGCAATTGATTCACTACTTTCGGACGAAGATGTAATAGCTCTTACTTATTTTTTATTACATTTGGTCTACAATGCTCTACAGCAAGGTGATCAATGAAAATCTTCATCGACGACTCTCTAATTGAAAATTCTTCTTAGGGATCAAAATGAAGTTTTCGTAAACCATTAAAACAAAGAGAAATAGAGAGATATCTTGTTCTATAGGAATGTGATGTAGACAAATCTTCATGTACGACAATGTACTACAATTCAAAAGGCTTGATACTTATCAAGACAAAATTTGAATGCATATTTGAAGCCAGTTATATTGACGTGTATTTTTATATTGACGTATTTTTATGCTCATTCGTTACTTTTTGATACACGAATGTAATTTAAGCATAATTTTTAAACAAAATATATCCAAAGATAATAATAAAAATAAATTCATGAACAAGGGTTAGGCATCCTCTTGCCAGACATGTACAACTGCCGATATTGAACTCATAAGCTTCATCGTAAAGGTTCACATGAATCGACCAGTAGCCAAGAGAGCCAAATCTCGTTGTACAAGATCCTCTTCTTGAAATTATTACACAGGAACAGTATTACTGTGATAGTGGTCTTTCTTCCTTTTTGATAAAATTGAGGGGCCGAAGGCATATGCACTCCCCAGGTATCAAACTCATGATCCTGAACTTGTGAGTCCAAATACTAGTCAGGTTAGCTGTTGCCCGTTGTTGATAGTGACATTTTCTATCATCCAATATGCATGACGCTGTCTGCACAGTATCTTCAAAAAAACATATTGGTCCAATCCTGTGTGTAGTCGTGTCAAAGAAGAACGTAGGAAGATTTTCGTTGGTGTGGTGAAAACGCCAAAACAGTGGTAGCCACTGTGTCACGAAGGATCTGAGATGTGGGGATGAGTACCATAATAGTCTTTATAAACTAAACGTTTCAGAAGATATTGGATTTGGTTTCCGTAACCTCAAGGATTTATTAAATGAGTGATCCTGATGAGTACTCAGAGTGTAAGCTCACCTGACAGGGGTCTCAACTCACATGATAAAGACTGCGAGTTCAATTCCATGGGATCGCATACCTGGCTTCAGCCTGAGTTGCAACAATATGAGAGGTACACTCTAACTTACCACCCAATTTGAAAGTTAAACTATATAAAGCAGCGATAAGTTGTCCAATGATATCTAAACGGTACAAGTTTGGATTATTGTTGAGATACATGAACAATTCGATAAAGTATGAGATCCTTTGCGTGATTTGCATATTTGGCCACTTAATACATGAGATAATTTGAGTTTTAGGTTTGTTTTCTTTTGTCAATTTATATACATCAGGAATATATTTTTGTCGATGTTCATCAGATTAGATCCCTAAGCAGCTGGAGAGTGGCATGCGGATCCTTGTGCAAAACCTTCAGAGTATTTGACGTCACATCTGGTAGAATATTATCATAACAACTTAATGCCTCTCTGTTTAGACTTCCTTAAAGAGGGGAGCTTGAGGGAGAGAGATGGTTGGCGTTTCATATTTGTAGGTACGTGGGTTCGGTGTGTAACTGGTCCAGAATTGGAACTGATCGACCGCCGGTAACCAAAGCCGGTCGAACCAGTACTGGTTTGGTTACCGTTCATGTTTTTAGGAACCGGCCCGGTTGTGGAGTTCAACAACCAGGTGTGTTTTGTGTTTTGGCTTCCAAGATATGAAAATAGGAAGGTCTTAAATATTATTTCGAAACCATTATCATCAACAACTACGTGTTGGCTCATCAGCAAGACTCTCCCCACCACAGTTGATGGTGGGGAGCGCTTTGATGAAAAAAATTTATTGCGGATTTTTCTCGGATGATTTTATTACATTCATTACCAAGGTTCAATGCGTCATATGGAATTAAAAATTAATTAATGGCACCCCTCTTCCATTGTTGCGGGACACATCTCTAAACCCCTGTGGGAGAAAAGGAGTGTCACATTAATGGCGTTCAAACATAATTCTAACCATCTACTTTTAGATTAGAGTTCTATTTTGCTGTCCAATTTCACACATTTACATTACAGCTCCTAAGCATCTGGACGCTGGGTCCAAGAGGGATTTCATGGTGTTATTGAGGCTATGGAGAAAGAAGAGGAGGTGAAAGACAAGAAGAAGGCCGGTGGAAGCGAACAGTTTCAGGCCACATGGTGGCAGCAATTCACCGTTATCCTGTGAAGTCTTTGAAGGAGAGAAGGCATGAAGCTTTCTCAGGGCTTAGAGTGTAACGCTTAAGCGTTACTGCACAGACTGTGCAGTAACGCACAGCCTGGAACACGAAGGGCCTTTAAAAGGGCCCTTCACAGTAGATTGTCCAGGGAGTTGGGGCAGCCTCGAACCAGCCGGAAAACGAGAGGAATCGGCCGGAATCCGGTAAGTTGACTTATTTTTCAGATTTTCATTTTTTTCTTGATTTTTGATGAAAAACTTGTTGAAAATCATCGTTTTGGGCTTGGATTAAAGGTTTGAGGTAGAACTAAGCGTTTTGGTGGGGTAGGTAGGCAATGGTGTCGATTTGGCCAGAAAACGGTTGTGATTCGCCGGAAACCGACGATGATGCTGGAAAAAAAAAAAAAAAACTTTTGGGCATGTCCCTCATTTCCATGTCATGTCGTGTCTGGATTGTCATGAACCAACACTGGTTCGTGTCGTGTCCTCGTGTCGCGTATTAAGAACCAGTTCTGTGTCAAAATAGGTTCTGTGTCGGAAACGAGTCCAGTTTGGGTCGTGTCTTGAAATGGGTTTCTGGGTTTAGAATAAGACCTGTGTCAATAGTTAAAGGTTCTCTATTGACACAATGACACAAGCTACCTATTGTGTCACTCATTCGGATCAGATATGAAATTGGGTATCGATTTGGATCTCGGATAGCTTAAACGGATCCAAATTGGGGTTTGGGATCCGATTCGGATATAGTTTGTTTCGTTAGACTTATAGTTAAATAAATTTTAATGTTTCAATTATTTGTAATTGTTTAGAGATTAAAATTGGAGGATTTGGTGGTGATAAGAGTGGCCCAGCAGTTTGGGGACTGGATTTTAGCACTCCTTCAGGTAGGGGGTTATGCATTCTTTTACAGAACCATGCTAGAAGTGATTTTACTGTTTTAGATAGATTTCAATGTGCATGATTGATAATTGTTTTATTGAAGTTTGTGAAATGTTATTCGTAATTATGGGTTATTTGATATGCCTTTTAAATAAAACATGTTTATGACACTGTTTGATAAAGAACATGTTTTGATATGCATGTGTTGTGTGAACATGGTATTTAAATGTTGTGTGGATATGAGTTTGATTTAGATATTCGTGGATCTGGATATGATTTGTGAATGTGATGAACTGTAATTGGTTTTAGAAATGTAATGATGTGTGAATATACGAGCCGTACTTGTGTGGTTTGTGTGGGGTCTCTAGAGACTTGCAGGTCCCTCGGGCGATCCGGCTTGGGGCGAATACAGGGTGTGTTCCCGGGCACTCTGCCGTGAGAGTCGGCGTGGTTACCGTCATGGACGGGGTTACCGAGGTCACGTTAGGGAGGGCCGGACGACTCCCGTGGCCTTTGGGGCAGACACAGTATGGGCTGTAATTATCGAAACTAATGATGTGTGTGCGTGTGTGAGTGTGTGCGTATGAATTTGAGATCATGATTTCAAGGTAAATATGTTTATTATGAAATGATTGTGAAACTATGCATGCTTTTAGTATGTTTTCTGTTTAAAGATGTTTAACCTCCCTACTGAGCTATGTATAGGAGCTCACCCTATTGTTTTACAGCTCATACTGAAGCTAGCACTTCGAAGGCACACGGAGCAGAGTAGGAGTTTGATAGAGCAACATTTTTATTTTAGATGGTATGATAAGTGTTGAATAATTTAGAAAGTCTTTTATTCGGGGTTATTGTTAGGTGAGCCCCGCACCATTTTGGACGTGTTGTTTAGAACTTCGATATGAATATTTATTTCAGTTAGATATTTCTTGAGTTTGAATTAAATTGGTATTGTATTTGTTTAATGCTCACCATCACGCCCGTGCGAGAAGCGGCCACGTGGCATCGGCTCGGGCCGGGTCGTGGTCGCGACCCGTGCGGGTGTGACATAGAGTCTTTCAGGTTTTGATCATAGCTTTACTGGCTGGTCTTCTTTGGTGGAAATCTAGCATCAACAATCTGCAGGATCAGGTAGTGTCCACGTTAACATCACATAAAACGTCAAGTTCTTCTTTCTATCTGCAAAGCTTTACTGATGTGTTCGTGATGGAGTGAATTTGAGGGGAAAACGATTCAAGTTGACAATTCCTTGCAAAAGATAGCAAATGGGGCATAATTGACATAACTTCCAATTATTGTAGGCATGAGTTTTAAGTATATATTTATGAGATAAAGTAAATTATCGATAACTACAAGCTTTAATTCATTTCTTCATGGGTTCTTTATTTCTTGCTTCGGGACAATGCTTGGATGAGGCTAAGTAACCTTCACTTTAACATCTAAGAACTTAAAATCATCTGTCTTGTTTTTGGGATGGCAAAAGAGAAATACTCTAGTCTCAAATCTGGTAAACTTACTTCTTTAAGTGGCCGAATTTTGTTGAAATGTTAGTGTTTAATTATTTGCTGGACGCCTATTCACGTCTCACGACGAGCGAAGAGTGCTCGTGAAAGAGAGAGCTTCTGGCATGTAACTCCTCTCATCGTACTTCAGGGCACAGATGGCCACAGATCTACCTATGGGATTGGTGCTGTCTACCATCTTCACAATCATATGTTACTGGATGGAGGCCCAAGCCCATCTGCTGTTCGTTTCTTCATGACTTTGTTTGGCATACTCTTCTCTGTCCTTCTGGTGCAAGGCATACTCTTCTCCTATATATATATATATATATATATATATATATATATATATATATATCACATGCTCATCACGTACTTTGCCTTGATAAGGATTGGAAAAGCACCAGGCTGAGAAAGAGCAGAAGCAGGGAGGATTTTTTCTGCTGGAAACCAGGGAGGTAGTTCATACAAGGTGGTTTTCTATGGTGTGAAATTTTGTTATGTAGAGAATTTAGAGAGATACAGAGAGAATGAAACCATATATAGACTTCAAAAACCCATATCATTGTACCGGCCAAATGAATCTTATTTTAGTGGTTGGAGCATGCAATATTTATTCTTCCTTTCTAATAATTAGTCATTTTTGTATTGTTCAAAGCTTCAAATCAACAGCAGGAACATTATATTTTTAATTTGATAATGATTTCTTAAGGTCCTTGTATCTAGTAGCACTGATGAGGAACTGACTTGAATCATGGGAAGTGAATTTTCGCAGTGGGTCGCTTGTCCTAGGATCTTATAAATGCAGGAATGTCCAAGAGAAACCTTGTCCTGGAATATGACTATAATGCACAAAACTAAGTTGAAACTAGCGAGACAGTAGATCAAGTGATGCCTTTCTTAACTGTAATATAGAGGAGAATAAGAGAGCCAAATTGACCTCTAATGTAAATGTGTGAAATTGGATCAAGTATAAAAATACAAAAGAAAGTGGAACAAAACCATAAAGTTCTCTTTTATGTCATAAGTGCTAGTATAAACTTGGGAAGTTGTTGCAGATTAGTCTAGATGTGGATGGCAATACTGACCAAACCCGTGCAACCTGGACCCAATCCTACCTGAATGTGGGGCGGGGAATATCAAACTGATTGTGGTTGAATTGGGGAATATCCAACCGGTCAGCTTTGCAAAGAACAAGTCCTGCACATGTTCATATTTAAATGCAAAGTCACATACAGCATAGAGCGTGCTAAATCTAAATAATAAGAAGCATTTTTCGCTCTAGGGCTGGGCACGAGAGAATTTGATCGAGTTGTTTTGAGCTTCCATAGTCAAACCTTCTACCAAACCAGAGAAAGCCTAGATTCACATCAGTCAGTCTGTTGGCTTCGCAATTCTTCCTTCGCTTCAGTTTGACATGATCTATAGAGATTGAATATACGTATCATCATCACCAAGCAGGCAAATGCCACCAGAAAAGATTGCCCGAGATATGAATTTAGTCGACACAAGATCTAGGAGGATCCTAGTTGGGCATCTAACTGGTCAATGTGATTGGACGGCTAAGAATAAGGCAATATTTTCTATCTAAGATAGACCTAATCTTCATTTTTTTCTGGATATGAGTTATCAAATTTCACACATTTACATTAGAGTTCTATTTGGCTCTCTTATTCTCCTGTATACGACAGTTAAGAATTGATTATCAAGTTAAGCATACAAAAATCTCCTCAAATTTGATTTGAAGCTTTGAACAAGATAAAATGACTGTAATTATTAGAAATACAAAATTGACTGTAATTATTAGAAAGGAAAAATAAATATTGCATGCTCCAACCACACTAAAATAAGGTTCATATGGCCGGTACAATGATATGCGCTTTTGAAGTCTATATATGGTTTCATTCTCTCTGTATCTCTGTAAATTCTCTACATAAAAAATTTCACGCCACAGAAAACCACCTTGTATGAACTACCTCCCTGGTTTCCAGCAGAAAAAATCCTCCCTGCTTCTGCTCTTGCTCAGCTTGGTGCTTTTCCAATCCTTATCAAGGCAAAGTACGCGATGACCCGAAAGCCAACTAACATTATGCAGAGAGCACCAACAGTGAGACCAAGGTTGTCTAGGCCCACGGTCTTGACCATCGGGTGATCTGCAACTCGACACGTTACTCCCGGGCTGCACTTATAGGTCTGATTCGGGGAGTACTGTGCACCCATGAGGAGTTTGAACACATAATGAATCACAGAGATATACTTGATCCATGCGATGAATGGAGGGACGCGCTGAACATAAAACCCTCCTGTTAGCATGAATGCGAGCATGATAACCGAGGCAAGGGTCGACGCCGTCTTCACATTCATTACCAATGCACCCAACATGAGGCCCATGCCTTGCACAACAAGGACAGAGAAGAGTATGCCAAACAAAGTCATGAAGAAATGACCAGCAGATGGAGTTAGGCCTCCCATCCAGTAACATATGATTGTGAAGATGGTAGGCAGTACCAATCCCATAGGTAGATCTGTGGCCATCTGTGCCATGAAGTACGACGAGAGGCGGTACATGCCAGAAGCTCTCTCTTTCACCAGCATTCTTCGCTCGTCTGGAAAGGTGAATAAGGCCTCAAACAAAGGGTAGAAGCCCCAGAATCCAGCAAAGAAGAAAAGAAGTCCCGCCTACATTTCACAAACACAATGAGAGATAATTAAACACTAATATTCCAACAAAATTCAGCAACTTAAAGAAGTAAGTTTACCATATTTGAGACGAGTATTCAGAAGATCGTATCAAATAGACATGTTTAGGTTCTGAATCATTCAATAGATCCTTTCAAGTTTCTCTTTTGCCAGCTCAATAACAAGACAGACGTGATTTTCAGTTCTTAGATGTGAAAGTGAAGGGTACTTAGCCTCATCGAGCATTGTCCCGAAGCAAGAAATAAAGAACCCATGAAGAAATGAATTAAAGCTTATAGCTATCGATAATTGACTGTATCTTATAAATATATACTTAGTAGTTCATGTTCTCACGCCTACAATAATTGGAAGTTATGTCAATGATGCTCCATTTGCTATCTTTTGCAAGGAATTGTCAACTTGAATTGTCTTTCCCTCATGTTCATTCCATCACGAACACATTAGTAAAGATTTGCAGATAGATAAAAGAATTTGAACGTTTTATGTGATGTTAACGGAGGCACTACCTGATCCTGCACATTATTGATGCTAGATTTCCACCAAAGGAGACCAGCCAGAAAAGCTATGATCAAAACCTGAAACACTCTAAGCCCCGAGAAAGCTTCATGCCTTCTCTCCTTCAAAGATCTTCGCAGGATGACGGTGAATTGCTGCCACCATGTGGCCTGAAACTGTTCGCTCCCACCGGCCCTCTTCTTGTCTTTCACCGCCTCTTCTTTCTCCATTGCCTCAACAACACCATGAGCTTCCTGCCGAACCCCAGCGTCCAAATGCTCAGCATAGGCTGCTACCAACACCTGTTTCACTGCCCTCTGGTCCATCATGGTCTCCTGGGATGATACGCCTAATGACACATGTACGGATAACCGCCATCATTTGTCAAATAGAGTTTCTAAAAAAGAAAAAAAGAAAAAGTGCCGCTACCACCATCACATTAACCAGAAAAAAAAAGAATGAAAAAACTGAAGGGTATGTTTTGGTCACAAGTGTGATTGATCCATCAGTCATGATTTTAATGCTATAATTGCCCCTCTATTTTTATATGACAGATTAAAGGTTCTGAGAATTCAAAACTCTCAGACAGAGCTCGAAAAGCCACAGTTCTTTAATTTCTTTGTCAAAGTGAAACCTGTATTTAGGAAATAAAAAAATTCAGGTGAAAGTTGAAGAATCACGGGGTAAAACGAAGGTAACTAGAAGAGAATTTTATTGAAACCATGAAGCTTATGGCCGTCCATCATGGCATTTCTCCACGTGTATAGTGACAAAGTGCATTGACAAAATGAATTGATGGTTTGTTCTCAATTCTGCAATGCATGGCAGTTTCATGCAGAGACACCCATTACGATGATGGTCATTGATCGTCAACATTTGACTTCGCATACGAAAATAGCATTAAGAGTACAAGGTCTTGTGCTCGTACCATTCGCAAGATCGAGAAGGAAATCCGCAGGGTTCATGGGAACACTTGGTGCATGTCCAATACGAGAAAAATAGTCCAGCGCAGTAGCTGCCTCCCCAAAGTATACGGTCTGTCCATCAGAGAGAAGCAACACCTTATGAAACAAATAGTAGAGCCTGCTGGACGGCTGATGTATGGTGGTGACGATGGTCCGGCCACCGCGAGCTAAGTCCGAGAGAGTGGACACAATCCGTTGTGCCGTGGTTGAGTCGAGGCCAGAGGTAGGCTCATCCAGAAAGAGCAGACCCGGATTGATGAGCATCTCCTGGCCGATGCTCACCCTCTTCCTCTCCCCGCCGGAGACGCCTCTCACGATGCTCCCACCGATGATGCTGTTTCGACACGCCACGAGCCCGAGTTCGGTGATGATCGCCTCGGCTTGCTCCACCTTCTCGTCCGAGCTCATGCTACGAGGAAGTCGCAGAAGCGCGGTAAAAACCAACGTCTCGATCACCGTCAGGTGAGGGTGCAGCACATCATCCTGCGTCACAAAACCCGTGTTGCGCTTCACCGACCTACAGAAGGGCTTGCCATTGTAGGTGATGCTGCCGCTGAGCTTACCGCCAAGCCTTCCTCCTAACGCCGTCAGTAACGTCGTCTTGCCACTGCCGGATGGCCCAAGCATGGCAAGCATCTCGCCGGGCCTCACAACACCGGTCACTCCCTTGAGAATCGTCCTCTCCACTACCTTCTTCTTGTTTACCATGTTTGTCCATGACGAAGCCGGCTTGCTCTTTACCTTATACACGACGTCTTCAAACTGCAAAATGCAAACGAAAACAGATTGAAAAATCAAGAAACCACTCATGGATTTCATGCATGCTTTGATCTAGAAGGACACAGAGATATATCAGCATTATCAAAGAAAAAAATTAAAAGAACCATCGTCTGGAGTCCCCATTTTGTGTCTCACGCATTGAGAAGAGACACACCAACAACATCAAATCAAGACCAAGAAACATAAACAAGATTCCCATTGTATCAGCCAAATGAAATCGATCCGATCAATGTTTTACTGCTCTCTTTCAGCATTGAGAAGAAAAGCACCAAGAACATCAAAACCAAGAAACCGTTATTCAGCCAGACGAATCGGATCCGATCAATGGTTTACCCTCTCTTTTGCATCCATGCATGCAAAAATTACCTTGAGAGTCATAGGGCGAGCTTTTTGTACAAGAAGAGAACGAGGCTCCTGATTGTTGGCGTCCATCCCACTCCCTTATGCGATAGAATAGAAAAACAGATGCGTCCTGAAAACAAGAAAGATCACAGAGAGAGACAGATGGTTGTGTATTCTTAGGATCTCCTGCTGCACACACACACAGAGAGATAATTAGCTGGAAGTGGAGGGAGGCCACGCTTCTTGGGAGCGCGTAAAAGAGGAGGAAAGATGGGTGACGGTTTTGGGTATGAGAAGATCGGAGAGATTAAATCGGCAACTTTGCTGGGTGCACCAAGCCCGTTCCCTTAGGCCTTCAAATACATATCTATCTCAAATGATATCTACGTCCCCCACCAATGGTGGCCCCCAGTTCTAAAAGAAAAGGGAATCATGGCACTGTTAAAAGGGTAAGATATTCATATTCCTCTTTTCCTAATAAAGGATGACCATTAACCTTCACCTACACTCGAGTCATGACACATGCTTGCTCCCCCATCAGTGAAGCTTTTTCTAGTGGTGTCAAAGTGCTTCGAAATTTTTTTCCTGCTCTAGCAATTCAAAAAGATAATCTTCTTTTATATTCTTTTACACTTTATCCCTAAATAAATCTTTTATCTGTTGGGTTTGGCTTGGTCATGAGATTTAGGACCGTGAATAGTGTGACTTTCTTTAATTTGATGGTTGGTGATTTTGTTGGAATCTTTTAAATTGTTACACATTTGGTTTTGAACTGTTATGTTAAGGTCTTCAATTTGATGGTTGGTAATTTTGTTGGAATCTTTTAAATTGTTGCTCATTTGGTGTTGAACTTTTATCTCAAGGTCAAGGTCAGTAAAAAAAAGGAGAGAGGAAAAGATAAAAGGCCTATGGTACGGATCTAGTTTGGTCTGAGCCGGATCTCATAAGAATGAACTAGAACCGGCACCTTTTTCAAGTGCTCATTTAAAAGGTGTATGATTACGAGGCCTGAAACTACAGTTTCAGTTTCATAGTAATGCTTCGCAGAGTAGTAAAAGTATTTTTTTTTACTTTATTAATAAGAGTAGGCAATTAGAGGTCGAATTGGATTTTCACTTCCGTAGTTTCAACCTCGCAATCAAACAAGGCATGTCAGTATTGTTGGATCCAAAAACTTGTTTCGGATGTGAGGGACTTCAGCTTCAGGTAGAATGAGCTTTAAAAGTTTTCAATTTTACTTTAAAATTTCGACAAACTTTAAAAAATTTCAGGTAGGGTGATCGCCCCGCCCAACCACAATGTCGCCAGCCACCGACTGACAGCCCTTTCTACTAGATCTTCCCTGTACGATGTCCCTGTGCCGTGTTGTGTTCTCTTGCGTAATTCTTTATTTTAGATTAGCAAGATGGGTTAGGATCTCAACCAACAATGGCGGATTTATATGGAGGGGTGGGGGGTCGTTCCTTGAAATTTTAGAGTAAAACCTACTTTTACGGTGAATATATGGTTGAGATTCATGCTTCGCCTCTCCAAACACGATGAAATATGTATGTCACCTCCTCCAACACTATTTTCTAGATCCGCCACTGTCAACAAACACACCAAATTTGGCTAATCAAACAAAATTATGAGAAAAAGGAAGGGAATTTTCATTAGTGACTGAAAGAAATTTCCTTCAGACTAAGAAGGCAGAAAAATAATTAAAAAATAAGGAAAATAAAAATCCTTCTAATTGCTAAAGAAATCTCTCCTTGGTAGAGTGTCGACTCGATAAACCCTTTAGATGGAAGGTGAAAAGTTCGATACCTGAGGTGCACATATCTAATAGGGGTCTGTCAAGCTGCTCTAATGGAGACTTTACCCTTTTGATAATGCACCAAATAAATATCGTGTATTACTTAGAGCCTTGCGCCGTTGCTGCTGGTGAGGAGTTCGACTCCGGGGCTGCATGTGTAGTGTGTGTTAAGCTTCGACCTCTCCTTGTAACAAAAGAACAAATAATAATAATAAATAAATAAATATCATGTATTTCCTCTTACGAAGGCAGCGAGGTACACTTTGTTTGGCTTCTATATTTAGCATGCGGTGTCGTATTCTTCCACATTCGCAAGCCCCATTTAAATGCTGACCCCAAAATGAAAGCAAGAAATAAAGATGTGAGAATCAGATTCGCAGGTGAGTTTTGTTCTCTACGTTTTATCCTAAATAGGGGAAAAATGCAGCTTTTGCTTGTCATATTGTCTCCGGAGTAAGTTCAACATATTGAGTTCTAATTCTTTTCCTCTTCTCCGTAGGCACACTCTTTTATATATACTTTTATAGGTACACTAAATTCACTTCGTGCTTCTTTCGCATATATATATATCAAGAAAGAAAGAGAGAAAGAAAATGCATAATGTTGGATTATATATATATATAGAGAGAGAGAGAGAGAAAGGGTATCCTAAACCTAGGATATTTTTTTGTGCATAATCTTACATAAACATTTTCAATGTTTGATCTTTGAGTTAAATGGTAGAGATTTGAATTACTTTGCTTTTGGAATAAACAAAAAGTAATTCAAATCTTTACCATTGATTTCAAATATCAAAAGATGTTTATGTAAAGTTATGCACCAAAAAATCATTATGCATTTAGAACCCAAATATATATATATAAAGAGGGAGAGAGACTCGCAGAAACAAATGGCTATTCAGAATGGTTTTTTGTTAACCACACTATATATCATATCAGCCATAATTTTATACAATACATTATCAAATTGCATTAACTACAGAAGATGGAAGAATGAATTCAGAACTCAATTCCTTCGAATTCCTTATTATTTTGCTCTTTTCATGAAATTTGCATATCGAATGGGATCCATACAGTACAGTTCCTCTTTAAACTAGAGAATCTTTTTCGAGGATGGATCGCATTTCTTCGGTCGTCACAGTCTAACCCCGACCTCTCATGACTCCATCTTCTAGAAATCCTAGGTGGCCGCAGCCGGATTCCGGCAAAGTGCGGTTGGTTTGTATCAGGACACAATTATACAAATGTGGCATAAAAGCAAAAAGTTGATTTCGTTAAGCGTCCAGCTAGGGGGTCGCCATAGGCTGAAGGTCATAAGTTCAATATCCGGTTCATCCGTCTGGCTTGGGCTTTCCATAACAAAGAAAAACTACTCAAGGAGTCTTTTAAAGGAGACAAGGAGGTCACGACTTTTTTAATTAATCGACTCTTCTTTTTTTTACAGTTGGAGGCTATGACCCAGCACACACAGACACACCCTGGAGTCGAACTCGCCACCTGTAAATGGGCGTTAGTGAGCCCTACAGGCGAGCTACCTGATGTCAACGGGTCGATGCAAGCCCAAATCATGATCTGCCCCACCCTTAACCATTCCAGGGGCTATCTATCCTACCCTACCCTAAAAGAATTTCTAGATGTCGGCCGCCTCAATCTCACAATGAGGTTGCTTTCCAAGCAAAAAGAATTCATTGCTTTTATATGATAAATGAATGGTTATTATTTGCAGTGAATCCTCCTGTTAAGTAGTAATGCATTATGAGAGGAACTCTCGACTCTTGGGTGTGCATGACGTTTTTTTCAGCATTTTTTCAGATATACCTGCAATAGCATTCTTCTTTTAATGTCGTTTATTTCGGCCATATGTTATAAATAGCTTTGATGCAAAATAAGAAACTATCTCTCCAACCGATAAACGGCTGGGAGTTCATGTTCTCATCATCCTTGGACACTCATAAACAGCTCTACTTCTTCACAGATAACCCCAATTTAGGTTTAATAGTGCAAACATCTTAAAGCAGCAAATTAGCGTTAATCTGCGGGAAAATCTCGTTGAAATAAATGTTATATATTTCCATGACATATTTGTATACTATGTCATCGCGTTAATAAGTGGTAACCAACTAAATAGTGTTGGTTTAATTATTTGTATCTTAAGTGGTAACCAACAGCAACAGGTAGGGTGGTCAAGCGTCTCCTCGTGACTCTCACTTTGCTGTACTCTGAGAATCTGACCGGATGGTAAGAACTGTGGTTCCTCCTCACGACAAAGAGGAATATCGAATATGACGTCAACTATAGACACAGAATACATCAAATCATAGCCGTATAATTCCACTTATACAGATCCCGATGCATCCTGCCGAACGGCCGTTCAGTTTCTTTCCTCAGGTTTCCTCCAATAGGAATCTCCAAGAAAGTTGATGTATGATGCAATCAAGGAAATTAGGATTAAAATCGTATATATGATGCAGGAGACTAGTGTTGAGAGAGAGAGAGAGGTGCGGTTGGTTGATGGTGGGTGTGAGCTAAGCAAGGGAGGGAAGATTCTCTAACGTCGGATTTAGCCATTCTCAACATTAAATTGGAAAACGGAAAAACCCGTCATCTTTCCGGATTCGATGGAATCCTACACGAGTTAAAGCATCAAAGTAGAGATAATGTTGGCCGTAACGGGCTTGTGGGGTACGTTCCTCCGGCCGTGGTTGATGACGTTTTGTGGGATGCATTGCGCAGGATTCTGACTGAAAGGCCTTCGGCTGCTATCGTCTTCTCGGCTTGCCTTCCTTATTCAACCGATTTCTAGCCTAGGTGATGACCCAAACTGCTCCACCCACTTCTTTCACAAATTACGTCTCTGTTTAGAAGCACGGAAACATCTTCTCAGTGTATCCAAAGAGGAGTTTTTTTGTTGATTTTGAATAATATTTAGTTTACAAAAATGATGCATTACGAATAGTTTTCAGTGGTGGACTTGGAAAATTTTACAGGGTGATTGAAATTAATTTAGTTTGGAAAATCCAGGAGTGGCAGTCCATATAAATTTGATGACTGCGAAGTAATCAGAAGGGCAGTGCGTACGTCGTGTCATTTTTTTTTATAAATGTTATAAGAATCATTTCGTATTGGATATTTATTGTTTACAAAATAGTCACCTATCACCACCCACAAGAAAACCTCTGTGGTGGTAAGTCTTGACAAGATCGCACCTAACCTTCTTCTAAACCATCATGTTTCCTTAAATAAGGCTGGTAGACCAACCGAGCTGTGCGTAGCTCAGCTCAACTCATTCTAGCTAATGTTTGGTTCCTGAACTTGTCTCATATATATATATAGAGAGAGAACATGATAAACATGTACTCGTTTGTGCTTAAACATTATTAAACATGGAAATCATTCGATCAATGAGATCAGCAGTTCAATTTTAAATTAAAAATACAAAAAGTATTATTATACGTTTTTCAAAGTGCATTTAATGCATTTGAAACTAATTTGTTTCTTTACTTTAAAGATCAAACATTTGTGATCTTTAAGTAGTTTTCAATATGGATAAGTGTATATGGAGTTATGGAGTATTCTCTCTCTTTATATATATTCCACAACCTTTGACACATGAATGAATATGTTTATCCTTTACTTTTGGAAGATATAAATGTAATAAAGTGTTTTTTTATTTTTTTAAACACCTCGATAAACTTTTAAATGATACTCATCATCCCTAAAAATAAAATTAAGCATATGCATAATTGAGAGGTTAGAGTATCCAATTTTCGTGTGTGTGTATATATAAGCAAATATATGTGTGTAATGACAATAACAAATGGAAGTCCATGTTTTTCATTTTCACAAAATATTTGGGTTGTTTCCTATTCCAAGTGGGCAAAATAAGCGTATGCAGTAAAACAAGAAAAAGGCGGTACAGTGCAAAAGGAATGGTGAAAATCCATATGGAAGGTGAAGGGTGGTCCAGGATGAGGAGCTAAATTGCAGTATGGTACAAGGCCAAAACCATCGCACTGCACTGCCTTAAGTGCAGCAGCATGCAGGATCTCAGGGTACAGGGTAGGATTTGCTATTACACATGCATTTATATGCCATGGGGCATGTTTCTGCCTCTTCAAGCGTTGCACACACAAAGCTCACCATCACCCGTCGGCATGGAGAGCACGACCCGCATGCATGAGAACAATCAGGCAGGCTCGATCCGGCAACCCGCAGCGCACCGGCGGCTTCTCTTGGTCCGGCGTGCCTCGAGCTCTCATCGAACAGGTCCGTTTGTAGCAGGGGCTGCCTGTTTGCTGGTTTTGTATGTGCTTGCCGGTGCCGTCTATGATCTGAAATGGGAAAACATGTCACACTTTGGCCTTGTAAATATTTTTGGATATTAATAACAATCACATTTATGTGATTCTTTTTGGGTTACAAGAGGAGGCCGAAACCTAAAACACACACCCACAACTGCACTCTCTGAGAGTCGAACACCCCACCAGAAGTAACTGTGGGGAGTGCCCTGTCGTTGAGCTGTGATTTAACTAGCCGGAAAACACACCCTAACTGTATTTGGACCCTTTATGCACCATGACCAAGTTCATGAACTCTCATGGTATTGGCCACTGCATTTTAAACTACTCTTCTGACATCCATTCTTGTGAAAGACCCCTTATAATGGATTTACCAACTCCAAGGACACTGACGCTCGAGTATGAGAAAGTTATCAAACTCCAATCTTCCATCACTACTACTGAAAACATGGCTGAACAGAATCATGGAACTTCATGAACTTGGTTGCATGTGCTTTGGGGCGCTCCTATTCATACATACTCTACACCACACACACCGATTAAAAGTAATGCAACACCGTATGTATACTGTAAACATATACGCTTTAAGTACTCACGCCGATGATGAACACGGTCGATGCTTCGTCCAGCCGAAGATGACTCGAAGAGGAAGAGGAGGATCAGTAGAGCAGCAATGAGTTTCATTGCCGTTGTCATTGATGCAGTACTTTGTAAGGGAAATTGAAAAGTATATGAAGCTAGTTTAGCAAAGGGTGGTGGTTGTTGCTGTGTTAGGGGAGGCATATGTATTTAAAGGGAAGTGCAAGCATAAAAATATTGAATTGAATCACAGGCCATAAAAATATTGAATTGAATCACACGATGCGTGTGGTTGGTGAGGCGCGGGATCACATGAAGTACAGGGTTGGGGAGTCCTTTGGGATTGGGGCCGGGTTCTCAAGGCTTTCATTAATTTCTTGAGTGTGCACAAGAGGCAATTCAAGAAAACGCCGGATAAGGAGGCTGGCTCAGGGGAGTGCTGATTACGTGACGGTATGATCACAGTAGAGGGTTTGGTTGCTTGCAGAATTTAACGCAGGAGCAGTTAAGGAATCTCTCTCTCTCTCTCTCTCTCTCTCTCTCTATCTATATATGTGTGTGTGTGTGGGTCATGAGTGCATGTTCAAGCTTGATCAGGTTTTACCCCTGCAAGAGCCCATTTGTCAGATAGTCGAACAACAGTCAAAATAGTTACCGCCAACAGCCGGAATAAGCTCATTTTCTTGTAGTGTAATTTCATACCAACTTGACTCGTAGCCGCATTAAACCAAAACTTATCCCATTAACCAAAACTGAATTCCAGAATCTGTTTATATATATATATAAAGAATTTTAATAGTTTTGAACACCATAATACCCTGATTTAATTTTTCATTTTTAGCTAACATGATTTATTTTATCTTTTAGTAGTTTTAGTGCATATCGACAACTAAGGAAATTTGTTTTTTGTTTAATTTTTCTTTGGACTGATTAATTCAAAAAGTTAGAAATCAGACCCCAAAACGGCACACTGAAATCAATTTATAACAGGTCGGTTTTGGGCCCCAAAGCTGGACCTACCTAATAACCAGCCTACTAGGACCTGACCCGTTTAGACATAAACCAACTGCAGCTAAACCCTCTGACTTGCACGGGCTTATAAAATATACATATTGGAACTTGATCTTCGAATCAAATCATAGTAGCTTGGGTTTGGGTCTGAATGTTAGTGGATTTCAATTGGGTCTGACCAGAACGACCAAACCCTGGCCCATTTTCACCCCTACTACAGTGAGACAAAAAGAATCCTATGGGGTTTGGATTCCGTGTGCAATATTGCACGTCCAAATTATTACTCATTTGGGTCCAAGTCCAATGAATGGCATGATAAACTAAATTAGGCTACATCATGAATGCTTAGCGTTGTTTAGACCTGTCTACCTCCACGCTATTTGGTATCCGCTCCTTTTCATTTGACTTGCATATACCTACATAAATACATACATACTTACATATATACATGCATATGTACATATACATATACATATACATACATACATACATATAGGGGTGTTCGTGGTTCGATTCTAACCTCAATCTCGAACCAAACCATTTGGTTCAGTTATGAACCACGGTTCTACTAATTTAAGGATATTGCTAAATACAGTGCATTATGCCATGAGATTATTTGGTTCTATGGTCTACATTTTATATGTATATAAGTTTATAAAACTCATGTATATAAACTTATAAAGATTATATATATACATGTTTTATGACCTTATATACATATAAAATGTGAATATATATACATATATAATAGTTTGCTTCCAACACTAGAACCGAACCTGTTCGGTGGAGGTTTGGTTCTGTTCTGACGGTTCCTTAAACACCCCTACATACATACGTGTAAAATATGTATTTATGTGTATATATGCATATATATATATATATATATATATATATATATATATATATATATATATATATATATATATATATATATATATATCATATGTATACTCTCTCTCACACACACCCGTAGCGTCCGCTGCAGTTCATGAAAATGTACACCAAACGCAGATCAAAACCTAACACTTGTATGGCAATTTTTAAATGCAAAAATAGTTCGTTACTGTTTTACTAAGTACACGTTTTTTCTTACAGAAGGATCAGGTATAGTTTTCTGAAGGTAGACCTGAGAGGTTCTAAGTCCGGGTCCGGTACCATCATACGAGCTGCTACAAATACGACCCGGACATGAATGCTCTTGGATGCGAACCCCGTGCCACACCTTTTCTTTCATCTTAAGGGCTGGCAGGTTCACCTGAAATCCTGTGTTTTATTTATAATTGAGTATTATCATTATATTTTCTTGTATTATTTCCAACCTAAAACGCAGATATTATTGTAATATTTTCAGAATATCACTCAATATCATTACTAATATGACAACTCTGTCCATGTAAGGTATCACTCTTGCACGATCAGTCCTAAGCCCATATAAAGAAGGAGGATTGTGTTAGGCTTCCGATAGCCATCATAGAACTTTGTCGGACTTATTTATCATGGATTATACAAATTATGATAGAGATGTGAAAAAACAAAGAATTCATGTAGCTGACCCCATCTAGTATGAGAAAAGGCTTAGTTGTTGTATCATTACTAATATGACAAATGATTTGCATCTACTGATTATTTCATCTGTTTTACAGGTAGCCAGCCAGGTACACTCCTTGTGTCGGACAGAGTGATTTATGGATATGGATATGGAACATACTTCAAGATAGGGTCTGACCCATTTCGACTTCCCTCCTCTCACATGAATAAATCATGCATGCAGGCGAACATAAATGAAGGTAAATAGGTATTTATTGGCATTTATGACCTACGCTGTCA
Source organism: Brasenia schreberi (assembly GCA_036023115.1). Taxonomy (NCBI): domain Eukaryota; kingdom Viridiplantae; phylum Streptophyta; class Magnoliopsida; order Nymphaeales; family Cabombaceae; genus Brasenia; species Brasenia schreberi. The sequence goes on along the minus strand of JAYKKT010000068.1, from coordinate 9,878,186 downwards.
TACCCCTTTTCATGCAACATTCATCAATTACGTTTGTTTCTTTGCACATTAAATTGAGGCCAAGATTACACGCTTTCGGTCCATAAGCATGACACCACTGATACCGAACATCTTATGTTGCGAGTGAGTTTCCATTTATGAACTCCCATGAATTAACCCCCTCTCTCTCTTAACCCCCTCTCTCTCTCTCTCTCTCTCTCTCTCTCTCTCTCTCTCTCTCTCTCTCTCTCTCTCTCTCTCTCTATATATATATATATATATATATATATATATATATATATATATATATATATATATATATGCGTGTATGTGTGTGTGTTGCGAATGAATTGCCATTTATGAACTCACATTATGGTGTGACTTTTTTTGAGTAAAAGCAATGAAATGTACATGGCATTTTGCATTCAAGTCTAAATCTTCACGCAGAGAGTAGCGGCAATGGGCACCAAGTCCTGGCTGCTCGTGTAACCAAACCTCATCTTACTGAGCTAAACCCCCTTGGGGCTAACCAATTATTGAATTGTTGATGATGTTTTTTTTTAATGTTCAGGAGCTAATAATGAATTCACACCCAGAGAGTGAGCTCACTAGTAGGGCTCTGACACCCACTTGAAAGTGGGGAGTTCGATCCCCGGATCATGCATGTTATGCTTTGGCTTCCCATAGTAACCAAAAACCAAAAATGGATTTATGCATGTAGACGATTTAAAGAGGGATAGGGCTTACTTTTTCTTTTTGCAGTCGTTCACCACCACAATTCACCACCTCCACCATTCAAGACCACCCTCTGGCATCTGCTGCCACCCATTACTACGAATTACACACCATCATCCATCTACCATCTATATGTTGAACTTCATAAAACATTCTTCGATATGCCTTTCTTTCAATTTGAGTAGATCTCCTCATTTTTGGACTTGGAAAAATATTCAATTTTGTTAAATAAGGTGATATCTGACTGCACATAGGAAAAAAAATTGATGAACTGCGAAACTTGTGTTAATTTCCAATGTTTCAACTTGTTAACAAGATACTGAATCATTTCCATGATGGGGTTAGGCACTCCCCCCTAACAGATGTGGATGCTCCAAGTATGGAACTCTTGACCTCTAAGATGAGGGGGTCTTTACTTTTTTTGGTTATAAGAGGAGGCCAAAGCCTCACAGATGCACCCACTGAGAGTCGAACTCGATCCCCACCAGCAGCAACAGTGCCAGAGCGCCCTGCGTTTGAGCTCACGGTCTGGGTGCAGATGAGGGGATCTTTTGAGACCACAAATTTAGTTTTCAACGTAGACCGAATCCAATCCAGCAGACCCTGTTAGACCTGGACCGAACTCTCCTTTTTGCATGCATCTCCTGCTTCTCGTGCGTGTAACTTGCACGTAACGGTCAAGAATAATACAACAATGACTAAAGGTGAACCAACTCGTAGGTGCGTCCCCAAAAATAGGATGGATCCTTTGCTGGCGCCTCGCCGGATTCCCGCTAGAAAAGGAGGTGACCATCCCCTCCGAAGTTCTGCGCTACTCCTCTGCCTCCATTCCCCACACATCGTCCCCACCCACCTAACCCCATCTTCTCCTTCTTCCCCCATCAATAATCCCTCAATCCTGCAAAAAACCGTCAATACAAAACAAGATAATGCATCCATTCAGGTATCCAGATTTGTAAATAAGTAGAGATTGTGAGAAGATGGAGGAAAACAGAAAGGTTGGAATTCAGGGTGGTCGGTTTTCAATTTGAAATCTTTTGTGACGTATTAGGAGAATCTGGGCAGAGACAGTGCGCCGCACGTCGCGTGGTTTCGGCGAATGAGGATTGGAGAGGTCCCCCTTGGTGGCATCCGTTATACCATTTTGAAATTTTGAATTGATTGCGAAGAATCCTCGTACCATCCTGAAATCCTGTAGAGGGCTTTTATAGGGCACGTATTATGGTCGTGTAAGTCTGCAATGTTTTTGTTTTGAGGTTGAGAGTACTCATGGTTTTGGCTGCATGAGCGTTTTCTTGAACAACTAATGATTGACAGTGAGCTTGCTTTGTGGATTTAAAGCATGCATAGTTTGACATTTTTGTGTCTTGAGTAATTTTTTTCTTTCTGAATTATATGACGATTGTTCGTTCGCCATGTACGCACAGAAACATTAGGTCTGCAGATGGATTTTTATCTGATTTGAAATCCACATATGATCCTGAGATTAGAAACTTCATTTGAGAAGAAAATCCGAATGGTTCCTCCATAGAATTGGCTTATACTTTTTTCTCGAGGAATTTAGGTCGATTATTTGTGTTATATCTACTCATGCATTCAGACCAAATATGATCGTCCCCCTAGATTCAGACCTAATGCATCAAATCTCCTTTTTTTGTGAATTGGCATTGTACGACCATTTACATGTTCTTATTACTAGGACAATAAGGATCAGTGGTGAATAGAAAAAAATTGAGGTGAGATGAAGTACAATTGGATGAAATTCATGTGATCGATCATGGGGTCTGTAATTTTTCGAAAAATAGAGCTATTTATATTGATTTTTTTGAATCTTTCCAGATGTTAGGTGAGGAGGCCGCTTCACCTTGCCTTTTGGATAGGTCCGCCACTGGTCACCCCACGCCCGGCACTGATAAGGATGCCCATCAACTAGCTGCCTTATCCTTCCAACATTGGTCTACACCCAGAACCCTCGATGATCAGAGATGTGTAGCAAAGACCAATCTTATCCTTTAGGTTCCTCGCGTTTTCCAAGTCATTCAGCTCTTACTATGATTATAGTTCATCATTGCTTTGGTGTCTCACGAATGTTGAACACAACACGTCCTTCCTCCATGTTCCTATCAAGATTTTTTGAAATTCGCAATTCTTTTAATGCCTCAATCCACCAGTGCTTGGAGATAACCGAATCTTTTCAACCCAATATTCGTCTTGGCCTTAAGAATGTTCTGTCAGCATTGTCATTGCATAACCAATCTGCCGTAACCTGTTGTACTTACTAAATGGAAAATATGATCCATCCCTACACCAGTGCTCTGACCCTGTTAAGTATGATCTTCTAACGGCGATACACGGTGTCTAGCTTGAATCCGAAACTATTTGAATCTGCCGCAGAGTTTTTTTTGTTGATTTACCAGGAAATAGCCCTGGAAAACTTTTAGATCCCATTATCAAACGTATCTTAATTCATCCATGGCACGGCATTAGATTTCTTTCTTTCTTCCTCCTCTGGTTGTAATATTTATGTTGTTTTGTTCATTTTATGGTTTCTTAATCGCTTCTATTTGCCATAATCAGTGTGAGGGAGATAGGAAAAATGACGCCTGAACTTAGCATACTGGATGGATTAAGAACTCCATCAACATCCTCCCATTGGATCAAAGATGGAAGATTGGATGGAAAAACATCCATTTCTTATGGATGGACAGGAAGTTCACCTTTGATGGCAAAGCTAAGGAGCGAGGTGGTTAATTTTCGGGACATACTTGATCTTCCTTCGTGCAATGAATCCACTTCTACTGAGGAGGTTTCATTGAATCAGCTCCTTTTATTCTTTTTATCAATCCTCAAGTGTTACTGAATTTAAATGCTTAGAAGTCCTTAAACCTCATATTTAGTTTTATGTAGTAGTTATCAGTGACGATGGTGACCAATTGGTTTGATCTTCTGCAGTTGCTCAGGTGTACAGTTGGTGATCTACGAAAGTTGTACCCAAGGCACGTTTCTTGTGCTCCTATTGATACAAGCACCACAACCTATCAGGTCATGGGCTCAAGATGATCATCTGATATAACTCATACGATACTTCTTGTTGGAATTGGTTTATATTAACTATTCTTCTTGTTCTGAAAAGGCAGAATGGTTTCTGTCTGCGGATATTTTTCCTTTTTTACAAGACACTTAGATGTGTTCAAGATGCATATTCAGCAACTAATGACGAAGATATACAAATTGACCAAGACGGCAATGATGATAATGAAATGGAAGATGACCTCACCTTGGACCACATAAGTATGAAAAGATCACGACGTTTGACTAATCCGTGGTTTCTAAGATTACATGAGTGATGTGAATTTTGTGGATTTAGGTCAAATGATTCTAGAGAGATTGAATTGCCTGAGTAAGCTGGCCAGATGGATCTTCGACCTAATGGAGGAAGAGGAACGGAAAGATGCGAAGCTGGCTCAGTTCAAGTACAGTGACTTCCTAAGGGGAGATGATGACATTTTTTCTTTTGATTCTGGTGGCTTCCGTGAGTTACCAGGCACACCAACTTCTGTCCTGCCTGAGACACTACAACCGGCTACATGTTCTCCGAGTCATGATATTGTGCAGGCTGCCTACTCACGACCGACGCTGTGGAATCTAAGGCTTCAAGCAGTTCCGAAGCTGAAGCCCGTGGATGTGAAGCGCCTTGCTTTTCACATGTTGCCTGATGCATCTCTTCCAGCTCGTCGTCCTGGAGCACTGCTCGACTTGAGCAGTGAGGCTAATAGCACAAAGTTGCATTGCCAAGTAGAGAGTAATTTTAGTCTAGTAACCATCTCTAATGAAGACCAACAGTCGATGAGTTTGATCACCATTCCAGAAAACAAAGATCATATCGTGCCTAACCATGAGTGCAGTAGAAGTGCCAATGATGCATTATCGACAACTAATAGCAACCATGAAGAGATTAAAAATGTCCAGAAGTCTAGCAATTCCAATCTATTTGTGCCCGGTTCAAAGACCAGAATGAACAAGGATAGCGAATTCCAAAACAATGGTGGTACTGCCAGTGGTTTGGAGCAGAATGTATCCTCTTCAGAGGTCAATTTCCTTGCAACCAATTTGAGTCCAATGCTTGTACCTCCTCCACCTACAATTTTGGATCCAATATCCTTTCATCTTCCTCTCCCCCGCCAGCCTGATCCTATAATTCTCCTTAGTGGCCGATCGCCTGTTCCGAACATGCATCCTATTTCTGTAAGTCCTTCAGCTCTCCCATCACCATTAAAGGCAATAATCTCAGAAACAGAGAATGAGTCAGGTAGTGAGCATAATAGCAGCAGCATACCATCAAGACTAAACCCACCACAACCTCCTGGTTTTCGCCCATGTAATGCCTTGGGACCATGTGCCATGTCAGAGAGGTCAACTTCAGGGTCGACTGTAGCGGAGCCCACGGACTCAGGGTGTAACACCCCACCATTACTGCCAAATAGTTCTTCAGCTGCTCTTCCACCACCCCCACCATTGTTGCCAAAGGTTTCTTCTCCTCCACCCCCACCACTGCTCCCAAATGGCTCATCTGCTCCTCCACCTCCACCTCCACCTCCACCAATGCTTCCAAAAGTTGGTTCTGCTGCTCCACCGTCGATGCTTCCAAAAGGTGTTTCTGCTCCTCCACCGCCACAGATGCTTCCAAAAGGTGGGTTTGCTCCACCTCCTCCACCTCCTCCTGGAGTTGCAAAAGCTTTGAGGCCGAAGAGAGCAAACACGAAGCTAAGAAGATCGACGCAAATTGGAAATCTTTATAGAGTGCTCAAGGTTAAGCTTGAGGGTGGTTCTCAAGAAGGTAAATCGCCTCATTCTGCCAAGACTCAGATTGGTTGTGGTGGTTCTGCTGGTGGTGGCAATCGGAAACAGGGGATGGCTGATGCACTTGCTGAGATAACAAAGAGGTACTAGTTTCTTGACTGATCACTTGGAACACGACAGTTGTTTGTATTGAACACAAAACTGAAAGATTTTTTTCTTTGCTTATCTTTCGCAACCAATCTGAGTCATTGAACGCCTGCATTTGCTAATCAGGTCATCCTACTTTCGCCAGATAGAGGAAGACGTGCAGAAACATGCAACAACAATAATGGAAATCAAAACAGCCATTGAAAAATTTCAATCTAAGGACATGAATGAATTATTGAAGTTTCATCAATATGTTGAACTTCACCTCGAAGACTTAACCGATGAGACTCAGGTCCTATAGTCAGTCGCTTAGCTCTTTTATTTTGTTTCATTATCGCCACTTACATGAATATGGCTGTTTTTGCAGGTTCTATCAAGGTTTGAAGGTTTTCCAAGCAAGAAGCTAGAAATGCTGAGGACTGCTTCTGCGCTTTATAGAAAGCTAGATGCAATGGCCAAAAACTTAGAGAGCTGGAAAGTTGTTGCTCCGTTGTCTCAGCAGCTCAATAGAGTGGAATCTTATTTTGATAAGGTCAAGTTGCATGCAGTGATCTATTCTATTATTATGGATTTCATTGATAAACGTCAACCCTGAATTGCTTGGCCTCTCTCCTTTGTTAGCTCAACCACTTTGACATGTCCTTTTCAGTATTAGAATTTCTATTATTATTGAAAAGGGCCCTATTACCACCGGTTCTCCCTTTATAGTTGTATTTGTGGTTGTGGTCTTCCTCTTCAGTTGGATATAATTCACTCCTTTTCACACATTTACAGATCAAAGGGGAAATTGATTCACTAGAACGAACAAAGGATGAAGAGGCAAAACGTTTTCAGAGTTATCAAATTACATTTGACTTCAACGTCCTCATAAGGATCAAGGAAGCCATGGTGGACGTCTCCTCAAACTGCATTGAGATGGCACTGAAGGTAACTCTTTTCCTTCATTCGTGCAGTTAATATAACGCAAATCTTGACAGACACTGGTTTCCTTGTGGTGCAATAAATTTATAGTGAAATGCATGCAAAGAATTGTCCAGCTATGTGACTCTTGGTGTGGCTGGGATGCTATTCCACCAAATATACCTTTCTCTTCAACTATGCATTCTTTTGATTATCCTGCCAATGGTTAGTGTTGTCTTAGATTCTACCTAAGATCAGATGAGGTTCCTAGGATTGAGGATCGTGAGATCAAAGTGGTATCTTAACATCCTACCTTGATTCTAACTTTTCTAGATAAAATGGTATTTAATATGAAGTATGCTTCCTATTTCATAAAATCAATCTATGTGATCCAAAAATGAAACTTGTTGGTATGAAATTGATTGTAGATTTCGTATATTCCTTAGCTTGAATGGATATATGTGTGTGCACTCTGTTCACTAAAAACCAAGAGAAGGGTGGTGACTCTACAACAACTAAGCTTTTTGGATCGAATATGTTTTCACATAGCTCTATCGTAATTTGTAGAATCCATGATAAATAAGTCCGACAAAGTTTTATGCGGGCTGTCGGAAGCCTAATGCAACTCTCCTCTTTTATCCGGGCTTGGGACCGGCCATGCAAGAGTAACCAAGAGAAGGGTGGTGAGATCGTTAGGATTGTGAGACTAATGATCTTAGAATATAGACTGAGATCCTGCTAAGAGATTACACACTTGGGTTCGGGATCTTTAGGATCGTATTTTGAAGACCTAAATCAAGATCTTAATAACTATGTTGCCGATTGTTTTGCAGGAGTGTACTGAGTCAAAGGCTGCACTTAATGGAGACAACAGCCCCAAAGCCAACAGCCGTTTGAAGACATGCTCTCAAGTGCTTTGGAGGACATTCCAATTGGCCTTTCGGGTGTATCACTTTGCAGGTGGACAGGATGATCGGGCCGAGCAATTAACAGCAGAACTGGCCAAGGAAATAGAAACTTATCCTCATGGCTAGTACCGCATATCCTAAACTTCCTTTAAAGAGAAGACTATCCATCATAATAGTATACCTCATACTATATCTACACAAAATTTTGTTGTCCGCAGAGTTTTAAGTCATTATAGAGCTTCTTTTCTGCCCTGCTTTGTATCCTTACCAATCCTAGCCTTCCTGCAACGAATCCCATTAATAAAGCAAGACATTTTTTGCTACAAGAGATATGCAGTTGGAGACAGCTATCTGATTGTGATGATCAAAAGGGTATCGTGCACTACTAAGTGTTTGTTGTAGACTTTTCATCTGCATTATCTACTCGTAGTTTGTCATGTCTGCACCACATGTATTTGGATGAACTTATAACCACTTTTGTGGTATGTTTTAGTGAAAGTGAGGTTTTTCTTCCGTAAGCCTCATGTTATGTTGTGATGGATGCCTTAACTGTTTTCGTATCATTTACAATTTAGGAACATTCATGAAAAATACCATTCTGCCATTGAAGACGAACACTCGAGCAAATGTGGTGTGCCCACAGACAATAAAGAAACCCTTTCTGCCATATCGAGACATTATTTATGAAGTGCATAAAGTATGTGAATAAGCATGAAAAACTTCAAAGTGAACAATAATTATGATAATTGAGTATACATAAATAACGTAAGATATCAAAAATCTTAAATTCATTGATATACACCAATCACGGCGGTCATAAAAGATCACGAAAGAAACAGGTTCATGTCTGCATAGGACTAATTAGATTAGCAACCTCCAAAAATATCAAAAAAATTATTGAATTCTAGCAAGACAATGGCTCTTTATATCAAGTAAGGTTACGCCCAGCTCAGTTGGCCTTGCACCTCTAAGTTTGTCGCGCCATACTGCACCTAACAACTTATCCTAAGCATTTAGACTGCCATGCTTTGTGCATAGCACCAATGCATTGGAAATCAGAGAAGATTAGATGCGCTTGAAACCTTGTTGCAACATGAGAACCTTTAGCCAATTTGAATAAGGATATTTAATTTAATTGATTATTACCACTCTACCATAAAAAAAATAACCAATACTTGCATCTTAATGTAACATAAATTTCAAGAACGGGCCTCAAAATATCATGGAGAAGAAAGGCCAGGTGCAATATGAACAGTTTCGATTCTTTGGAAAAACAAGGGGGTTGTCTGTCTTTTAGGGTTCAGTGGAACTTATTTTCTCCCTAAAGCTAGTCCTATAGAATTTGGAATCCACGAAGACATCCAACCTCGCGAGAATCCTACCCATCAGAGAAGACTGCTCTTTCACTTCAGCAACTGAAACTTTAAGCCATGGAGTAACATCTCATGCCTTTGAACGCCATGCAGGTGTGCAACGGTGAAACTGGCTTTTTATTTGAATTCAAAATTAGTAAACCAAAATGGAAGTGAGGAAGATAGAAAAGACTCACATAAAGAAGGGTCAAGCGTTTCAACAAATCAGAACCGGTTCAGACCCAGGTAAATACTGATGCTTTCCACTTCAGGATGCAAAGAGCAGGCGCAGGACTGGGTCTTACTGCATCTATAACGAGAATAACCATGCCTATAAAAAAAGGCAATCCAAACCCAAAATAATACATTTTTAGTGTTTCTACAATGAGATTTGACAGATCTTCATGAAGCTGGGTTCCAGTATGAGTTTGATATAAATTCCCGTTGCTGTTCGATATATCATCAGATCTTACAGATCTGAGTCATAACTATGCAAAGAAGAAACAGTTTCACAGCTCCATTAGATATCAGAAACATAACATAAGCTCCTTATCTGAATCCTACCCAAAGGCCAAACCAACCTAGCAGAGTTTGCAAATAAAACAATTAGCCGAGTCTTCGTAAATCTTTAGCTTTTAGGATAACATGGTTCACATCATTCGCTTGTGTGGTATGCATGTAGTCATCCCCCTGTTTCTGTTTAGACAGAGTGATCATATCATATCAGCATTCTTTTATCATTTGCTCTTCCAGAAATCCATTGTTTTCAGTAGTACCGCCTCTCAGGGGTCCGAACAACTTGTATGGAACTCCAAGGTTAGGATGCTCACCCCAGGGCCTGTGTTAGGCATCAGCTTGTGAAGCGGTAGAGCTCACAGGAATCGAACCCTTGACTGCACCCAGCTTGAGACTAGAAACTGTCTTATTATTTATTTCGAATAACCATCAGATTAGTGGCTAAAAAGAACCAGTACGTAGACCTATCATTCTGCTAATCAAGCTATTGCCCACAAAAATGTACATAAAATAAAAGGTGATGAATCATACAACATTTTTAAAATTGCTTACTGAAATTACTGTACAAAAACATGCTTTTGTTAGATGTTTAGCTCCTTCCTTAGGCTGCAAATATTGGGAACTACCCCTCCATTAATGTTTCTCATAATACCACCACCCACAAAATCTTTCATCATTTCTGATGGATCCCTTGAACCCCCATATTGGAGGAATCTCATTCTAAGAGCTGAACCAGCAGACAAGGACAAAGGATCGTTAAGGCAAACTTCTTGCCATATAATCGCAGCAAAAAAACTTAGCGTAGAGGTAGCTATAATAACCTGAAGCATCACAAACCTTGTCATTTTGCCACATGAGAACATATATATATATATATATATATATATATATATATATATATATATATATATATATATATATATATATATATATATATATATATATATATATATATATATATATATATATATATATATATATAATAGAGAGAGACAGTTTATGGACACACTCATCCATACTTAAATGTACTTAAAATTAACTGTTTGCTCACTAAGATCATTAAGCATTTAATAGTACTTTTTTATCATTAAAAAATCAACAGTTGATTTAAACAATTGAACAGTTGAAGTCTTTAAGGATGTTTCAAGGTAAATAGGCATGAGTATTTACTATATATATATATATGTGTGTGCGTGTGTGTGTGTATGAAGATCCCACAAAACATGAATACCTGCGCCGTAGTTTACAAGATGGTTGAATCGAGTATGCCAATGGGTCCCCTCTACATGAGGCCAACTGGTATACACCTTTTTAAGCTCAGCAATGATAGTAACTGTATCTCTCTGAGCAGAGGATTGCTCCTCAAAAAGTGTTTGATCCATCATCGAGTAAAATATCTGACAACAAATCGGCTTAGGGGTGATGAAATATTTCAAACACTAGAGTATGGAAGGTTCACCTGACGCTGAACTTCTGTTGCAGCAAACATCTTCTTGGCAGCGTTCATTGAGGCCACCAATTTCCCTCGTATTACTTCACCTGTTGAGTTTTGGGAAAATGAAATTACACGATTTGTATATACATGCACAAGGTTGCTTTCATTATTCGTTCACAAGAAAATCTGCTCAAGCATCACTGAACGACAGTAAACTACAATCCAACAGGATCATTTGAAACCATCACGAAAACAGGGGAACATGCTTCATTACAGTAGGTGCAACCATCCACCACCACACATGCATATATATATATATATAAAAGAACGCAAAAGATCATGCTTTCTGACTGTCTTTGAGCAGGATGACCAAATGAACGTGCGGTGGTAGACATGCCAGCTTGTAACCGGCTCGGTGGTTCAAACTGGAAATGAACCGGACTGAAGACCAGATGAAACAGAGACTGACTTAACTGCTATCGAAACCATAATTGAACTCAGGCGATGCCTGATTCAGTGACGGTTTCAAAGGTTCTGAAACCAGAACCGGTGATTGGAAACCGCTTATAGAACCAGCTATTACTCTCGGTCCCACCAACTTCTCCCATCCATCTTTGAAATTCAAAAGCCTCGTCATGCCCGCCCTAATGACAAATGAACAAGATGTGAATATGACGTTAATGATGACCAGGCTCACCCCTTTCTCTTTGATTCTTTAACTCGTCAAATATATAAAAAAAGATAATGATGAACCAGCTATTATGACTGGTCATTATCATGGAGCAGCCATGGTGGCTGGCTAGTACATTCCATTATCATATAGTATATATTTTACATGTGATATATTGTATCATAAATTCATATATATATATATATATATAATGTAAATAATACTTAATCATTTTAAAATATAGAAAAACATGAAGTGGTAATAAAGAAAAATATAAATAATTTTTGATAGGTCCTACTCCAGAAACTGCCATGAAACTGGAACAGGCCCAGAACCAGCACTTACAGTCCAGCAACTAAAGCCTGGGAAAAACTGGTTCCGTCACGGTTTGAACTTCTGAGCTAACCGGGACTGGCAGTTTCAGCCATGTCTACCTCATAGTGAAATCTCACATCAAGCAAATCACATCTAAACTGGATGTCACATGATGTCCATTAGAGGACTTCAATAAATATTTCAGATATGAAAGTTGGTGATACATCTTTATAAGCCAGTGCATGTGTGGATATAACGCACTTCAGAATGAGGGATCAAACGTGAGGAGTATCAATCGTGATCAAGGAAAACGGGTAAAGCAAAAGGAAAGAATAATTTACCGTCCTTGATAGAAGAGAATGGAGAGCATGCCCAAACTCATGAAATAATGTCTCTACTTCCCAATGGTTAAGCCTTGAGGTCGATGACCCTGATCTGGAAGAGAAGTTGCAGACTAATGCTACTACCTAGAAATAGTTACATGGTACAGTTGAGCCATTAATCCTCAATATGAATATTACGAATTTCAATTAAATACACCAAGAACCATATTCAAAGCACATTTTTATGCATTTCCAGTAGTGTTAAGGCTCAATAAGATCAGAGGGTGCCTCCCCTCTCATTCAGAGGATGAGCAACCAGACAAGAATAAAACTTTTTATGTATGGGTTAAGCAGTTCATGTGACACTAAGACCCAAGAATCAAAAGAAAGATAGTAATCAACTTTTCCGAATCCATATATTTGAATTGATACATGTATGATGTATACCTTAAATGAACACGAGATGACATACAATGTATACCTTAAATGAACATGATATGACATACAGGAAGCTGGTAATGGGATTCAGAAAATCTCCTTCCACCTTTTATAGCAAAATGAGCACAACCAGGGAACTTGCCCTTGCGGCCGTATAAATCAAAATATAGGAAACCCAGGTCACCCTATAACAAAGGCATGCAAAATAAAAGATCAAAGACAGGAGGAGTTGCATAGAAAAAAAAAGTTGAACAGTTATTCACTAAGCAGTAAGTAGTATATGAAACCCTTCTTTTTGTTGAGATTCTTTTGCATCAGTGAACATCAAAAAGCTGCCGCAGACAAATGAATGGTCACCAAGAGTTTGCTCAAATGACAAAGACGCAATTGATGGATATTAACTACCTCAAACTTGGTCCCTTCGTCCCCATAAGTATGGAGTGTGTACCATTCTGACATGGTTGTTCAGTGACATGATAATAACTACAAGTGCTTGGTATCTTCATGAAACTCCAGCAGTTTTGCCATGAGACTTACCATTCTGATTGCCACAACACATTGGGGTACTGACTAATTTTTTTAGTAGCCATCTATCCATATGACTTCAGTATCTTCCGCAATTGGTAAGCCCATTGTTTGACGTTTTTGCCTTTCAAATATATATGTGAATCTATGAATCTCCAATAATGCAGAGTTCAGTGATTGGCCACCAAAATCTGCATCACCATACCTTCTAAATTCAACGATGAAGAAGATAAGAAAAGCATGCCATAGAGCAAATAAGCACTTGATAACTCCATCCTCCAATAGATGTGTCACATGGTTAAGAGCTAACCAATCGGGCAGGCATATCTATTAGCATATTGCAATAGAAAAACTGTAGTGTACCAAATATTATGGCCAATGCCACCAAGATTCTCCTCCAGCTTCAAAAAGTGTTTTAAAGGAAGGCTAAACACAACTGACCGATGGCTACAAGTCAAGATCAAGACAGAATAATATACCTTTCTTACCAAAACTGAATTTTAAGACTTGATTGCTTACTATTCATGGCACCTATGCAACAAACAAATAGTCCAAATGCATTATAAAACGTCATTGTGACCAATGGCAAGACCAAAATGAAAATTAGTCATATAAAGAATCCGAAAGGAAATGCAAAGCGATCTTAGAAGTACTCATCTCTTGTATTTGAAAAGATAGCATTAATTTGTGGAAACAGAACCTCAAGGGGAGACTGACAGATGAAAGGCTTTAGCAGCCAGCAAATCTATAGCCGTGTTCAGGTTGTCCACCATATTCCAACAAGGATATTAGGTGATCCCAGACTCTATATCTTGCATGAAACTTCAAGGATCTTACAAGTTCAGGAACTAAACAATCATCATGCAATAAATAAACCTTTTAAGACAAAAAAAAGTTCACGCCATATTCACACAGAAAGATATAGAAGCATCCTAATAAATTTACCAAAGCAACAAATATCTAAATCAAGTGTTAATGATTTATAAGTCCCTGATAACTAGTACCTCATCAGGATAATGGAGCGCCAGCTTAAACACGGATGGGTTCCATGATTCTCCAGGTGCAATAGGTACACTGTAAAATGTAGGACCAAATAATGACTTCACAAGAACTTTCAGGCCCTCTAGGCACTGACATAATGGAAAATATGATGCCACAACCTGTCAACAGTAGCACCAATAAGATTTTGCCTAACATGAAGAGGAACTTCTGAGAAGAGCTTTTAATCTAAAATAAAATGTGACGCAATCTTGCAAACAGAGTATTACAGGAACCAAGTAAAAATATCCTTGCAATCAATGAAAGATACCGCAGGATCTATTTCATAATCCGAGGACTTGATCATTCCTGTGAAGTATGCTTCATCCCATGGCTGCACATCCTCACTTTTATCTCCACAAACCTGAGACTTGATTTTCCTAATCATTTCCACCTCCTAGAATGAAAATTAATCATTTAAAGGCACTAGAACTTCAAGATGTGGAATTTACATGAAACATAAAAGTACCTCCTCTGCTCGACTCTTAACAATATCACTCAATTCACGCAAGAATGACATCACAGATCTGGAGATGATGCCATTGTAGGTTGCAATGTAAATTCAGCATAAGACTTATACCCCATTATCTGCAGTGGACTTTGAGCCATTATAACCAGTGAAGAGAAAAAGAAACAAACATAAGACAACTCAGTCGACTTTTCAACTGCATAGTGAAAAGAATACGACCATGTACTACAAACAAATAAGTTCCTTCAATGGAACTGCGCCTACTATTGCTATCTATAAAAAATTATGATCTGTACAAGAAACAGTTCTAAAATCTATGGAATTCACAAAAAGAAGCATCAATCTACTATGAAATAGGTCTAAGGAAATTTATCAGCATAAGTTGTTGAAGCAACATGTCATGGGAGAGGGTGAAAGAAATAAACATCTTATCTCGATGACAGATGAAAGACAATGTCTAAAGCAAAGCAAATATCAAATGATTCAGATTTTCATCCAATAAAAAGAGTGACATATCTATTTTTTATCTTCCAAGTTTTACATGCAAACACTAGGCAATATATTTACCATGAAAGTAGCAAAAAGAAATTCAAAGAGTTCCTTTACCTCTGCAAGCTCATGGCGAGCTGCTATAAGCTTTTCAAGGACAGCAAGATTTGCAAATGGAGCAGAGTTCCCTGCAATATATGCTCGTTTCCTCACCTGCATACGGACATTTTTAAACAGTTTTGAGATCCTTCAAAACTGCTCTATATGGTAAGAGACAGAAATAACCAAGCAATACAGTAAATATTAAATATTTACTCCAGAAAATTGAAATATAGGACTCAGGAAGAACAAGTAGGTTGTTTGTGAAGTTACTGCTACAAGACCAACACCAAGCACCAACGAGAAACAATTCCATTGCATTTTCCAGTCATTCCATCCATAACGACTAACTGTCAACAAGTTTTCGAAGGGTTGCAAGAAAGCCACATAATTAACTTCAAACAATAAGTTACAGTTGTACTAAAAAAATAGTACTTCTGTCAAAGCTAGAATAAAAAAAAGAATGTATGTTAAACTATAGTGACTTAAATCTACCTCGGCATCCTTGGTCCATTTCAATATTGAGGAGAGTGTGCCCTCATCTGTTATAACTTATAATTCGAAGTCCCATGTATTGATTCCTATGAGAAGATTCTGCACATAGCTTCACGGGACCAGATTTTGGAACATGAGAAGCAGGAAATATATCAATTTGACCTGGGTCATGAACTATATTGTCACTAAACCTGAGAACGGTCAAATGAGAAGTTTGTCACAACCGTCATATGTTGCAGATTACCAATGCAAACTAGACATAAAGCAGTAAGATCATTCATCTTGATAGACATAATTGAAAGACACATATTTTCCAAAGAAATGCAGGACAATCACAAAAGGATTGGAAGCCTTTTGTGGTCAGTAATAAGAGAAAATCCTATGACATCATAATGTGAAATCATAAAACTTAAGAGAACACAAAGTAATGGCTATGTCCATCCAGAAGTACAAATGGATGTTTTATATACTCCAAAATGATTTTACGGCCTACAAAAGAACTAACCGCATGGCAATGAAGGAACCATACGTGCATTTGCAAGCAAAGGAAAGAATGAGAGATAGGCAAACTACATCACAAGGCAACAGAATAGCCACTTGAATTATAAACGTACTCTTTCCCTAGCTGAACAATTTCTGTGTTTAGCTCATTCACCCGCTCCAACTTGTCTGCAAGACAAGGGTTCCAAGAATCAAAGTAGAGAACTCAGATAATTCTATATGATAGTACCGACTGTCGCTTCTTCCAGTCTACCAGTGACTTTTGTCTCTCTCCAAAGAAAGATAAATATAACAGAAGTGAATGGCATACTAACCAGCAAAAAAATGGATACCACCCTTCTCAAAGTCTGTCCGCAAAGTATGAGCCGCTCTTCTAGCCTAAGCGGTTGAGAAATCCCTTCCTTTTCTGCTTTGACAACTGCGTTGTATAGACTTTGATTTGTATTGAGCAGCTGGATGGCCAAGGAGCACAAAATTCAAACTATTACTAACATTTTCGATTATATAGAGCTCGACTAGGATAGGCTCTTATAAGCATAAAGATTTGAATGCACCATTCACTTCTTGAAGCAATGATCATGTATCCTTGCTGATTTCTAGTTTTAGTTCCCAATAAAAGACCAACCGCTTATACCAAACTGGAAACTGCCAAGCCTACGGCACAAGGACATGATTATTGGAGAACATTAGGAGCTTAACCTTGAGCTGAGAAAATTATCCGAAAACAGTATATGGTCATATCACTTATGGGTGTAACAGAAACTGAAACATGATACAAGTGTCGACAGCCAAGCACGAAACCATACGCATACGTTTTTCAGATCAGAAGAGCTAATTTCCAATATTTCGAGGCTTCCTCCGTCGGAGGACGTCATTAAAGCTATGGATGAAATATCTGACACGGTATTTTCTTTGAAAAATGATGTGGGTGTTCGTTCATTTCTTCTGTTGGACGATGAAAGTGAAGGTTGTGCCTTTGTTTTGTTCTCCCTAGGTCTGCTCTGTCGTGGACTCTGCAGAGATATGCAGAAATACGCACCCGGACAAGTGAGTTGCAAAGCGGGTTAATTTCAATCCCATTTTCACATACATTTTACTTATGTTGACGTGTATCATGTATGGATGGATTGATATCCGTTATTTGGTGTTGCAGGGAATTTGTGGACGAAGCAAACAAGGCATCCATCGATATACATGCTTTTTTACACGTATGGCGTGCTTTTCCCCTGCTAGTTTTGTTTCCTTTGTTAGAAATGCACCTTTTGATTGCATTTCTGACGAAAACCCGGAACCCTCTGGCCGTCCTCAGCTCTTCAAAGCCGTAGAGGCCGGAGTTTGGCTGCGGATGGGCGGACGGCGAAATAGGCAAGTCAGATAGAGATAAACCAGCTTGCTGGGAATGATACGCGCGAGATAGCCTTCTTCTCTCTAGTAGCAAGAAAAGAGAATAGATATTGTTGATTCGCCGTGGTGCCGCCATCTTCACCTCTCTCTCTCTCTCTCTCTCTCTCTCTCTCTCTCTCTCTCTCTATTATATACATCGGATTGTGAGCCAAGAAGCAACGATTTAATGGAGATGAGGGTGCAAATGAATCAGGATGGAGGGATCTTGGATGAGCAAGAGGGACATTTCCGGGGCTGCCTATTAGTGAGTCAACCCTCTAACCAGTGAGCTATACCCCTTGCAAATGAACAACCATTTTTCGTTGTTATGATCTTTAAAATAAGAAATAAACAAGTAAATTACATTTTATTCCTTAGTATATAGTATGATACATTGTCTGGGTACAGACGGGATCTCTGATAAGATATTAACAAACCTGTGTGGCTTCTTTGTTGACTGTCATGCTGTTCTTCTCCAGTACACTGGTGGCCAGCTTGAGTTTCTCAACATATTGGTGGTTAGTAACTGCAAGTTTGCATCTGTCATTAATCCTATGTTAGAAGGCTGTGGATGAACTGCTGTATGGAATTTTGCTTTATCCCCAGTTATTAATAGATAGTAATTCAACAAGTTTCTGACTTAGAAGTCACAATTCCTAACTGCAATGACATCAACACACAGAAGAACTCCGCTACGGTTTCCCATCAAAAATCCTTCAAGGGTTCATATTTGAACGGCCTTTTTTAATGTTTGAGAACTTTAGATGAAAGTTAACCAGCTCGTTTAAGCAGAATCAAGGGGACACTTAACAGAAGGGTGTAAATGCAAGAGCTTTACTTATAAAAGTGTATATGTGAAACAGTGCCTCTGTGAGGGGTGTATGTAAAAAATGTTTCTGTGAGGAGTGTATGTATGCAAATTTACCGCCAGCTATAAATATCTTCCACACCCTCCATTCCCTCCGTAATTTCGGAAAATTTGCCTTCCTATCGTGAGCCGGTGAGCGTCGATGGAGAATTTTGAGCCCCCCTCGTTCTCCGTGGGCCTGGATGATCATCAAGGAGAAGAAACCGTTGTAGCACCCAGTTTCGATTTGTTGCGTGAAGACGAGGGAGAAGAAGAGGAGGATCCTCGGCCTATCGTTTTGAAGCGACTCAAGCGAAGTCCTTCGTCTCCGCCTCGTCCTCGGCCTTGCTTTGATGATGATCCCTCCTTGAAGTTACTTTATGATGAAATTGACGAGATCGAGGAGTTCTCGTCGCCGGAAGATCGGCGAAAAGGTAACATTGTCGTCTTTCTTTTTTGGGTTTTCTTTTGAAGAATGCTTTTTGCGTAGGGTTTAGCTGTTTTCTTGATGAATGGTTTTCTGACCTGCATTTCTGAAATTCCTGTGTTTGGGGGTCTTGATTTTTGTTTACGGAATGATTTTGAGAAAATGGATCCGTGATGGCGGTAGGTGCAGTCTGGGAATTGATGTGAAAATATACGATGTGATTTCTGATTGGTAAATCTAACAATGGCTGATCGAGAACGGTCCAGGGCCAAAAGATCTATGAGCTATGGCAGCAAATGATCTTATATGTTCTTTCTTCTTTAGTGGGAATTGTATCGAATAATTTATACATCAAAGCTTGTTGGGACTTTCTCGAGCAGATTCTATTGGTACCTTTCTAGTGTTTTTTTCGAGGCGGGAAGAGCTTATACATGAAATTTACTTGTCGACCATGATAACTCGCTTAATCTAATTCTATTGCATGTGAACGTTTTTCAAGTTTGATGATGCCTCATTTTCTACCCTTTCAGCTCAAAAGCATTCAATATGTAGCGATTCCAAGCTTTCCTTGCGCAGCCAGAGTGTGTTAACTTCTCAGTCAACAGATGGGTCTAGTGTGAAAAGAAGTTTAGCTGGTCTTAGCTTCTCCTTTCCAGAATCTGAGGCAAGTACCACCAAGCGTGTGCTTCCTCCAAAAATAACTAGCCCCTTGAGGAGAATCGAGCTACTTGACTCTGATTCCGATGAACCATCCACTCGTGAAGACACACGTGAAATCTATCCCCTTGGGGCAGATGCACGTAAAGGGAAGGAGAGAGCAAGATCATCCTGTAGGCATACGGGATTCCAAGAAAAACACATCGGGGATTGTAGATGTGAATTTTTGGGTGTCTACAGGGATGAACCTTCTGATGGATCGGAATCTTTATGGAAAGATGTCAATGAAAAGAAATATGCAAGTTTGGCAACTCCTGCTCTTGATGAGTTTTGGGTGGCACAGAGGAAGAATGACAAAGATGGTGCTGTAGGCTCTAGCATATCAAACCAGCTTGAAGATACAGAAGTATATTGCTTTCAGGAAACTGAAAACCATGGTAAAGTGAAGTACTTTGGGAGCTTCGGCGATGGTATTCCTCCTTCTTATTGTTATTTCCATCACAATGATCCAAGGATTCAGAGGCTAGTTGCTGAACGTTTACCAAATTTTCGCCCTCTCGGGTACGAAAATTGTGGAGTAAATGAGTTGGCTGGAGAAAGAACTATTGATTACATGTATGCATCCTCTCTCCTTGTTACTACTCTATTTGCATGTGTTCTTTCTGGTTATCATATTTTGGATGACAATAGTGACATGCTGTTTTGGCCATGCAGGAGTCAGTTTGGACAAAAGGAAGCTCAACAGAAGTTGGTGCAAATTCATAGAAGTTCAAACAAATTATCTCAAGAAAGTAAGGGGGTGGCACAGAGGAAGAATGACAAAGATGGTGCTGTAGGCTCTAGCATATCAAACCAGCTTGAAGATACAGAAGTATATTGCTTTCAGGAAACTGAAAACCATGGTAAAGTGAAGTACTTTGGGAGCTTCAGCGATGGTATTCCTCCTTCTTATTGTTATTTCCATCACAATGATCCAAGGATTCAGAAGCTAGTTGCTGAACGTTTACCAAATTTTCGCCCTCTCGGGTACGAAAATTGTGGAGTAAATGAGTTGGCTGGAGAAAGAACTATTGATTACATGTATGCATCCTCTCTCCTTGTTACTACTCTATTTGCATGTGTTCTTTCTGGTTATCATATTTTGGATGACAATAGTGACATTCTGTTTTGGCCATGCAGGAGTCAGTTTGGACAAAAGGAAGCTCAACAGAAGTTGGTGCAAATTCATAGAAGTTCAAACAAATTATCTCAAGAAAGTAAGGGGGTGGCACAGAGGAAGAATGACAAAGATGGTGCTGTAGGCTCTAGCATATCAAACCAGCTTGAAGATACAGAAGTATATTGCTTTCAGGAAACTGAAATCCATGGTAAAGTGAAGTACTTTGGGAGCTTCAGCGATGGTATTCCTCCTTCTTATTGTTATTTCCATCACAATGATCCAAGGATTCAGAAGCTAGTTGCTGAACGTTTACCGAATTTTCACCCTCTCGGGTATGAAAATTGTGGAGTAAATGAGTTGGATGGAGAAAGAACTACTGATTACATGTATGCATCCTCTCTCCTTGTTACTACTCTATTTGCATGTGTCCTTTCTGGTTATCATATTTTGGATGACAATAGGGAGATGTTTTTTTGGCCATGCAGGGCAGCAGGAGTCAGTTTGGACAAAAGGAAGCTCAACAGAAGTTGGTGCAAATTCATAAAAGTTCAAACAAATTATCCCAAGAAAGTACTCCAAGAGCTACAGAGAACTCTCAAGCCAGGGTGAAACCCAAGAGGTGCTGGCAAAAGAAAAGCTAAAGGGGGCTCTCGAGCTACAACAGCCTGGGTAAATCCCAAGAGCTCTAGTTCGGTTCCAAAAGATTCTGGTAAAAGAAGAGTTCAAGCAGTGGTGAACTCGGCAGGACACTGGTATACTGCCCAAGATGGAAGAAAGGTACCTTGAAATGCCTAAGGTCACCTGATACTTCAATTAAATGCTAACTGATGCCATTCATTTGACCATGTAATGGTTTTTTTCTTGGTTATCTAGACATTTCTTATAATGTCTCTGGATGAATCTGCCATTTCTCTTTGAATGCAATTGTTCTCCACCTGAAAAAGCTCCCATGAAACTTCTTCCTCTTTAATGATTCTTCAGGTATATGTTTCGCAAACTGGAGAGGAGTTGACTGGTTGAATGGCATATAGGAATTTTAGAAAGGTATGTCTTACATTGTTTTTCTTAGTCAAATCCTTGTTTTGCTAGAAATTAACAGGCTCATCCACAGTTATTTTGGTGTTTTCATCTTCCGTTTGTACTTGAATATTCTCTTCTTGTAGAATCTGGGATTGTCAGCGATGCACGAATATTCCTGTATGAACTTGTTTAGTTATGGTACATAGTTGTCTGTTATAAGCCTTTGCCAGACACCTCCGTACCTCCCAGCCAGTATATTTTTTCTTGTCCACCAACTTCCATCTGTGGTATCCTGTGCATCTAGTTGAACATTTACCGACATCATGAAATTTTAAAAATAGCATAATGGGGCCGATACAATGAAAATTATTGCTGTGAACTAAGGCTTGCTTTGTCAGAAAAGAGGTACATCATAATAAGAAAATGATATTATATACTGATATGTTATTCCAGCTGTCTAAACACTGCACTTTGCAATATTATAAGTGACTACTAAAGATATCCTTGGTTTATTTGATGATCATTTTCCTTTGAGGAGAGTTGTTGTAATCGGTACCTATATCAGTGTATAGATGTGTTGACTTTAAAATACCTACTGATGTGATGGAAACATCTCTCTTGAACCTTCTATCTTATTGAAAGGTTTCTTAAAAGGAAAAAGAAGAGCTAACAAGAAATCTCACAGGTCAAAAAGATGAAAGACCCAAAGCAAATGAGAATAATATGAAACATTTCACTCTTTTATTTCATCCATAAATGTTCCACTATTAAAACATATATTCACAATGATTCCCTCACCAACATGTGCCCAAAACCTTGTTAAGTACGGGCTTGTTGATATTGCAACTTTGATACAGCTTCCTTAAAAGTTGCATTTGAACTTCTAACCAGTGTTATCTGTATCGCACCATATACGTATCATATCGTGGGTCACCACGATACGATACACCTAAGTATATCGTGATTTAAAGGTTATCGCAACGTATCGCCCAGGGACCCTAAGGGTCCTTGGACGAACCGAAACCCGTGTTTTTGCGGGTTTCCTCTCTCTTCAGACCTCCCCAAGTTCCCTAAGAACCGTTTTTCGCCTCCTTGGTGTTCAAGGCTCCAAAAACGTGCTCTACGGATTCTGTGCAAGCCTCTTATCTCGGATTTAAGTATATTTTTAATATTTTTCTTTATTTTTTTCTTTTTATTTATTATTTTCTTTGTTTATTTGTATTTTTATTTTTTTGAATGATAAAATATGAAGTTATTTAGTGTGTGGATATGATTTTTATTGCATTCATGAAGTGGGAGACACTCTATTTGAGTGTTATTTGACGATTGGAGATTTATGAAGTGCTTTTATTTTTAGGTTTAGAGACTCTCATTCTCGTTCTGATGATCCGGCATGGTAGTGTGGTACACCGGTTGAGGGTTCTAGATTAAAGATCATATATTTATTTTGTGAGAGGGTGGTTAGTGGTGGAATTTCAAGGTTTAGTAAAGGTTTTGAGATTGGCTGACAGCGAGAAGAAACCATCTATGGGCTACCTTTATGAAGCCATGGATAGGGCAAAAGAAGCCATCAAGAATAATTTTAATGGAAAAAAGAGAGATTATGTGCCCGTGTGAAAAATAATTGATAATAAATGGAATAAACAATTGCATTAGCCTATTCATGCAGCATCATATTATCTAAACCCATCATTCACGTACTCAGCAACGTTCAAAAGGGACGGTGAGGTTAATCGAGGCATCATTGATTGTATTGATTGATTAGTCCCTGATTAGAGCATAGCAGATGCTATACAGCGAGATATGGAGATTTATGATAATGATCTCCATTTTATGGGTTTGACTGTAGCAATTCGCAACCGCACTACGATGCGTTCAGGTAAATTGTTTATCTTCGTATTTAAGTTGCATCTTATATTACTGTGGATTATGTCTCTAATGTTTGTCTTTTTCTACATATGTTTGGTGGAATAGGTTTGGAACTGATTGTCCGAACCTTAGAGATTTTGCAGTAAGAGTCATGAGCTAAACCTATAGTGCAACGGGTTGTGAAAGGAATTGGAGTGTCTTTTAACACATACATACAAAGAAGCGTAATAGGTTGGAAGTTGGAACATAAGAGATTAAATGATTTAGTTTTTATTCGTTGTAACATGCATCTTCATGAAAGGTAATGTTGTATTACTTAAATGTTCAATTCAATAAATTGTTTGACTTCAATTGTTAATATTATTTATTAATTGTTTATCTTTGTTTGTTGTAGGCAATTAAAAAAAGTAAATAGACAAGACAACCAATTTGATCCAATAAGTTTGGATAATTTTGATATATTAGAAGATTGGATTATAGAAGACAGTGAAGAAAATGCTCTCCTAACTGAAGAAGACATTGTATGGATTAATTTGGAAGGAGTGCAACAACAATATCAAGGAGATGAAGAATTTGATTTCCAAACAGAAGGTGCTACTGATGATGATGATGAGGATCTTCATCAAGGAGAAGATGAAGATTATTTAATTGATGATCCTGATTATAATTTGTAAAATGTAAATGTATTTTATTTTTTTATTCAAAATATGTAAATTTGGATGCAATTGTTCAATGTTGAATGCTCAATCTGTATTAAACTTTGCATTATATGAATTTAAAGCAATTACAAGATTTTTTTAGATTTTTCTTGATTTTTTTTTGTATTTTTTCTAATTTTTTTTTTAATTAATTTTTATATTATTTTAATATTAAAGTATGATACAGGCGATATGATACGATACGATACGCTCGTATCGTGGAGCTCAGTGATACGCGATACGATACGCGTCAGACAACACTGCATCTAACATGAATTTACTGGCATGATGATAGTCTGCTATTTACAGAACAAAGCCAAATACCTGTTTAAGTATTGCTATTTACAGAAAGAAACCTAAACCTGCTAAACAGTCAGTTATTTACTGGAAAACCTCTGTTTTACTTTCCAAAGAATGTATAGAACTAATACAAGAAGAAACGGCTGTGTTTTGGAGGCATAATGAATGACACCACTCAGATTTTTGCATGTCTCAGACGTCCTTCCTATCACTTTAGTTTGCTTTTTACATGATTCCTTCATCTTTTGCATGTTGTATCTGCCTTAGTTTCCTAGTTGTTTTACTCTTTATCGTCCCATTTTTCAAATCTCACTTTTCTGAATGTATTTTGCTCGAGTGCAACTATGAGTGTGTTAACCATTAAACTTGCAAGCTTAATCATGTTTGGTCGACTATAATGGTGTTTTACCTGCAGGAAAGTGGTAGGGGTTTCGAAAGGAAGAAGAAACCTGCAACAGGAAAGAAATGCAAATGAGTGAAGCTCGTGATGTTGTAAGTCTTGTGTGCGGAGGTGTTCTCTCATTGGTCCCCTTTGGGCACGGCATGCATAATTTTTGCATGATTTGAAGATTGGATGTTAAGCGATGGAAGAGTTGCAGTGTTTTCTTCACAACTTTCTGTGCAGTATTTGGAATCAAAATTTGTCCTATTGCGTTAACGCCAGAGAACATCCCATTGTCGACGCACTGCGTTCAATTACAACTTCAATTGTGTAATTCACTTCCATCTGTAAAATAGAAGTTGGATGAGTTACCAGTTGAGGTCGACCGAGCTTATCTAAACTTTCATTGTTAACCAGTACAGGGATTTGAATTTTATAATGTTACATTGACAATCACAAACTTGTTTTGCGAGGTTTGAACTTTGAAGTAGTTGATGAAAGAGCAGTAGATCCACCACTAAATTCAATAAAATGGTTTGAATTATTCAAGTCCCTGAACCAGATCCTTATTGTTAGAGGAATCGTCAGCTCCAAAATACCTTCATAGATCTCAGATTGAGTTTAGACGTAGGTGTGGAGAGGTTAATTCTGCAACAGTCAGCAACAAGGCAGTGAAACTATAGCTACTGGTCTTTTCCATGTGTTTCGTGATATTTTCAAATGGAAATTTATGTTTGTATTTTGCAAGTCGTTAGCATTATGGAAATTTAAAATGATTGATGTGTTTGGATACATCGACTCAAATCTCTCATCTACCTGACACATGCGCATGCACGCACACAGAAAGAGAGCTCAGAAGGCGTAGCTGCCTTGTAAGTGCAAAGTCACTTTCCACCTCGATGTGTATTGAAAATTGTGAACCAGCCAACCTCGTATGCTCCATAGAAATATAAATGAATCAGCTCTTTTCATTAATTTTGATCAAAAGCTTGCTTTCAACAACGAACAATGTGCCTTTTTGGGGGACATAAGCACGGTATGAAACTTGGAATTTTTGTTTTAGAGAATAATTCTTCTTTCCATGCAGTAAATTCTCCAGAGCTTACATTGCATTAGATTGGTATCATTTTCCCATTTACTTGTATGTTTTTCCAGTAGAAAATAAAACAGCGCATGATATGTATCTCAAGTTTCTTTTATCCAAATAAATTTACAATTAAAGGCAGGGTACACATTTAAAGGCGCATACTAAACAAAAAAAAACCACCTCCAACTCTGTTATATCTCCATATCAAAGGTTTCACAAGAACAACTCAAACTTGTTAGCCTTAGGTTATTGCCAAGATGTTCCTTGTAACCTTTACTTGGGTGAGAGTCTTCCTTCTCTAAAAGCATGGACGCGGCTGAAAGGGGGTTTTGCAAACTTAGCGTAGTGAAAAGGGCCTCAAACTGATAGGTAGACAGTAGACAGTAGACAGTAGACAGGCAGTCGAGGGTTTTGACTCCCCCGTGCAGGCCACAGCCTGCGGGCAGGCGTCCTGATATTGGAGGGTTCCAAGCTTTGGAGTTTCTTGTTCAAATCCCTGAATGGTGGTTTAGCCGAGTTATTCAAAAATAAATTAACAAACAGCCAATCAAACATGGATTCTGGTCAACTGATGTCCCAATAACTGAATTCCACTAAAACTAGCCATTCTGGTAGTGATTATAAATTAGCACCCACTTCCCATGCACAAATAATTTGGATGCATGAGAAACATCTACCGCAATAAGATAACAATGAGTGAAGCTCCTGAAAGCCAGAAAGACAGATTGATGTGTTTCAGAAAGAAAAAGGAATAGAAACCGAACAGTAATTGACATGATCTACAATTGCAGTAGAATTCTGGAGCCTTTTATTAGATATCTAACACGAGAAATGCTACAGTTGCGAAACGTATAAACAAATAACTATTCATGTCATCCGAAACTATGAATAGATCGTGGATCTCACAAACACTTGCCAAAACTATGAATACATAGCATAGCGTATCTTACAAACAGTTGGCGGCAGCATCTCTTTTACTCCAAGATTTCCATCCAATTCAACTCCCAACATGCTCATTGGTACACGCTACATCATAGTTTCCTTGCAAAAAGTGAAGTTTCTTTTGCGTGAAACAGGATGGACGATCTCTACGTTTGTGCGCCTTGAGCATGCACGCAAGCACATGCATGCAAGGAACGGAGAGAACGAGAAGCAAAATCTCGTCATAATGCAATGAGAACCATGAAGGAGGCTAAGAGCAATGAGAACGGGCTCTTCTTTCCCTGGCCTGCAGAAAAGCCAAAGCATTGAAATAAATAAAGGTTTCACATGGACGAAAGAATGTCAGCATACACTACCCAAGTTCTGAAACATATTACATATATATAGTCTCCCGATCAGCAAGCACGGAAGGCTAATAACTGATGTCATCAGCCTGATGGTATGAACATAACGATGCAAAAGCCAGCCTTTCCGCGATACTTTGCATCCTGATCCAGGATCACATGGTGTCATCCTGTGGTTCGACTAAATATGTTTTTCTAGATCCAGTAAAAAGTGGGAAACGCTTTTATTAATGACGAGCAATTTCTCATAGACGAGTTAAGAAGTTAGCAATAGATGCCAGAAACTATGTGATAAGGTCAAGGCCTTTGTGTACAAACGAGAAAAGGCATCCTCGTAAGTGGGGATATGGAATAAAGGGAGAAGGCAACTTACCATTCTGTGAAGATGTCGCTGTAGGGAGAGCTGGTAATGAAATTGCTGCAATTTGGGCATCATAATGGTCAGCAAAAACATGAAAACCAACATTGAAACCAATTCTTTTCCCACATTAAGTGGGGTTGGCTACAGCAGACCATAAAAAATGATTTAGAGTGTGCAATCAAACCAGGTAACTAGCAAAGAACGTGTACACAATCTAGCCCCCAAGTTTCTCGACCACATCACCATGTCTATATGACAAAGAGGTGAACCTAAGACGAAACTTGAAAAGCCTGACTGAGTGACAAACTCTCTTGTAATTCAAAATCATATGTTATGGCTCAACCAATCAGTGCAAAAGCAAATATATCCAACGTCTCCCATGCATAATGCTCCTATGTCTATGAGCACGCTCTGTTACCAATGAGATATTTATGGGGACAACTTCCCACGGTGACTAGCTTTAAGGCATTACAACCTTCAAGAAATAATCTGTTCCAAACCGATAGCAGGAAACATAACTACTTGCTACTTTTTAATCCACTTCCAAGAAACCATGCAATAGACCAAGCTCCATCATCTAAGAAAACCTGTCATGCAAAAGTTGCTCACCTTGTGCATATGATAAGTACCTCCTATGATCACATCATGAACAGTGTAGCAAGGTTCTACAAATTGTATGATAACCCGTATACAAAAGGCCAAAACAAGATGCATCATGACAACATATCATAAATTTAATTGGAAACCCTAATCAGCTATTGTTTAACGTATCATACCGCTAAAAGAACCCACAACCATTGTTTAATGTAACATACCGCTAAAATAACCCAACTAACGGAATAATAACTAATAATGTTGTGGCTAAGAAAACATTTGCATTTGTCCACCAAAAAAAAGGATGCCACAAGAAAACCTGTTGTTTTGCCTTAATGAAAGGTTCCAGACTTATTGAAACAAAAAAATCCAGTTTAGAGATGATGAGAAGGATTCCGAATTCAAAAATTCAAAAAAGAAAAAGTTCCAGTTTGGGGATTCTGGGGAGTTCTCCAAATTTCAGAACTCCACACTAGTCTTTAAGAATTGACTTCTCTTCAAAAATTGATCTTCAAATTTGTAACATGTGGAGACTAAATCCTATGTCCATGCGCATCTTTAACAAATACAAACAGAAGTATAGAAAACATAAAGGTGGTATGTTATTCAGGCAGAGATTACATGAGCTGTGTTGCATAGCAGAAAAGACAATGATGGACACTTCTCATGGTAAGGAACCTTATTTTTCGAGAATGAAAGTTGAGCAAGAAACTTATGCTCAGTTAAGCACATCACCTTAGCATCAAGATTAACATCTTTCATTATGAGGCCTGTAGCATAAGATATGCATGAAGACCCACTTTTGCAGCAGCAAGAAAAGAGCCATGTATTGGCTCCTTACTGAGAATACCCAGACTTGTTGTTTCAGCCAAGTATTTTCAACGTCAATGACTGGATCTGAGTGATCTCGGCTAGGACACATGCATGATCATTCGATATGCTCATCAAAGGCCTTCATTATCTGATGCCCAAGCCCCAAAGAGAGCATATATGGTTTGCAATAATACTCCAGAGATTCAAAGCAGAAATGACAGAATGATCAAATTCTGCTGCCTTACTGCGAAGCAATTGCATAAAGAATATGAAAGATAAGCTTATCGAGCTGTTTATCATGGTAGGTGTCAAATGTGTGAAAGATCATAGCGACATTTAAAAGAACAGTACTCTACTGTTGAGTTAGTAATCCAAAAAAGAACATTAACTAAGATATAGATCAGTGCTGAAGGAAAGCAAAGAACATACACTTATTGCATGATGGTGTAGACACTAAAGATGCAGATGGCCAGGGAGCAGCAATGTTGTCATTCAGATCACAAGTGAAACTAAATCCCGAAGTGGTGTCAACGGTTGCATCTGAAGGCAAACTTGGTAACAGGCAACCAGATTCTGAGGCAAACCATAGAACAGACATTAGATATAGAACCTGAATAAAGCCAAGACTTTTCCAATTTGAACACCAAGTGGAGTTCACTACAGGAAAGGAGAATGAGATGGAAATAGTAGAAAACATAATAACATGCAATAACTTTCCCACACCCACAGACAGTGCTATTATACTTGCCTTTTTTGTGTGTGCATGTGTGAACATCTCGTAAGCCAACAAACTATGTATCCATGCATATTGATATATTACCAATAAAGCAAGTACGTTTCAAACATCAGAATGTAGCTGCTACATTCTCAAAGGCCAGAAATGTTTGTTAAACACTATCAACATATGAACAACTCCATTGGATTCAAGGATTATTTTCCACTAAATTGATCAAAACTTTTATAAGAACTTAAAACTCGACTGCCTTGGACTTTTCAAACAACAGAACCCACTCTGCATATCAGAGAGGAACGTGAACCTAGTTGGTTCTGAGGTTTTGGGGCATTCTGGGTATATACCCATATTTTTCTTTTGGCAAATCTCCCCGTTTTGCTTATTCTTCACTAGAGTGCATTGCGCTAAGTTTTACACCAGCATCTTTCATGTTTTTATTCATGTGTGTAAATAAGTTTTTTAGTATTGCATGACTTGCTTGGGTGAACTTATGACCCCATCAAGTAATTGGTGACTTTGACAAATCGGCTGGCATGTCTGCGTGTGTGTGTGTTTGTTGTTGCATGACTTGGGTGAATTTGTGACTCAGTTGAGTTATCAGTGGCTCAGCGACTCAAAGAACTGGCCAATATTTTTTAATTTCCATATCTTCCAGGGTTGGCCCTGTGCATGACAAGATTGAACACTACCTCACGTAAAAGGCAATGGTAAAGGGGGATCAAGAGCAATCTACAAATTTGTTCACAAACAACAACAACCCTATCATGTGCCATGCTAGCAGTTAACTCAATATAAACTTGTAGGTCTGGAATTAAGGGCTTCTTAAAGGAGCCATCCACAAATTTCCAAAGGTGAGACAGGTACCTGTATCATTAAGACAAAGTCAAGGAAACATTTGTAATTCGTTAAATTATTATGTAGATACTGGTCGCATAATAGCACCAAAATTCCAACAGCAACATCATCATTGACATACACGAATCTACAAATTTGTTAACTATGTAAATTCTTGTAGGGCTGGAATTAAGGGCTTCTTAAAGGAGCCATCCACAAATTCCCAAAGGTGAGACAGGTACCCGTATCATTAAGACAAAGTCAAGGAAACATTTGTAATTCTTTAAATTATTATGTAGATACTGGTCGCTTATTAACACCAAAATTCCAACAGCAACATCATCATTGACATACACTAATCATATTTATCCAATGCATGCAAAAGGTCTGGACCCTGCTTTTCTGTATGCAGAAATAAAATTAGACCATCCAGATACTAGTGGGAGAATGCAGAAGCTAGAAACCTGCATAAGCATGGTTATCTAGTCTCATTCACAGAAATTAACTGCCGTCTTAGTCCCAGTCTTCTGTGATATTACTTGCTGTTAGGCTTTTGATGCCTTGAACAATCCAGGCACCATCCCCATCAGTGTGCTTGTTGGACCAGAAATTATTTAAAAAACAATTAAAATGATAAACCAAATCAAAATTATTGCAGCAAGGAAAAAAATGATACATCGGTCCATCCAACATGACAAAAATCTCCCTCGTATAGGAAGTACCTATAGGGCAGCTATGTGGGTTATTCTATGCATGTATACACGTTTACATGTGTCATGCTATGAAGGACACCTTTCAGATATCTCACATTTCTATTGACCGCATGCACGCTTCAGAAAGCAAAAAGGAAATGTAATCCACAAAGCAGACATATCATGTACAATGGCATAATTTACCTTGTGATCCAACTGCCCAGAATTGAAGATCCAGTCCAGTGAGAACAGTGTTGAATGTCAAAGGCCAAAACATCATATGTGAAAGTCAGTATACCAAAATATTACATGATATAACATTTGGGAAATGATGATAATGTGAAATGCAACACCACAGGGATGAATGAAAATCTAACCTTGAAGTGAGAAATCTTTAAGTGTTATGCGGCACAGCTGGTAGATGTTATCAGTGATATTAACCTTTTGCAACTGCATGCCAAGAAATGCAGCACAGTTTAAAGCTTGCAAGTTAGTTATAAAGCTTTGCCTTTGTAAATGAGATATGTATTTCGCCATTGTCTTGCAGCAAGCAGTACGATTCCGTGTTACACCTCCGCAGTCTTTTGAAATGTTCTTTGTTGTAGGGAAAATCAGCGGACAAACTGCAGTCAGAAGATTACCATAATTTTTTTTCAGGCACATGAGAAGAACTTTTAGCAGAAGTTAGAGGCAAAATATCAACTTACTTTTATAAAACAAGTTTATAACTTATGTGAACTATGAAATTTCATCAAAAGATACAAGCTAAAAAGTTAATTTACAATTGTAAGTCCATTAAGCAGCAAGGAATGATCTCTTTCTTAAGAGATAGGGTTTTCCCTTTCTCTTTCTTCTTTTCTATTCTCTTCACACACTCAAAAAAATGTTACATGGCTGATAGGGTTTTTCCTTTATAAACAAATTACAAAGTGATATATTACCAACCTGCCATTAATGAAATGAATTTAAAGGTACCTTTAAAAACATATACTAAAGACATTCTAATAGACACTAAGAACCTTGTATTCCTTTAATACTCCCCCCTCAAGTTAGGTGTAAATATTGTTGTGATATCCAACTTGTCACATAATCTTTTTAATACATTATGCTCATGGATTTGGTTTGCATATCTGTTAGAATATGGCCCGCCAGGGCCTCGCCAATCGGACTATCAAGGTCAGGGCCACAGGGCCCCTAGCCGTTAGGAGCCCAACAGTCACCAGGCCCCCAACGGCTACAATTCTAGCCGTTGAGGGTTGGCTATGACCAGCCCCCTTTCTCCTTCTTTTTTCCTCTTGTATTCTCTCTCTCACTTCCTCTTGTTCTCTTCTATAAATATTTCTTTCATGTATATATGCTCTTAGGCCTTTTTGTCGCTAAATAATATTCCTTTTCGATATATTGTGCATTTGTTGCATATGCTTTATTATAGCCTTTTTCTAAGGCTTTCCTATGCGATATTTTAAAGTGATATTCACCGATCATCCGCTTCTACATTGAAGCATCGTCTTAATTACATGGTATCATAGCCTTGTTTCGAAGAAATCAAGCATATCGAGAAGCAAGCCAACCTAGGAAAGTCCGACATTTGATATTTCAAAGTCGAGGTAACTTCAAAAATTTTGTTTATTTTGAAAATTGAAGGAAAAGAATGAAGTTTTCAAGTAAGATAAGTTTCTTTGAATATTTTTTATGGTAATCATGTTATCTTCGGTGCATCATTTCTAAAAATCCTTTCATTCCAATTAATTTTGGTTATTGTTGATAGTTGTTATCATTTATTGTAGTGATATCATCTTTCAAAACAAGCATGCATGATTGCTTAATATATGTCCTTGGTGATATACAATTTTAGCTATCTTTCCGATTTGTTTTCTCTTAAAATGTCTAAGTAAGACATATTTCTCAGATTAGACATTTTTAAGTTTTAAGCTTTGTCCTTTTTCTGGTGTGTTTTAAGATTTTATCTTAAAGCTTCAAAACTTAAAGTTTTGTATAGAAAGACTGTCATACTTTTCTTGAGAAGTCTTCGTTCTTATCCTATGATGAGGATTAATGTTTATAAATCACATTGAGTTTTTAAACCAATTTGCGTTCTTAGAATGATGATCCTATACAAATCATGTGATTCTTTTCAAAAAGAAGAGTTTCTTTTGTTAATTATTCTCTCTATATTTTAACGACATAAATGTTTTCTTTGTTCCATTTCAAAGACTTCTTTCATATATCTTAAGACCTATATTGATGTCTCTATTCATGTTATGAATTTTCATAGACAAAATCCTAAAATCCATTTATCTCTTCTAAAATTCCTTTTGGATTTAGTATTATATGATTTGCCATAAATTAGAGTATATGTTTTACTAGGTCATATTATTTTGTGATAATTCGCACTAATTAATGACATATGACTGATTGTTTTCCTATGAAATTAATTCCAAGCATACATTATCATGTAGGTCATGTAGAGCCTTTTGTATTAATAAAGTACCATTTTGTTCAAGGAAAAATTGTGATATATATATAAATTGTGTGAAACTTATGTTTATTAATGTGCTTTGGGCTCTATTTTGAACTGCATGTTTATTAATGTGCTTTGGGCTCTATTTTGAGCTCATCATGCAATATTTTGAGTTATATACTCACTAGTATTCACTATTAATTATTGATTCCAAGTACAGATTGTGTTTGCATAATATGTGTATTGCTTAGATAATAAACATATCCAACCATTCGATCCAAGTTGGCTTCACTTGGTTTTCAAATTGAAGTTCATTCAAATTTGTTCTTTCCAAATTATATGCAAGTTTAATTGTATCAAGTTTTTATTGTCATGGTATAAAGAAAATTATATTTTGACAACAAGTTGCAACATTTAAATGATCTTTCAACCTGTTCATTGACAAGAAAAATGTATTGCAACAAGTTGCAACATTTAAATAATCTTTCAACCGCTTCATTGACAAGAAAAATGTATTGAAATTTTTGGATGCTTTCCAAACTTGTTTATTGGATCAAAAGTGTGTTTTAAACAATAAGTTGCATCTCTTGGCATCCTTAAGAATCATGTTGTTGGTCGTTTGTTTAATACCTTTGTGATTAAGGTGCTTTCCGTTGTTGGCCTTTTGATAAAACTTAAACATTGTTTCAAGATGCACTTATTGTTGTTTGATAACTTATTATCTTAAAAGTTATATTTTCATGTCATTAATGCTTCCGTATTGTTGGCCTTTTTGTTGAAAACCTTTGTGATTAAGGTGTTTCATGTTGTTGGTTATTGGTTGGAGGTAAACCGTAAAATGCAATCGTTACTATCTTGATAAATGTGTTTCAAGGTATTACAAGAATTCTTGCTTTATGTGAAAAATATCCCTTAAGAATGATATTTCAAACTTGTTTTTATCATCTATAAAGATTGTCTTATTCTTAAAATCATGGAATTACGTTTGAAATTATGACTTTTCGGCCTTGGTTCTTGTTTGATTTGGTTGGGTTCGAGTTTCATCCTTAAGACTCGGATTAATGCTTATCCATAAAGCTTTGAGTTTGAGTTTCGTCCTTAAAACTAAGGTTAATGCTTATCCATAAAGCTTTGGGTTTGAGTTTCGTCCTTAAAACTAAGGTTAATGCTTATTCATAAAGCTTTGGGTTTGAGTTTCGTCCTTAAAACTCGGGTTAATGCTTAGCCTTAAAGTTTGTGTGGTATACCAAGGCCTTTAGTAATATTGTAGTGATTCATGAAATTATTTGTTATACACAATTTTAATTAGATGATCAATGAGTTGTTATTTGAAAAAAAATTACTTCATTAAAGATTTGTTTTGCACTAAATGAATGAAATTACCATAATGTGGAACTAATGTTTGACTTTTATGTTTTCATAAAAGATGTAAAGCATCGCTATTGGTTGAAGAAAAGATATAAAGAAAAAATCATTAGGATGTCTTCATGGTTATAAATGATATTACAAACTCATGAAAATTTTATTGTTCATCATTAATCATATGCCTTGTCCACCCAATTACTTCTACAGTGTTCAACTCCTAGTTAGCTTTCGATCATGGTACCGTCAATTTGAGGAGAGTGTTAGAATATGGACCGTCAAGGCCTAGCCCATCGAGCTGACAGGGCTAGAGCCATAAGGCCCCTAGCCATTGGGGGCTCAACGGTCACCAAGCCCCCAATGGCTAGAATTGTAGCCGTTGGGGGTTGGTTGTGACCAAACCCCTTTCTCATTCTTTCCTCTTGTATTCTCTCTCTCACTTCCTCTTGTTCTCTTCTATAAATACTTCTCTCATGTACATATGCTCTTAAGCCTTTCTGTGGCTAAATAATATTCATTTTCGTTATATTATGCCTTTGTTGCATATGCTTTATTAAAGTCTTTTTCTAAGGATTTTGTGTGTGTTTTGAGGTGATATTCACCAATCCTCCATTGCTACATTGAAGCATCGTTTTCATTACAATATATACCTGACTTTACATACTTCATTAAAAACTCATTGGTATTCACATTGTCCCTAATAAAGTAACAATCAATTTCTATATGTTTTGTTCTCTCATGATATACCGGATTCGATCCAATTTAGATTGTTGCTTTAATATCATAGAAGATAGGAATAAGACTTTTCATTGGAAATTCAATCTCCATAAATAACGAGCATAACCATTTGCCCTCACATATACTTGAAGTGATTGCCTTGTATTTGTCTTTTACTATGAATCTAGCAACAACCGTTTCCTTTTTACTTTTTTAGGACACAATCTTACCTCCCACAAGTGATACATATCCTTAAGTAGATTTAATTTATTCAATGGATCATGCCCAATATGCATCAATATATACTTTTATATTCGTATGACCATTATCTCTATATGTCACCCCATATCCTGGAGTGCTCATTAAATACCTAAGTATGTGAAACACTACATCCAAATGCATCTTTGATGGTACCTGAATTAATTGACTCACAATTCCTATTGCATATGCTATATCTTAACGTATAATAGTTAACTATATCAGCTTTTCAACCAGTCTTTGATATCTAACCACATCAGTCTTATCATATCCATCATCAACTTATGGTTGACATCCATGGAGTGTTCGGAGATTTACAATCCAATATTTTTGTATCATGTAGTAGATTCAAT
The DNA here is from genome assembly GCA_036023115.1 of Brasenia schreberi. NCBI lineage: Eukaryota > Viridiplantae > Streptophyta > Magnoliopsida > Nymphaeales > Cabombaceae > Brasenia > Brasenia schreberi. Next base: position 9,841,759 of record JAYKKT010000068.1, on the reverse strand, counting down.
GTATATTTTTGTTGATTTAAGAATATACCTGCACCATAATACAAGACTTCAATGCCGAGGAAGTAGTGTAGTCATCATAAGTCCTTGATATCAACTAACTGATGTAACTCTCTTTTAAGCCTTTCAATATCATCTACATAAACTACAAATAGAGTTAGCTTCATCTCCTTCTTAATAAATAATGAATGATCACTAACACTTTTGATGTAGCCCAATTTAATAATACTCCTGCTAAACTTTTCAAACCACACATGAGATGATTGTTTTAGTCCATATATATCCTTCCTCAATCAGTATACCTTCTTCATTGTCGTATCTTTATAACCTGTTAGAAGATCCACATAAATCTCTTTATTAAGCTCTCCCTACATAAAGGCATTCCTCATATCTAGTTGCCATATGGTTCTCTGGGCAGTAAACTAATGATAACTCTTATATATGTTAGTTTAGCTACAGGTAAAAATGTTTTATTGTAATCAACTCAATGAGATTGATTATATCCTTTGGCTACTAACCAAGCATTATATCTTTCTAGTGTCACTAACTTCCCATGTTCCGTTTCTCTATGCTTCAGCATTGAAAACAAAGTTATAATAACTAGATGATATGTGATCATTTGATCTTTAGTAATAGAATCTTGCCACGTAAACTTTGTCCTATTCTGAGGACAATAAGAACATCTAAATTTAATTCTTCCTTACCTCTTTCTCCCACTAGGACATCCTTCTCATTTGAGAAGGAATCTCTCCCTTGGTCTATGGCTTCATTAGGATTGGGCATGGATACTCTTCTATCTCCTCTAGTATAAACCTTTGCCTCCTTCTATTGCTCATCCTGCTCATCTACCCAATTGTCCTCGAATATGCTTCAGCTACAACTGCCCAAATCTCTGAGATTATCTCCATATACATAAATGTCTTATGGATAGAATCATTGACTGTATAAGCCAAGAACTTATGAGAGTATCTTTTAACCATCTTTCATAATCTGGATCAATTTCGTCAGGGCATACATGTGTTCCTGTGACGAATCCTAGTTTTCCTCTTTATTTGAGGACCAATTTAATTGACCTTGCCCATTCTCAATAGTTTTTTTGCATCCAATTTCATGTTTGTAATCTTGTATGGTTATATTTTTCAATAAATCACACCTATTGAGTTCAAAAACTCCTCTTTGTGCTCTCCTTCCATGACTTCTAGTTTTTTGTAGCAACCTATAGTGCTCCTATTTCAAGGCCTATGGTAGTTACTTATATGGTTGCTGCAACTCTCTTTCTATGTGCTCAAACTGCTCCACCAATCACTTTGATGAAATGCTCAAGAAAGCTCTAGCTCTGATACCATGTTAATTTCAGAGTAATCTAGGAAATTCAATTGAAAAAAACAATGAAGATGGAATCAGCATAGTCACGGTCTCTCTGAAGCAGCTGCCACCCTCTCTATTTCTTCTTTTCTATTCTCTCCACACACTCAAAAAGATATTACAGGGTTTCTCCTTTATAAACATATTACAAGGTGGCATATTACCAACCTGCCATTAATGAAATTAATTTAAAGGTACCTTTAAAAACAGATACTCAAAACACTCTAACAAACACTAAGAACCCTGTATTTCTTCAACAATGTTGCAAGTTGCTGACCAAATTTTCCATTCTACATCTGGTTCATATTCTGGATATGTGCCTGTCAGTTCCTTTGTGACATTAAGTGAAGCATCAAACTCTGCTACAAGTGCTGCACATATTGCACACTAGTCCTGCTTCACCATTTGAATCAATACAATTGGAATTTCCAAAACAGAAATCAACTTGGACATCCCTGTCATATGACATGCGTTTGGCTTGTTTACGATCAATGAGTAGGGACAAGACAAATGTTGAACTGTTTTTGTATGGTAGTGCTATAATTTTCGGTTAACAACTTAAATTGTTTAATCATGAAAAGTTTGGATCACAAATCTCTTGACATCTTTGGCTGGTTTGAGAAAACGTAAGCTTGCAAGAGCAAACCATTGTCCATTTATTTATGCGACTGCCACTGCATTGGCTCCTTTGAGTCAATTGAAAATATTTGGAAGTTCTAATTGATTGTACTTTTATTCATTCTTAGGAAGAATTGTAAGTTCAGGACCATTTTTTGCATCAGTTGTAGGTCTCACGTAGTGAAGATCAAGTTGCTAGGTTCAATGGAATAGAAGCAAGTAAACTGATGTTTTAGTTGAGAAGAAATGCTACAAGCAAAGAAACTTGATCCTTTAGACAAGGAAAAGGAAGTATCTATATTTATTGGTATTACAAACCATAGATTGACAAGTAACATCTCCAAGCTGAAATAATACAAAAATTGCAATATCAGGCTTCTGTAAGAAATTTCATGTACATGTCTCAAGGGTCAAAAAGAAACTAAGAGTACTAAAGATGAACAAGGAAGTTGGTTCTCATCATCACACTCTTCATATACCAGAACATGTGTCTCTATCAGCTCGTCAAAATGAAATCATACAAAAAGCTTTCAGAAATAGTCACTGAAGAAGGGACATTTATTTACAATTAAATCAGGCAGGATTGGTAAACCTTTCAAGGTTTCACGCAAAACCAATAAAAATTTGACTAGTACACACTTCAGAAAAAAAAAAGGAACACAAAATCAACCACCAAATGTGTTCCCGTAACATTCATTTGCAGAAGCCTAACCCAATGCATTGAGACAAAAAAGCACATATGATCAGCTTCATTCCCAAATAAGCATCACTAGCTCCATTCCCAAATAAGCATCACTCAAAGAAATAAAACAGAAAAATAAAACAAAAACTTGGAGGCAAGGAAAATGAAGAGCAGAAGATGCTGAAGGAGGACAAACCAAAGGGTGAAAATCACAAAGAACAGTCAAATAGCTTCTCATACAATCACGATCTACATGAAGAGCTTATTTTATTACCTTTATTGGCATTGCAATTGGAGATACGCCTAAGCAGTTTTTTTGCACCATCCGGATCCAGTCGGCTGGCTAACCATCTATAGACAACTCTCTTGCAGTCATCAATTGCAGTTGGATGTTCAGAAAATCCTGTGCCTTCAACTGAAATAGAAAGAGAAGAATCTGTCGGGGCAATTCTCCTTGCTGACTCAGATACCGCACTCTGACACACCTGACTGCAACACTCCTTTACTGGATCAACCTTCTCACATGCAGCCAAAAGTTTGGACAAATCTACGGTACTCTCAAACTGATTTGCATCTTTAATTGGACAAGAACCTTCCGTAAGATTGGAAGGGTGTATAGAACATATTTGTTGAAGGTTCTCATTTGCACCTTGACCTGTCAAGATCTTCTGAACATCTGACAAACAGTGGTTTGCATGATTCATGTCCAAAGCAAGTAAACCAGACGTTTTGCTAGATTGCCCTATAAGAACTGTCAAAGTGGCTTGCAACTGAGGGCAACAGATGACATTCGCAAGAAAGGGGGCAAATGATCCCCAACAATCAACTGCAGTCACCCCTACCATACTTTCTGCAGCAGAAAAATTTAACATACACTCTCCTGGCAAAAAGAAGAAAGTGGTTTAGTGTCATAAAGCCCCAGCCACATTCAGAGACTTTCACAAAATGAGGGGCATGTGCAAGTTTTAACCTGATAACAATGGCAAGCTACTGTTTCCGTATGGAGCCAAAGGTGACGGTGCAAGAAAAGGCATAAACATGTCAGGAGTGCGGCTTGGGGAGGGAATTGGAGAAACAACACCATTCCTTTCCACTTTACTTTCAGCATCTGTCTGATATGAAGCAGGTGTGTATCTTATAGGAAGGCTGTAGTTATATGAAACAGCATTCCAAGCCTTGCTCTGGCAATCATAAAAACCTAGAATTGGAAGCATAAAGGGCATATATGTGAAAGACAGGTATTAGTAACCTACCAAACTAAGACCACACATGCAGGTCCATCTCAGCGCATTATGTTAAAAAGGTACTCATCTACAAAGGAAGAAAAAATGGTGTTTCACGACCAAAATCCATAATGGTAAAACATGAAGAATGGCATATTGCTAGATAATGGACTTCTTGCTGCATTAGTTATACCCAGTGGGCACCAAAGAATTCAATGAAAGAGTATCACTTCCATGTTTAGGGATCACTTTGTGCACCAGAAAGGTGTACTTGGTCATATTCCTTGTCATGTTGACTAAAGTGTAGAGACTATAATCGGTCACTTTGAGGAAATGACAATGCCTGCAGCACCCATAAGAGGAATCTTTGGTGTTTTATCAGCAACTTGAATATCTTACAGGCAGTATTTGGGAATATTTTGTGAATGTGAGGAGCTACTTCACAGTTAAGTTACAGTGGAAGGAGAAGTTCAAAACCACAAGCTCTATGTTTTGATTTTTAAGACCATATCTTAGTAAGCAATCGTCACTAGTTTGATTAGCTAACAAATGAAAGTAAGAACAACCACCACTACAGAGTGGCAGAGTAACCCAAGCGGTTTAGTATAAAGTTGACGGACTTCATACAGCAATAATGCTTAAAACAATTCTATCAAGAGGTACAGGCAACGAAAGTTTGCACCATTGAGTTTTGAATGTCATCGCATGGAATTCCGAGACTAACCAGGAAGAATACATTTTAAAACCACATAAGGTAATACGATGTACACAACCGTAGACTTTGAGAAATATTTAGAATGTAATCGCCCATGTCAACTTTGTCAAGTGGCAACGCTGGTTCATTTTAACAATATTTATCAACAAATCATATGGCATCCTCAAGCTTCAGTGCTTCACCAGTGAACATACATAATTTGTCAAAAGCCAAACAACCTAATGCATATATCAGCTAGAACTCTGTAAAAGAGGTGTCGCATTCTTAGTTTCTTCATTTTAAGAAAGAACTAGCTTCTGGAAATTTTCCGAATCTCTCTTCTTTGAATAGCATGGAATCCAGCAGGCAAGCATTCATTGACAGGCCAACCGGTGCAATCTTTGATGTGAAAACCTGAAGCAAACTAGGTAGCTTCCAATTTATTCTGGAGAGGTTATAAATGGTCAAAGATCCTTCTCTTTAAGAAAGTGAATGTGTAGTTATTCTCTTACGCATATTTTTTCTCAAGAATTGAGTACCATTCAACTTAAACATTTCCACAAAAAGGTGATACTATATGCTCCCGTTCTCAAACAGGAACGGAAGCATAAACAACTTCCAAGAACTAACTTCAGTTTTTTGAAGTTCCTCAGCCAAGAGTTCTCGAGATCACATCATTATTAGTTTTACAATGTTACTGAGATATAGAAAAAGATGCTTTCTTGTAAAGAAACTACTCTCTGCACCATGCCATAAAACATGCATGAACAAGATTCTGGTTGTGCGGAGGAGCTTCACAAATATCAAAGCTGAGTTTGTGGACTCAAGATGAATGGAACATGGTGACATTTCACCTCCTTCACAATCACAACTAAAAGGAATTGATGTAATGCAGAAATTCTTAGAGATTCATTTTGGGACACGACTGCCTTTATGATGACCCAGTACAGTTATCGATATTTCAGGTCACAAGCAACTACTGGGCAAATGCATTTATAGAACGGCGATGGGCTACTTTTAGTAAGAACAGTAGAACACATAACCACATTCATATAGCTTAGCATTTTCCTCCCTACAGTCATTTTATTCTGTTATGGAAATATACGCTGCCTACACAAAATCCTTAAAGCATAACATCAATTGTTTAACTAATTTCTAACACCAAAAATGAGTAAACGAAACCAGAACACCGCCAGACTAAAGACGCGGGATGATCAATCTGAACTGCTAACGGCACTTTGCACAAGCCCAGATTCTAAGACTTAGACAACTCCGGGAAATGCATATTTCCAGTTCCAAGACTCCACTAAGACATACAAAACTAGCCTTTTTCACTTACCTCACAAATTTCCAATGCAAACTTTTCAAGGAAAGAAACTGAACCCTAACCATATAAGACAACCACCACCCGAAACCCTTAACCGCCACTTGTTAAACAAAAGTTATACAATCCATCACCATAATTTCCATTTTTCAGGTACTCACAATGAAGAGAGTGGCAGAAATCACACAACCCGGCACTAAATTTCCATTCTTGAGTTAACCATCACGCAAATAGGAGCATAAATCACGCAATCCATCACAAAATTTCCATTTCTGAGGTACCCATTGTGAAAAAAGTAGCAGAGATCACTCACAACTGAACAGGATGAGTGCTTGCAGCAGCTTCAGTCTAAGAGTGAGCATTTCTCTTTTTCTGCTCTCTACGACCCACACAGTATGACAGCCAGGCATGCCCACACTCCGTCTGCTTCCTAACCCCAGAGAGAGAGAGGAGGGGGAGAGTGTCACATTGTGGTAGGGACCTGAGTGCGCACCATTCACATGTGCCGGAAGATCGTAAATTTATTGCCCCGATGAATAGGAATCGGTTCTAATCAAGCGATACGGATCGCTTGAGTGTAACGACTCGATCTTGTCTAGGTGGGTTAGGTCCTAGGTGGGTCTTGAATTTATGAGACCCTTATCAAGTGGAGCAACCAAGCCCCTGTGGTCCCTTTGGACCTCATTGGAACGTGACCATGTTCATGATTTTGATGACTGATCTGAATGCAATAACTCTTGTGGGTGTTTACCAGCTTATCTGGGATATTCAAGTTGCCTTCGTTCGAGTTCGATCCATTAGGGGATGCAAACTGGTTGGACTCGGGTAGATCGAGGCGCCACCAAATCCGACTTAATTCGATCCTTCCCAATTAAACTCGGATTTAGAATGTGGATTATCAGGTGGGTTTGGACTCATACTCAGATGTAAAACTGCAGCAAAAAGGTCGAGCGAGTAAATCGGTAATCACGATCATAAGATCCTAAATCCTTTACCATGTCTAATTAACCCAATGCATGTCTGAATGATTTGAGCTGTATTATGTATGATGTCCACTGGTTGAATTTAATTTTGGGTCGCATTCTAGCATCACTAAGTCGAATGAACATATAAACATACATATAAATCTATCCCTTAAACTTTTAATGAACATATACTCATACATAAAAGAAGCTGCATATCTAGACATACATATAATGAACATATTACACAATATGTAATAATACAGGTATGCATGAATGCTCTTATGGATCAAAAATTACTATAAGAAAATACTTAATCCATGAAGCATCATACATACAGACACACGCTATATGTGTGAGCGAATGCATGCATGTAAACGTCTACATAATAATTTAGTAACACCTGACGACGTCACTAAAACAGTAAAGCAAGGCCTCTTTTTTGAGTTAACTATGAAATAATTTAGTTAGTGTAATATATAGAGAGAGATGCTCAAACCCATACATACTCTATTTTATCATCTCAATCTACGGATCTTTGACACGAATGGTTGAGGTGATAAAATAAAAAAACATTTAATAAGCATGATGGAGAAAACAAAAGTAAAACAATACTTTTAATTTAAATCTCTAGATTATATTAAAGAGTGAATGAGAATGAGGTTTGAACATTAACATTTATCACAATGTATATATCTTTTTGTCCAAATAGAATAAGAGAGCAACATTGAATTCTCATTCCATGCTATTTTGGGGTTAAAATAGAAAGAAAATTACTAGTTATTTTACTAAATGCATTCCTCAAATTACTAATCGTATACCTTCATTCTAGTTTTACCTTTATTCACATGCACCCCTCACTTTTTCCCATCGTCTCATATAAGTATGTGTCTCTCCTCTATAAAAAGAGATGTGCCGGAAGCATGTTTCGACGGTACGAAAAAACAAAGATAGTGAAAGAAATGAATGGAGAGAGAGGGATGACGATAGGTCGATATTGATTGCAAAGAAAAGAGAAGAAGAAAGGGATGTCGAGCTTTAGTAACTAGTTTCAACTACACGAGAGAGGAGGACGATGATTGACAGATGTCGATGGCAAGAAGAGGGAGGGAGAAAGGGGCCACAAGCTTCAATGACTGGTTTCAACTGATAGAGAGGAGGTGAGGATGATGGCATGAGTATTATGGGAAAAAAAGTGTGTTCTTAGTAATTTGAGGTATGTATTTGGTAATTATGCTTTCATATTCATGTTCCTTATTTACTATCATTTAAAATATTATAAAGGTATATGAAAAATATATAAAAAACATGTTTTTTACAATAATATCGTGCCAAAGTAAATGATGGGCATGATTATGTATGTGACAAGGTTGTAAGATTCAACCACTCCGAAAATGTCAATTTGATTATTTCATAGTTAGGCATAGATATGAAAACCTTTCAACCATATGGTAAATGACCATCTCCCATTTAATCGCTCTTATGCACTCAACCTTGAGGCTGTCACTTTGAAGGTTCTTTAGATTTTGGATCCATGGCGAGGAAACCTGTAGCTCATTGTGTGCAATTTAATTGAAGTTCTTTGTGCATAGACCTTGCAACAATAATTCTATGTTTCGAAAAGCAGCTGAATATAAATTACTAAAAATACAAAGAAAAGGATTTTTACTTGATCCAGAATGTGTGATGCATAGGATTCGACAATGGGTTTGAGTCAATGATATTAAGACTTTCTTTCCTGGATCTTGATTCACTTACAAATTCAAGAATCATGATATCGGTTGAACCAAACCGGACTAGATTTCGAGGGATATTTACATATCAGGTATCATATAAATATGAATAGGACCAATAAAACCCTGTATGGATTCTTTTTAGTGCATAATATTGTCATAATCATAAACAGCAACAACAACAATTCTATGACTTAGAAAAAAATTGCTACTCAAATGATAATAATAAAACTTTTATGTTGTGACTTGAAAATGTAGAAAATATTTGGGGGCTTAAAATAGCTAAAATAAACAAGTTGGGATCTTGTTACTCTAAAAGAACTTTTTTCTGACCTAATTAGCTTAAGAATAAAATAAATTTGAATTTTAAGATTACAATAATAAAAAATGTTGAAACCAATAAAATTGGGTACCATAATAGCAACCTAAAAATTTGAGCCCTAAATTTTTGAAGGCCCAAGATTACTGGCTTCCTTGTAGTAGGTGTTAACTCGCTGTCACCCCTCATTACAAGGGTAGCCCTAACTACATCATGTTGTTTTCACATCGTAACGTGTCAAAAATGTTGGGTTGATCCAGATCCGATTATGTCGGGTCTAATAAGATATGACCCGAAAAAACCAGGTGGGATTCGGGTCATCTAGTTTTGACCCAATTCCAAAGTAACTTGAATCGATTTTTACCCTATTTGCCGTCTCGATCTCACATGTGACATTTGACAATAATTAGTAATAACCTTTATCTTAGACATATTCATTCTTATCTTACATAACCATATTAAATCAAAGTAGAGCATTGGGGCTCTCGATGGAGGATTAGAGAAAAATCCGTCTAGCTAATGCGCCATGCCACTTATAGGCTATCTTATAAATGCATCTAATTATGTTATAGATTGTTTATTAAAAATTAAATCTTTAATATTAGTATATATAGTTTTTAGTACATATAAAAAATGAGATGATGAACACTTTAAAAGAGACAACAACAACTAGTCCTTTTCTCATACTAGACGGGGTCGGCTACATGGATTCTTTGTTTCTAAAGAGTCCTATTATGTGCCATGTTAGCATTTAACTCACAATAAGTTAAATCATTGCTCATAATTTGTGTAATCCATGGTATAAAAATCCGACAAAGTTTTACGTTAACTGTCGGAAGCCTAACACAACCCTCCTCCTTTATCCGGGCTTGGGACCGGCAATGTAAGAGTGATCTCTTACATGGATGGAGTTAACACTTTAAAAGAGACCTTAAAAAAAACTCTCTAACTCTCATAATGAGACTTCCACTTATGAGTGTGCATGTGGGTATATGTGTGTTAGTTTTCGGCCTCGCTTCTGATGGTAAAAGAAAAAAAAACAAAGGAAGGTGTGCAATGGCAGCTAGAATCTACGTAGGCTGACCCGAACAAGACCTAGTTGAACTTTACATAGGTTCAAAATTCAAGCACCAGACGTCTCGGAGACCTTAATGGATCATCAAATTTATACACATAATTAGAGATAACAAAAGCCGTTTATGCGACAGTCAAAGCTATGCCTTTTTTTTATTAGGGGGTCGATTGAAAGAACCTTCGAGTTGCAGGTCACGAGTTCGAAACAAACGCCCAACTCGTCAATACGAAAAGGGAAAGAGAAGAAAAAAAACGATACTTAAAATGGTAAATCAGCATAAGAGGCACCCTCGGGTTGGATACGAGCACCGCAACCAGACCCAGCTGAACTCAATCTGGTCTGATCCACAGACACGCCACACTTCGCACCCGATATGGGTCCACTTAGACCCAATCCATGACTCAACCTCAGTTGCGTATAAGATCAACGGCTGCCCGATCGAGCTGGTCGAACCGGAGATTCTCCGGTTCAAGGCCTTCGAGCCGATCCTCCTGTTGGGGAAGTCCCGGTTCGCCGGCGTGGACATGAGGATTCGCGTGAAGGGTGGGGGCCACACCTGGCAGATCTACGCCATCAGGCAGAGCATAGCTAAGGCACTCGTGGCGTTTTACCAGAAGTACGTGGACGAGCAGAGCAAGAAGGAGATTAAGGATATTCTCGTCAGGTACGATCGTACCTTGCTTGTCGTTGATCCCAGGCGCTGCGAGCCCAAGAAGTTCACCGTTGATTTTCTTGTCGTCGTTTTAGCGACAGGGCGAAAGAGAGGTTGTTCATCATCCATGTCTTCTTCGTTTTCTTTAGTCTACTCATTTCTTGTTATGGAAAGCATATGATCTGTTTTGGTTTTTGATGTTTGGGATTCTCAACGAAGGAATGTCTCAGGAAAGGATACGCGCGGAAATTTTGAATGATTGGTGATATGTATAATCTCTGTTTAATTCGCAGTATATTAATTTATCTGGATATATAATGTGCTTGTGGAAAACTACCAGCGGATTTTTTGTGGTTTGCAAGTTTATGTTTCCGTTTAGTTTCTCTTTAGTCACCCCTTTTTATGCTCGTTATTGTTCACATATCACTGAAACCTACATCAAGATTTTCTTTTGTTTACTAAGTTTAGCCTCATGAAAAGTTGATTTTATTGTCAAGATAGGTAGTGTAGGATGCAGGGGCATGCCTTTTGTAAGTGTTTCATAGTTTCAAACACCATCCTTAAACTATGTCCACCGAGTTCCGGTAAATGATCCAACTTTGTTTTCTCACTCAGGCTGAATTTTTGGTATGTTCACGCAAAAGACAAGTGATTCATATTCTTATGAACTAGAAGTGGTGCCCCCTAAGGCGTGCACTTTTGACAACCATGCATAATTTATTATAACCAGAGGATTCCACTTGTTATACCTGCCTTTTCAAGCTCACTATTGGTAAATTGTGCACTTCATGTAGAAGATTGCATAGTTGATGGTGCATAAACCTTTTCTTGGTTTGAGAAGTTGTAAAAGATCCTATCACTAATAGCAACTAGCCATATGGTAACTTGTTGATCCCGGAAATGATTATGATAACTAGTGCTTGTATAAGGCGAATTTTACATGGGATCGCGGGCTCTGATTTAAAAAGGTTATTACAGATGGCTTTGTGTTTCGTCTTCTCTTGATGTGCCCTGCTTGGCTCCCTTTTATACCGGAAGGGCCAGTCACATCACATAACACCGGACAGGACACCTACTCAAGGCACAGGGGCGCTAGCCCCATGACAGCATGCCAATGACACTACAGACTCGACACACACGACACCACCACCCAGACACAATACAAAGACAGGCTCCGAACATGACTCGATCTGTGCTAACTCCACTAGTCCAGTCTCCTTGCACGTGCCACCGGGTTGTCTCCTTGAGTCCCATGACAGTCTGAGAGACCTGTGGGATGAGCTAATGCTCCATTTACATATTCCTTTTTTGATAGTCGAACTAGAAACTGATATATATTACTTTCAATTCAAATCTTATGATGAAATTATGTATCGAAAGACCTATGTTATTTAAATATTTTTACAATTCGATCTTTGAACTATAAAGGAAAATGAGAAACCGTCACACGGATATACCAATTCAGTCAAGGAAAAATATGTAACTTCATGAAGATCTCTGAATCGGTCATAAATAAAGTTGCAAAAGATCATGTGCAAGTACATCTAATGCTAAGGTATAATCCTTTAACACACAAAAAGCAAGAAAGCAACCCAAATGATGCAGTCCATTTTTGGATATTGTTGACGCCGAAAAATCACTTTTGCGTGTGAACACCAGATTGTTTACTCGGATTGGAAAAGCTACAGCTCAATGTCGATGATTAATTCAGATATGTATATGCGTGATGTGTACGTGAATTGAGATTCTTTGATTCAAGTGGGGAATTGGGTTCATGAGCCGATCTAATTGTATTGAAATGTTTTTGACTGAAAAGGAAAAATCTAAATACAACCAGGTATGCTTATGAACCCAACTCTCGACCCGGTTGTATTGAGATTTGAAGGCAAAGTCATATGTAAAAGTAAATTCAGCTTATTAATTCAGGATTTGGAGCAAAATCCATATTTTTAGTTTGAAAGGGTGGGTGATCCAAAGGAGCTAAGTCTAAGCCGTAGCAACTGTTTTACGACAGGTCAATCATTTGATGTTTGGATTTGCTTCCTACTCGATTTGGATCCACTATACTTCCAAACCCCTTCCCCTTTCCCCTCAAAATTTCCGGCCACTGAGACACACACACACACACACACACACAGAGCTCTATGTACAAGCCTCATGGTAGAGAAGATGGAGTCCCAGGGTCTCTAGTCATCCCTTACCCAATAATCTTCACCACCACCATCACTGCTACCATCGGCCACCACTATAAGCATACCATCAGGGATCAGTTATGCTCATGATGCTCATCATCATCCCCAGCTGATCGGTCTCTCTGTAGTCCATCTCAGAGATGCTCTGCAACGCCGGCTTCCAGTGCCGGCGCCGCGTTTCGCTCTCGACAAAGTTCTACAACTTCTTCATAATCTCCTGAACGGAGAGCCGTTGTTTATCCGCGACTCTCACCATCTCCTCCAATTGCTTCTTGGTCACCCTTATCTTCACCTCTGTCGACACAACCCCAGCTTCACCCTTCTCCACCCCTACCTGATGGTCGACTTCCGCCTCTTCCCCTCCACCGTTAGACTGACTTCAGTGGCTTATGAGCTGCTTCATCTCCAACCTCCTATCATCAAAAAAATCATCATCATCACCATCACCATCCTGCCAAGATTTTGAAGATCGGATCTTTATACAGTTGCCCATGTCTATAATATATATGTATACAAATATATACAAAGAAAAAGGAAAATTTCTTCGATTCCAATACTCATCCGCAGATAAAAGATGTGCCTTTTATATATGTGCCTATGGGAAGGGAGAGTCATCTGTTCCTCTCTTTGCGATGAACGAGTCAAACCTAATCTGTTTTGCGAAGGAGACTGCTCTGACGAGGGCTGTGGGAAGATTGCCACGTCAGCAGATACCCGGTTCCTGATTGGGTGGAAGTGCCCTGACGTGGAAAGATCAGATCGACATTGGTGCTGTGCGAAGTCTGTCTCTTTTCCATTTTTTAGGACTTGGGATGGGCATTACCTCCTTCGGCTCGGCTTGGCTTGATTGCATAACTCGGCTTGGATCCCATATGAATTTGGATTCCTATGACAGTTTTAAAACAAAACTAGAGCAGCCGGAGCCGGAGGAGGGTCCGATATCAGTTTAGTAACCATGTCTGCAACCGAGATCGAGCAAGTTCGGTCAGTTCTTGATCCATTTCGAGGACCCAAATCAAAGATTATAGGCATGGCCATTCAAATTCCTCAAATTCTTCATGCACCTAACATGTTTATGGATAATGAAGAATCCCATATGGTAAATTTTGTCGTTCAAGTTTGATTCTAACTATCTTTTTGAAATTTTGATGGTTTAAGATGCTGGAATTGGTTTAACCGATGGCCGGGCTTTCCGACAAACCATCAAAAACATTCCAGCTCGGCATGGCATGCACATCGCTGGGATGGCTACCGACGTTAATGGGTTGACCCTTGGTTCACCTTTGGTACGATTACTATTTATGATTTCCGAAAACCGATCTGAATCTAGAACCAGAATCAGAATTGATAGCTCAGTGTTTTAAATATTTTTTTTCGTTTATCATAAACATATTGTAATCCATGTTATAAAAATCCGACAAGTTTTACGCCGGCTGTTGGAAGCCTAACACAACCCTCCTCTTTTATCCGGGCTTAGGATTGGCAATGCAAGGATGATCCCTTACATGAGCAGAGTTTAGTATGGGAAAAGGCTTAGTTGTTGTTGTTGTTGTTGTATCATAACATATTGGTAGCTCAATGCTTCTTACCATTGCATTTGATGGGAAATTTGATTGGTTCTAAAACCTACGTTTTAAAATCGACTTCAAGATGGTTTGGTTCCGGTCATGAACATGTCTATCCTCACTTGACGCTCAGTAATCGGTACAAAATTCAAAAGCAAAGCGAGAAAGATTTGGATAAGAACTTTTTATGTGAAAATAAGGCCTGTTAGCACTAGTTATTAAGATGGAGACTGACTCACACTGTAAGCTTTTGGGTGGAATGAGTATAATTTTAAAATTAAGTTGATATCACTTAAAAGCAATAGATAAACATGAGTGAGTAGACATAAGTGAATGCACGTGGACAAACAAACAAACTAGTAGTTTAAAAAGAGCCCTTAGATGAACATCTTGAGTTCAATAATCCGATAAATCAGGCCCGTTAGCCTAAGCGACGATGAGATAAGGAAACAAAGACATATTTTTATAAGATGAATGACTTATTTAGCACTGCCTAATCACCGATCTATTAGTAAAAGAAAAAGTATTTTTCTTACTGTTCAAAGTGATATTATTTGATATCGTCGTTAACCATGGTCCGACGAGCCAAACATCCATTACGCTCAATAACTTGTACAAATGACTTCATGTTTATGAAGACGATTTGCATCATGTCACTGTAACGTCTGTCATCTTTACAAGGAGATAAGGAGGGTTTGAGTATGTTTTTAAACCCATACTCCATTCTTTCGATGGCAGCTTTGTGGATGTGAATCTGCGCCATCCCAGCACAGGAGAACAAGATTTGTCAAACATCAATCAATGCTAATCTACCCATAAGCAAATTCAGTTCTTGATTCTCTTCTGCACCTGGACTTCTTGAAGTCTTTACATGTTTACGTCTTGATAAGGATTAACCAAATCAAAGTAGCGGATTAAAGCAAGGCGACCCGGTTTAACATTACCTGTTCCTCTTCATTATAAAGAGGCTTTCTTGCATGTAGATGTGCCTTGAAAAATAGTACAATTAAGAATTTCATGGTACTGGCATTGTTCACTCATGTTAACTCGTTACTTTTCGATTACATGAGTATAATAATGTTGTTCATTATCTATTTTTTAAAATCTTCAAAACTTTTTAAATTAGAATCCCGTTTTCCTTCAATATTAGTGGATACTCCAAGGTACTTCCATCTCTCACATTCTTCGATGATCCTGTTTGGCAAGGCAAGAACCATGATCAAGCTGGACAAGATGGTCGCGAGTAGACTCAGGACGGTGATGAACATGGCAAAATTTGAAAACAACTCTTGCGGAATGTAAATCTCACCTCACATTGAGGGTGTTGGAGACATATTGGGGTGGATTATAGACTAACTTGGTCTTCTTCTTCAATGTGGCCCTCATAGTTCAAGATACCAGCCATGATCAATCATTATCATGCCGCTCATCTTACGGGAGGCGGAGTCCAGATGCATGCCCTGGGCATTGAACTCATGAACTTTAGCCTGTGAGTTGATCCTGCTCCTAGCCAGGTGTTCTCGTTATGCACATCATTCGTCTGCATTATGAACAAGATCTTTATATATATATATATATATATATATAGAGAGAGAGAGAGAGAGAGAGAGAGAGACCAATATATACTCCAAATTATCCATTTTGGATAGATGCATATTTTTTTGCAGGTATAATTTTTGCTTTTCACATTTATACTTTTTTAAATTTTAGCCATTCAACAAGATGGGTGAATGGAAATTGTTGTTCTAGCATATCCCAGGTTTTCTATATATATATATATCCATTTTTTATGCCTTGGTTCCTTTGCTTTCACATATTTTTGTAGTGGAAAGATAAAAGATTCCACTTTATTAAAGTATAAAGGGAAACGCGGACACTAGATCATGCACCAACACAGCAAGAAAAGAAAGGTGCATGCTCTAATAAACTAGAATCTTGTGGGTTTCCACTGGACAATTGTGAAAGCAAGGGAATCAAGGCATCAAATTAGTGGACGGATTCAACGACCACCAACTACTGGCGTATGTGAGAGCTACTATTACCATGTCCTGCTTCACCCTCAAAATAATTAAATGTCATCTTAACTTTGCCAAACAGGCCAACCATAAAGGACCCACACAATTACTGATGATAGTTCATAGGGCCCTCTCCAATGTTGTCCAAAACACTTGACTTACATGAAAGCAATACATACCTTGTGCTTATCTTTAGAGAAAACAACCCAAAAGACACAAAAAGAAAAATACAATCAATATTTGTGGCTTCACAGGGCTCGGGGCCAAATACGCCTTGGGTCATGATCAAATCAGAATTGAAGATCAGGTCCCACGTTTTTTGCAGGGTTTGATTGAATAAAGCTAGGTCCAGCAGAACTAACCTCCACTTAAGGTTAGGAGTTGGAAGTTGCAAGCGACTGAGTGGCAGAGTTGGGGAAAGGGTTAGGTCTGTTATTACCCTGCCATCATGATCTCTCAGATCACCTGTTCCTGTTTTGTAGTCGACGGGCAACTGAGGTTTGTTCATGGTGGAACTTCAGTTCTTGCCTAGATAAGGAAGTCTGATGTCTGCTGGAGGAAGGAATATGAAACCCAAGATGAGGAAGGAATAATTTTTAGCAAACAGTGTGAAAGGCAAAGGCATCAGGGTATCAAGGAAAAGGTCAAGGTTGAGTTCATATGCTTCACAAGTTGATGAGTTCACCAACTACATTGACCACGCATTCGCTTAAGAAAGCTGACCGTTGAAGCAAGCATGCCTTCGATTGGACCCATGGTTGAATATGAAGAAACGAAGTTCAAAACCTCTCTTGGATTTTTTCTGCACCCCGAGTATTTGGAGTGGGCAAAGCAGACTAAGGATGCCAAGCCCGTGATACATATGGCCAGTGATTGTATGGTTCTAGAACTTGATGCATAGGCTGTCATGGTAAACATATTTCAACTTTGATGCCATGACAACATAGCAATTCATCAACTATTGACATATGAATATTTTGATCATTTTGTGTTCACCAGCCCATTATATAAGGGATGAACTTCTTGTATTAGGGTTAAGAGAGTAAGATTAAGAAAGAGAAAGAGAGAGGGGGGCTCCATTGAAAGGCCTGCCCCCTCCTTCGATCGTCACATTTTCTCTTCACTTGTTCTCTTATGTTTGTGATATTCGATCTTCCATTGCGCTCTCCATGTTTTCCAACAATGATCAACAAAGCTCATTATATCATCACAATTGGTGTCAAACCACCTCATGAACATAGACAAACACCAAATTTGGAAAGTAAATCCAAAGCTTATATATAATAAAATAAGGAAGAAATAGATAGAGAACCAGATGCAATTTCTTCACTATGACAAGAGGCATGAAAATGTGAGACAATAGCTTCAGTTCACATCAGCAATTTCGACATCAGTTCCATTAACTTGTTCACTCAATCCATTTGTATATGCTCTTATTCATGGAACTAACACAACTCAAGTTACATAACCAACTCTGCCTTGTTAGGTTCATTCACCATCAAGTGTTTTGTATCCACTGATTACAAAAGCACGCATCAGCTACTTGTCCTTGATAATTCCCTATATTAACTCCAGAGGTTTACCAACTAATTCTGTATGTAGGGGCATAATATACACGCAAACCATCATAATTGGAAAATACAGCTGGATGGAAAACATCTTTTATCATTTGCCAATATGTTGAAATAGTTCAGGATAAGCACTTACAAGTGAGAAAGTTGAATATGACTATTGTTCGTATATGACTGGATTGCAAACAGCTAACAAAAAGTGCCCATATGCAAAAGCACGAAATGATGGAGATTGATACAGATTATATTTTCCTTAACTAAATATAATTTACTGCAATAGATATGACAGCCCAAAATGATGGCATACATAGCTTACCACCAATGGGCAGTCCAACTTGTTTTTCAGAAAAGAAAGAAAGCTGATTCACCTACTAGTCACAGAAGATGATTACCATCATTACCAGTAGAAAGTGTATGCCTTCATCAGTTGAAACAAGGAGATACCCATCTATAGGTGACCGTTTCTTCTCATATGAAGAGGTTCAAAGATAATGGTAAATCCCCTTCTATAAGACTTCGCCAATGCAAATTCCCCTTCTATTAAAACTTCGCCAATGCTAAATGAAGTCTAATACTCAGATCTTCTGTTTAAGGGCCTGGCGCAGCTGAATTTTCTGACACTCTACTCTTGCTTCAAACAGCTTTTCCTTCAAACTGTTTTTCTGAAAGCCTCTTGGCCAGTGAATCCACCCCTTCCTGCCCCGGGTGATATGAGGATTGCCAGCATCAGGTGAGCTCCAGTGCCCTACACTACCTGGAGTAACAACTCCATTACCAGATGCCCTATCTGGAGATGCAACAACGTCAGAAACTCTCCCCTTTGTCACTTCAGCTGAAATATTTTGAAAGTAGTCCACTTTACCGGGGAAAGATGGCCACAGCCTTGAAACAGATGAATGTTTCTTTCTTAACTGTTCGGATGCTGGATAGGCTACATCAGTTTCTGGATTCACGATATTATTGGAATGTGCTTCCCACTCTGTTCCACTCTCCGAGTGTTTACTCGCTTGCTGGTGTCCATGAACAGATGGATCACTTCCATCAAGTGAATTACTGGAGCCCTGCTCATCTCCTTGACTCCCCGAGTCCCAAACACTTTCATCTTCCCCTAAGCTCCCATTCTGATCTGTTGACCTTGTATATAGCTGCAAATAACTTTCATGCAGATCAGAAATTTCGGGTTTCACAAAATGAATCTTGGAGCTGCGACTCGCAGGGCTGTAGCAGGCCATATCGGGTTCACAGCCAAAGCATGTTTCTATCTCCTTCTCATTTGTCTCACCAGAATGGAGATCGCCAAAAGCTGAAAAACCATCCTCTGATGCAGGAGGATGATATGAAAATTCCTTGATTTCTTGAATATTCATTGAGCTTACTGCTTCATTGAGAAGCCCTGCCTCTTTCAATTCTTTAGGACTCATGGTGGTTTTAGATCTCAGAAATGCCTCTAACTCCTCCTGAAGTTTGTTTAACTGGGAATATTTCTCTTCCAGTGCGAGTTTCGCATCCACCAATTTCATTTGCAGTCTCTCTTCCCGCCATACCTCGGCCATCTGCAGCATCCGTCGCTCTTGTTCGACATCTTCCCTGATTTTCATGGATTCCATCTTTAGTGATTCAAGTTCGACTTTTTCCTCCGTTATCTCCTTGGCGAGCTCATCACAGACCTCCTCCAAAAGTTCCCGAGCTTTCCTCTCCTTTCCGTAGTTTTGCATGAGCTGCTTTGCGGTTAACTTGGCATCTGTGAGCTCGTTCACCAACTTTGTGTTCACAACCTCAATCCGTTGTCTGTGCTTCCTTTCCCTGCTAAGGTCTTCCTTCACCCCGTCAATTACCAACCTTATCTTCTCATGCTCTCTGCTTCTCCACGCTGCCTTTTCCTCTCTGAGCTTCTTCAAGAAGTGTTCCTTCTTTTTCTTCGAGGATCTTTGTTCAGCCTCAAGCTCATATACACGCAGTCTTGTCAGATCAAGCTCTGACCGTAAAACTGAAATGATTGAAGAAGTCGGCTCATTTTGATCTTCAAGAAACCTCAACTGACTATAGCAACTATAAACTTCATTATTTGTCTTTGTGCATCGTGGATCCCACTTTGTGGCTTGCTCCATAGCAGGATTCAGAAATGCAACAGGTGATTCAAGCTGAAATAGAACTAAACACCATGAGTAGAAGGAACTGATAAACATAGCAAATCTCCATAAACAGATGGATTGATACATTATGCCTCGTAAAACGTACCTTATGACAAAAACTGTTTATTCTATGTGGTATCAAAGCCGGACTCTGCAGTTGACGATCCCTTGATCTAGAAATAAACTCTGAGCCATTTGAATCATGGAGAGATGAAGTCCCCAAATGCCCCATAAAAATCTACAAAGAAAATTTTGAAGTTTACCGTTGAATAGAAAAAATCTTCTTCTAAAAGAGTAAGAGAGAGCTTATTTCATCATATTGCAGATACCAAACTTAACCCCGAAAAATAAAAACTCAGATTCCTAAGAGAAACAGAGACATTTTAAGAAGATGCAGACAAACCGATATAGATTAAGAAAGGTGTAACCAAGAGTGAGGACATAAAAGCTTGTTCCCCTAGAAATGGAAGTCAGAAAGATTCGAACAGAAGTATCAAAACAGAAAAGATACAGTGGGAACTCGTAAGCAAAGGACCTACATTTTGATTCTCAGTAAGTTACGATCAATCGTACAAATAAGCAAACGAAAGATAAAATCAAACGTCCTCGTCCTTTGGATTAATTTCAAATACTGTTTTAATATAATAAGAAAGAAAAAGAAAAGTTTCTTGATGATAGGCGAAAACACCCTAAAAGAACAAAACTGAGATCGCATTTTGAATCTCTAGAGGCATTGAAAAGTAGCAGAAGCATTCTTAGATCAATATCAGAAAACTAGATAATATTGCGATCCAACGTTGATTAGAAACTCCATTTCCTACTCCCTTCTACTTCAAGATCCAGAAACCCTAAAAGGCAGCAGAAAACCAGCAACTGAGCTGTTTCAAGAATCACGCCTATTATGAACTAGGATCATGATCCGGATTGAAGAAATCCGAAGGCGAATGCAGAGAGGCAAACGCAGAACGCGGAAAAACGATCTCGATCTGGAATGGGAGAGATAGAGAGGAGTACCTCAGACGCGACGGGACGGTGGAGACCTTTGCCCCGTCCGGAAGCCAACGCCTCCGAGGTTTGCAACCTCCACAAACCCGCGGCGAGCCTCCTGACCGAGATGATTTCCGCCGTCCGTTCACCCCTCCTCTTCCTCCGTCCACCGCCATTGTCATCCGAACCAGATTCTGGCTGCTGCTTTTCCTTCGCCTTTGATCCTCTACTGTCTCCGTCGATCTTCCATGTCAGCAGCGGAGTCGCAGGACTGCCGCCCTTACGACCTAAGTCACCATCCGGCCCGCCGCCATCGCTTTCCTTCCTCCGCCGGATCCTGCTGACGCTGCATCTCCTCCGGCTCTGGATCCTCTGATTCTCCACCGGGATCTCCGATCGCAGGTATGCCGAAATCTTCGACGGGAATCTCTGCTTGGCTTCGCACCTCATTCTCTCCGTCTCGTCTCGGGCGCCATGCAACGCATCTAAGTAGAGAGAGAGAGAGAGAGAGAGAGAGAGAGAGAAGAGAGAGCGAGCCACTGAGTGCACTGCAGAATCTACCAGAGAGAGAAGCGGAGCTGACGAAAACGCCCCCACTCTTAGATAGTGACAAACAGAGTCGGAAGGCCACCAGCTGTTTCGTAACGGTCGACTCAATTCATTGTTTTCCTAAATCACGATATCGTCGATGGATCGGAATCGAATTCGAACACGCCCGACCCACCGAACTCGTGGTTCGAACCTTTTTGATACTAAGGAAGTCCTTTTCTCGGGCTACGCTAGGCTCGTTTCGGCTGGACCCAGATACCTAACGAGATGAACTGAGCTTGGCTCGGTCAAGGTCACCTGAACCAATTTGTTAGATCAAGAGTTCTATTTTTACAAATAAAAAGAGTTGTTTTGTAATGAAATTCAGATAAAAGTTTGTAGCTCAATAATCATGCTTCATACTGTACATCTTTTTCTTTTTCTTGGTGAAGTTCATAATTTACATCATTTTCCTTTTTTTTATCATAAAAGGCTGAAGCTTCACACACACATGCACCAGTGATCGAACCCGGCACCTGCGACTGAGCATCGGAGAGTCCTACCAGTGAGCTCATTATTTACATCTTTGCTTATTAAGATAATGTAGTATAATACCTTGGATGCGATTCACATGCTTACTGTCTAGCATTTATAGATGTGACGCGTTTCACTTCTTAGTTGTTCATTATTTTATGTTGCGAAATGCTGTTGATGCAGAAGACTCTAAGGCGCCTTGAATGGCTTTGACAGAATTGAGTACACCAAAATGAAGTGTCTCACAACATCCAAGACTTACTAAACGTGTCAAAAGCTGTATTTGTTTGATAAACGAGATGAATGATTGAAATTTTAATTTTAAAGTTATACTTAATACTATTTATTTTTTGTTTTAAAGATTTCAACTATATATTTTATCAAATGATTGAGATCTTTAATGGCATGAACAATGCTATATATATATATATATATATATATATATATATATATATATATATATATATATATTATAGGTAGTACTAAACACTCAAACCTTACCTATACTCAAACATCTATATTGTTTGATTTCATATAGATTTAAATTAAAAGTACCATTATACTTTGCTATGTATGTTTGTTTTATCACTTCAATAATTCATCTCGAAGATAAAACACTTGAAATTATATAGTACAATTGAGCATCAATTATATTTGAATATTTACAACTAGCGAAATACATAATGACTTTCGGTGTAAGATCTTGTATAAACATCTTCACTTTTAGATTGTGTGATTCAACAATGAAGATTTGAATTAAAAAGTATCATTGTACTTTTATAAGTTATTTAATATATCATATGTATTAAATATTATTATTTTATCACTTCAACTATTTATCTTAAATATCAAAAGTGATAATATTTATATAGGACTATGTATATATAAAGAGAGAAGAATGCTAGGGTAAAATGTTCTTTTATACCTTGATTCATAGTACAAAAGTATTGCTTTTTTCTTTGTCAAATTCAATTATTGATTGCTCTTTGTTTATGGTCGGAAAGAACCTTAGCACATTATATATATATATATATATAACAAATGCAAACAGAAGCATTTTATAAATTTGAATATCTAATTTCATTAAAGTGCTAAAAACAAAAAAATGCATTTACTTTAAATGCCATTGTCAACAATGTGCCCCTCTCTTCACTGGAAAATATAAACGCTAATTCTCTAACTGAGTAAACCCTACACCATAAAAGACAGCAGTGGTAGTAGGGTTTGGGATTGAAAACAAGAGATAAAGAGAATCTCAAGGTTTGGCTCTTTGGTTGGGGAGATCGATGGTTAGACTTTACTTTTTTTATAGGTTTAATGTCCAAACACCTCCGGCTAGCCGCGAAGCCTCCATATGGCTCCCCTCTTGAAGATCCACCGGTAACACATAAAGCGTTCACCAAGGTTCACACAAACTTTTTATGCAATATACCAAAGAGGAGAAGGATCATTTTTATTTGATTTTGTGGGGTGTGTTTGATTTATGGTACTAGAACCATAAGACCGAAACTTAGGTGAGCTTATATTCATGGTTTTAAAGAACATAAATGTAAAATAGAATTAAAACAATCGGGTCTGATTCCACAGGAGGAGAAACCGCTACAGTTCTAAGGCCATTTTCTCAGTTCTCGGTTTTGAGTTCGGCTCGATCCCGGTTCAAGCAGCTGAACCGATAACGAAACAGACGTATATTCAGATGGAGTTTTACGAGCTCAGGCATGTTTGGCCCCTCGTCCAGTCATTACACCCATGTGATCTTTTATTTATAAGCCACTGCTACACAGAACACTACCAGGAGTCAAATATTTATAAAACTAGCATGTGACAACATGGTTATATAATTATTTTATTAATTAAAATAATGAAACTTTTCTGAAAAATATAAACAGAACAGTACCATGCATGACATAAGAGCAAGCCGGGCTTCAACTTCCTGCTACTCGGCACGATCTCGCAATTCTAATTGAGTTTTATACAATTTTTTTTATTAAAGAGGAGGTCAAAACCTAATACACGCTCACATCTTAAGTTTTATACAATTTTTTTACTAAAGAGGAGGTCAAAACCTAACACAGAGTCGAACTCTCCACCACCAACAATGGCGCTTAGAGCACCCTATTGTTGAGCTAACAAAATTATATGCCCTTCATTTAAAAAGAAGCATCAACATGTGGCCCAAGCAAATATTTTTAGTTGACCAAGGCTCAAACCCAACTCCAAGATTCAAAATTTTTACAGAGAGCAAAGTTCCCCAAATTGCTCAGTCGATCTTAATAGAATCCATGGCCACATAGCTCGATCTTTAGCCAAGTTAAATACTTGCATTTAAAAGCTTTGTTACAATAATGATAATCCACTTTCTCAATCTGTCAAATATCTTTACTTAGATGCACCTGGAGCATTAGCTCAAAGGCAGGGCACTCTAGCGCTGTTGCTGTTGGTGGGGAGTTCGACTGTCAAAGGGTGTATATGTGTGTGGGTTAAGTTTGGGCCTCTTCTTGTAACCAAAAACATATTTTTACTTAGATTCTTTGTATGCTCTTAAACAATAAAATCCTTGATTTCTATTGGATGAAGAGATGAATGTTTTGATAGGAATACTACGAAATTCATCAGTGAGTTTTTTTTTCTCTTGGAAGAATGGGGACTCCCAAGCCAGATGCATTCTCCGGTTTCGAGCCCATGACTCTTCTACTTGTGAGTCTACATCCTAACCACTTGAGCTATTGCTCTTCGGGTCAATTCATGAGAATTCTAATCTATAGGAACTTTGAAGAACCCATCCTGGTCTTAGTCTGCATTTGTAGCTCGCGGGAATCGAACCCTAGGCTGGTTGTCTAGCGGCAAGGAGCCTTCAACTCTACCCCAACAGCAAAGAGTGCTATCCGAACTCGGTGCTCGTTCAGCAGGTTCTACCAACATAGAAGGCGAACAAAGATTTCACGAATTCTCCAAATTTCGAGCTCTTGATTACGGATCCATCATCGATCGCGCTGAGATGAAGAGGAAGAAATGGACGGAGGAAGAAGAAGAGACCCTCATCACCAAGTACTCCGAGATACTGGATTCTGGCCAACTCACCAAACTCCGAACCAGAGAGAAGAAGTTCATGCCCATCGCCGCCCATGTCAACGCCACCCACCACGCCCGCGACTCATCCGCCTTCCCCTGGGAGTGGACGTGGAGGGACGTCTCGATCAAAATCCAAAACATGAGGCATCAATACATGGGCGTCAAGCATAAGATCAGGAAAAAGAAGAAGAAGACGAAGAGGACGATGATCGAGAACGGTGGTAGTTGTGACAACGACGATGATTGTTTTGATTGGGAAGATGGTGTTAACCATTGGCAAAACTTTTTGAGATACAAGCAAGTTTTTGGGGATGTGGATTTGGACGAAAAACCCGAGATTTTGACGATGGATTCCGATATGAGCAATAGGGAAGATGAGGACGATCACCATCATCGCACTTTCAGGAGAAGACTTAAGAAAAGGAGGAAAGATGGTGCTTGGAGAACGAGGTTTTTGGGGTGCTTGGGTACCCAATTGTTGGAAATTAGGAATTTGATGATGAGAAGGGAAGAGAGCGAGAAAGAGGGTTTTGAATCAAGGGAGAGGAGGAGGAGAAAGGAGGAGAAGAGGGAGGAAGAGGAGATGGAGTGGAGAGAGAGGATGATGACCATGCAGATAGAGCACGAGAAGCAAATGATGCAGATTCAGGCTGATGCTTGTCACAACCAGATGCAGATGATGGGGGTGATGGTGCGGGAAGTATACCAGATGTTTGCGGTGGGCGGCGACGTCCTCGGAGGGCTCAATCCGGTCCATTCGCATGTGTTGCAGGCGATGCACCACCACGGGAGCATGGTTTCCGGCTCGGAGAAGCCAGAGGCGAATTCGGCCTCGGATTTTATAGTTGATGATTGATGCTTACTGTGCTGAATTGTGAGTACGCTGCGTTTTCTGGTTGAGTTTTTTAGCAATGGCTTTGATGGATGAAAGGTTTTCTTTTCTTAATAAATATTTTAGCATCGACACTAATGTTCTAGCTCATGTAAGAATAGATGCACACCGCACAGAGGAAACTCGGGGTTTATGAGACTACAACATGAGAACTTGAATAGCAACAGTTTCTTTTCAAAATCTAGCCACTAGAGCTTAGATGCTAAAATTATGTTGTTGAGTGTTTTGTTTACCATTTTTTCGTACTTCATACAGGTGTCTTGTGACAGTCTTGCACAGCACTAGTTGTTTTGGTGTGATATTGTTTGATTTGAGAACCTTGATAGGTGAGGACCCCAAAAAATATCCATCATAAAAAGTAACCCATATGGTAGGGCAATGCTATATAGTTAGTTCGATGGCACTTAGGATGATCTCGATAAAGATACAACAACAACTAAACCTTTTCCCATACTAGACGGGGTCGGCTACATGGATTCTTTGTTTCCACATATCCCTATCATGTGCCATGTTAGCAGTTAACTCACAATAAGCTAGATCATTCTTTATTGTTTCTTTCCAACACTTTTGTGTCCTCTAGCTCTTTTAATACTTTTCAAATTTAGTTTTTCATACCTTCTTACAGGTTCTTCTTTTGATATTCTTTCTATATGTCCAAACCATCTTAAACGATATTCTCTCATTTTGTCCTCTATTGGTGCCACTCCTAATTTGTTTCTAATAACCTCATTATGTATACGATCTTTTCTTGTATGACCACTCATCCATCTCAACATCTTCATTTCTGTCACACATCTGTTCTATATATTGATGATTAACTGCCCAACACTCAGAACCATAAAACATGGCAGGCCTAATTGCTGCTCTATAATATTTACCTTTTAACTTTAATGGTATCTTTTTATCACAAAGAATACCTGATACTCCTCTCCATTTTAACCAACCACCATTAATTCTATGCGTAACATCTCCATCAATTCTTCCATTACTCTGAAAAATTGACCCTAGGTATTTAAAACTTTCCTTTTGGGGGATACAATGTGTGCCAGGGATACAATGTGTGCCAATTTTAATTTCTATATCCTCTGAGGTAACCAAATGATCAAACTTACATTCCATATGTTCAGTCTTTGTTCTACTAAGTCGGAGGCCTTTGCTTTCTAATGTTTCTCTCCATAGTTCCAATTTTCTATTAACTTTTTCCTTAGACTCCTCTACTAATACAATATCATCTGCAAATAACATACACCAAGGTACTTCATCTTGAATATGTTTTGTTAACTCATCCATCACCATTATAAATAAGTATGGACTTAAAGTTGATCATTGATGTAACCCAATATTAACTTCAAAGAAGTCTGTCGTTCCTTCATGAGTCCTCACACATGTTTTTACACATCATACATGTCTCTTATAAGGTTAATGTATGTCAATGGGATACCTCTTTTTTCCAAAGTTCTCCAAAGAACCTCCCTTGGTACCCTATCATAAGCTTTTTCTAGATCAATAAATATCATGTGAAGGTCTTTCTTTTTTGCTCTAAAATGTTCCCTAAGATGTCTCAAAAGGTGAATCGCTTCAACATTAGATCTGCTTGGCATGAATCCAAATTGGTTCTCTGTTGTACTTGATATTTGTCTTAACCTACGTTCGATAATTCTTTTCCATAATTTCATAGTATGACTCATTAACTTGATACCTCGATAATTCGCACAATTTTGAATGTCTCCCTTGTTCTTATATATGGGTATAAGTGTACTTGCTCTCCATTCCTCGGGCATATTTTGATTTTTCCATATTTCATTAAATAGTCTTGTGAGCCAAGTGATTCCTATTTCTCCTAGTATTTTCCAAACTTCTATCTGATTTACCACCCTTCATATGTTTAAGAGCCTCTTTGACTTCATTCTTTTGAATACGTCGGTAGAAATTGTGGTTTATATACTTTTCTGATTTGGCTAACTCTCCTAAGCTAATACTAACATCTTTATTTTCATTAAAAAGCTTATAAACATAGTTTTTCCATCTATTTCTTATATCATAATTTGCCACTAGAATTTTTTCATCCTCGTCTTTGATGCATCAAACATAATTAAGATCTTTAATTTTCTTATCTCTAGCCCTAGCTATCCTAAAAATATCTCTTTGACCCTCTTTTGAGTTGAGTTTTTTATATAAATCCTCCCAAATTTTAGCTTTTGCTTCACTCACGGTCTTTTTCGCTTCCTTCTTTGCTTTCTTATAAGCATCTAAAGTTTCACTAGTTTTCTTAGCATAATGCAATTTGTAACGTGCCTTCTTTGCCTTATTTTATTTTGCACTACTCCACTCCACCACCAGGCTTCTTTTTGTGCCGGTACACCTCCCTTAGATACACCTAACAAATCTTTCGCCACTTTCCTAATATGTATAGTCATATTGTTCCACATATCACAGGGTGTACCAACATAATTCCAAACATCTCCTTGAATGACTTTCTGTTTAAATATATCTTCTTCCTCGCTTTTGAGGTTCCACCATTTAGTCCGAATAGCTCGATGCACTCTTTTCTTCTTTGTCCATTTTTTTATTTCTAAATCCATAACTAAAAGTCGATGTTGGGTGGTTAAGCTTTCTCCTGGAATTACCTTGCAATCTTTACAACACTCTATCTTTTTTTCTACAAATAAAGTAATCAATTTGTGTTTGTGCTAAGCCACTCTTATAAGTAATTAAATGTTCATCTCGTTTTTTGAAGATTGTACTATAAAGAAATCAAATGCCATAGCAAAATTTAAAATCTCCCTACCTTCCTCATTTATATCCCCAAAACAAAGTTTCCATGAATCCTTTGATATCCTAATGCCAATTTACCGACATGTCCATTTAAGTCTCCTCCTAAACAAATCATCTCCCTTTGTGGAATCTTTTGAATCACCTTATCTCACTCTTCCCAAAAAGCTGTCTTTATACTATCTTCTAGTCTTACTTGGGGTGCGTAAGCACAAACTATATTCAAAACCTCTACTCCTAACACTAATTTCAACGTCATGATTCAGTCACCATATCGTTGTATGTCTACTACACTATCCTTTAAATCTTTATTTAGGATAATACCAACTCCGTTTCGAGCCTTTTCTTTATCTGAGTACCATAATTTAAAATTTGTATCCTCTATCTCCTTTGCTTTTTCTTCAACCCATTTTGTCTCTTGTAAACATAAAATATGAATCTTTCTCCGAATCATAGTATCTACCACCTCCATTAGCTTACCAGATAATGTTCCGATATTCAAAGAACCAATACCAGATGATCTCGATAAAGATGCGATGATAAAATCTTTAGGGAAGGATCCAGGTCCATTCTCCCAACATCATTGACAACGGGATATTTTTCACATCGCATAGGACTGCAATGGGGTTGCCCAACCACGCATTTAGTGGAAGAAAGTCATTTGTAACTTGTTATATTGATTGCTGCAAAATTTAAATCATACACATGTTCTTTATCACCAAGCCTATGGAAATCATACAATTGGCCTGTAAAGCTTTTCCTTTCAACAATAACAACTAAGCTTTTTCCATACTAGATGGGGTAGGCTACACATGTTCTTTGTTCCCATAGAGCTCGATCACATGCCATACTAGTAGTTAACTCAACATAAACTAGATCATTCTTTATTGTTTCCTTCCAACATTTTTGTGGTATTTCTCTTCCTTAAAATAACATTTGGGAGGAAAGTACGAAGGTGTTAGATTTGGGTATTGGACTCAACAGATTGATGATGTGATATGTTGAGGCATCCAAAGTAACTGGTGTTGCATCAAATATGCAACCCATGTTTCTAAAGCTCAATGTATCAATTTGTACCATATCCTCTTTTGGAAAAATAAAAAAAAGTTATGGTGCATGATAGGGTAAAATAAACCTCTGTATCTATGACACAGACCTATATGCCCCTGTATTCAATGATACGTATTGATCAAGAGCACCACCTGTAATACAGGGGTTCTATCATATTGAAATTCCGATCTATATGTTACATATTGATACATATTGTATAATACACACCCATGCACACAACACTGAGAGTTGCTAGTGAAACTCTTTCCATCATGTTCGTCATTAGATTATTTCATCCTTAAATTGTCATTAGTGACATTCATCTATCTCATTTTGTCAAGCATATGGAAATCGTAAGTGATTGTATAAAACTTCTTATTGACAGAGACAGAAGTGGGAGGAGAGTGTGAAGCTATATCTTTTTCAATAGAATCTATTTAATTCGAAGGATAAATATGATATGATAAGGTATCACAAGTTATTAATAGGATTCTTTCCATAATTCTGCTCGCATTATATTCTTTCATCCTTCATGTGTTATTATTGATGTTCTCTCTTTCATTTTGGCTGTCATTAGATTCTGTCATCCTCGTGCTGTTTCTCTGTCTAGACAGAGGCCGACTTGTTAGATGTGATCCAGTGATATTCATACCCAAGTCCTTTGCATATTTGGTGGTTTTAATAATACTTGTAAATTCTAATTAATGTTGCAAATATTGGAGGGAGTTTTCTTAGGTCAAAGCTGTTGGTTCATAGTCTATGGATCAATTGCTATTTTACAGCTTTCCAACTTTGGCGCTTGTTTGCTTCTCCTCTGTTGAAGCATCTACTGCTATTCGGTTAGATTTCCATTTATGGTGTATTCAGTTGCCAATGACCATAATGTTCGTCAGGAAGGACTTCTGACAGTTGGTAATAACCGTAGCATTCAATTTATTATCAGGGGCATCTAAAATTATGTCCTTTGTACTCATTATTTGCTAGCATAAATCCTTAATGTAACGAAATTTGTCTAGTTTTGGTGGTTTGGGTTTTCATAAATCAAGAGCTTACTGCACTGTATTGGCAATTCTCCATTCGGATCGTAAATGTATCCTGGATTCAATCCGATTCAGCAATTTAACTTTGTAAACTCTACAAAATTGCGGAACAAGTGATGTTGATCGAGAACCACTTTCCTTCAGAAGAAGCTGTGATCAAGAAACTCGCTTTACTACTTTTTCCATCAGTGGTTAAAGTTGGATTCGTCCCAATTCAGCCATTTAACATTGTGATCTTTTCAAAATAGTGAAACGATTGCTGTTGATCGTGACCTCCTTCTCTCAAAAGGTGTAAAGAAGCTCATGATACCGCAGTGCTCATCAATGATCCAAGTGGATTCAGCAACTTAGCTCTGGGTTCAAACATGTTTCCTTCGAAGGGAGGATAAAGAAACTCACTTTACTGCCTTTTGCAGCAGTAGGTCATATAATTTGTTTGCTCGTATCTTCTTGTTACCTCCAGTTCAATTACTACCTTCTACAATTTTATGGTTCTGCTTCTGGAGGACGACGGTATGAATTTCATGTGGGCTGTAGAAGTTCACTACCTTTTGCATCTGGTAACGAATAAGTGCATCTTTAATGCACACATCCAGCAATCCATCACCGATTATCAACTCTGGTGGTGTGAACAAGAGCTATATGTCTGAGACACTTATATTTCACTATTTATGATATTGAACTTTGGCATAAGTGGGTTCATGACTTCATGGAAATGCAAATGAAACATAGGCTGTCAAATAGGTGTTGGTGCAAGCGACGCTACCTGAGTCGCATGACAATAGACTTGTAAAAGATTAGATTCAACAATCTCAGCGTTGGTTGCAAAGTTTAAGATACATAGCTTTTCCTTTATGTGCTTGTACGTGTGGAAAACATCAACCATAGACAAACTTTAAGGTGTACGAAGATTAAGTAATACATTATACACAACACACAATTCACAGTGTATATATGTGTGTGTATATATATATATATATATATATATATATATATATATAGAGAGAGAGAGAGAGAGAGAGAGAGAGAGAGAGAGAGAGAGAGAGAGAATCCTCTACCCTGTTTAATCCTCTACCGGGATACCTCCTCCACTTTCAAATTTCCTTCTTTAGATCCTCACTGTTACGCTCGACCCACTAAGTCTGGTCGGCCGCACATTTTCTCAACCCTTTTCATCAGAGGATAAGCATGCGAACTGGTCCAGCTGTTGTCATTGCAGAAGGGTTGGGCTGTGGGCTGGGGTAGATGGGCGGTGGTATGGAAATCGGCTGCGCCAATTCTCAGTGATCAATACCGTGTCGAGCTGCTCTAGGATCTCATGATCAATACCTCTGCCTCTTTCCCATGTATGAGAATAACCCCAAAGCGGTAAGTCAATGATCAGACCACAGAAATTGACCCATTCTTTGAAATCTCTGGTCAGCCTAGGGGGATGAGGAACATCTCCTTTCTTGTTTAAAGGTGAAAGTCGTTGAAATCCCCTATGCAAGCCCATGGCTGGGTGTTCAATGCAGCAAGTCTCTTCATAAGTGCTCATGATTCACGTCTCCTGCTTCTATCTGAATGATCTAAGAAACCTGTGAGTCGCCATTGGTCGCCCAGGCACATCGTGATCAACGTACTGATTTGGTCAGCGAGGTAGCCGATGATGTTACCGGTAACGTTTTGATCCCACGAAATTGCTAGGCCCTCTCTCCTATCCATCCTGTCTATGGGAAAACAATTCTGAAACTTCAGCTTGGATTTTCATTTCTTCCATTCTTTGGGACAAAAGCATTATTTCAATCAAGAACACTACATCGAGTTTGTCAGCACATACTTGCTCTTGCAAAATTAGTACTTCCTGAGGGGGTTTCCAAGCGCTCGGCTGTCCCAACTTGAAGCAAATCATGGCTGTCAGTTACTCCCTTCCGCAGGAGCCACCGATGTTAGAGGTGATTGGTTTATTTGTTAAGAACTTACCAACCAGGGAGAGTGGTTGGAGCAGTGACTAAAGTCGTCTCTTCTTGCAAAGGAAAGAGGGGAAATAATAGTTGACATGGCAACACAAAGAATCGATGTGTCTAAATAGGAATCAGATGCACCCAGAGCGTGAGCTCAACGAGTCAACGGGTAGGATATATTGATGCCGGTGTTGGTGGAGAGTTCGCGGGAGAGTGGATGAAGTGTGTGAGGGTGTTAGGCTGTAGCCTTCTTTTGCAAAAAGGAAGAAAAGAAAGAAAGAAAAGAATCACATGCGTGGCCTCCTCACTGGGCTTTTACTTCTCATACTCAGCTCTGCCAGCGACAGAGAGACAGCCGCCAAGAAGTTACTGCTGATTGGGGTTCGGCTCGAGGTTGAAGGTGGCGAAAGATTTGGCGAGGCAAGCACTCTAGGTCACCCCATTCTGCCCTAAACCGGGAAGAAAATGAAGTGTTAACGATCTCTTGCAATGCCTTCTCGCTATTGCACACGCACGCGCGCGTGAGCGCACACACAATGAGTCTAATAAGAGTGCTAGTAGCATTTTTCTAATAATGGATGTAACTTTATCAGTGACACACTATATACTTTCAAAGAGTTAGGTTGGAAGATCTCATTTTCACACACACACATATCTCTCTCTCACACACACATACATATATACATACATATATATATATATATATATATATATATATATATATATATATATATACATACATATATATATATATACATAGATACATATATATATATATACATACATACATATATATATATATACATATATATATATATACATACATATATATATATATATGTATGTATGTATATATATATGTATGTATATATATATATATGTATGTATATATATATATGTATGTATATATATATATATGTATGTATATATATATATATATATGTATATATATATATATATATATATATATATATATATATATATGAGAGAAAATAAATGAGATCTTCCAATCTTTGACAAATGCATATTCATTCATTTTTTTTTTGTTTTAAACCGCATGAAAAAGAATAGGATAGTTTCTATACTTTTCAAGGCATCTTTAACCTTTTAAATGACACTATTGTCTTCAAAAGAAAATGAAGTGTAAAAATGTCTCATAGTTATGCAAGATATATATATATATATATATATATATATATATATATATATATATATATATATATATATATATATATATATATGAGCACTGCTTTAGCCCTTATTTGTGAAAAAAAGATAGGCTGAAAACATGAAGGGAATAATATAGAGAGAGATAAATTTTGGTGCATAATCTTATAAGATTGATTCTTGAGATTAACAATAAAGATTTAAAATGTAAGTTTGATCATTTGGTTACTTCAGGAGACATAGAAATTAAAATTGGCACACATTGCATCCTCCAAAAAGAAAGTTTTAAATACCTAAGATAAACTTTTCAAAGTGATGGAAAAATTGATGGAGATGTTACACATAGAATTAATGCTGGTTGATTGAAATAAAGAGGAGCATCACGTATTCTTTGTGATAAGAAGATACCATTAAAGTTAAAAGGTGAATATTATAGAGCATCAATTAGACCTGCCATGTTTTATGGTTCTGATTGTTGGACAGTTAATCATCAACATGTATAAAAGATGTCTGTGACATAAATGAAGATGTTGAGATGGATGAGTGATGATACAAGAAAATACCATATAAATAATGAGGTTATTAGAAACAAATTAGGAGTGACACCAATAGAGGATAAAATGAGAATATCATTTAAGATGGTTTGGACATATCAAAAGAAGAATCTGGAAGAAGGTTTAAAAAACTAGATTTTGAAAGTATTAATAGAGATAGAAGACGACCACAAAAGTGTTAGAAAGAAACAATAAAGAATGATCTAGCTTATTGTGAGTTAAGGACTAACATGGCACATGATAGGGTTATGTGAAAACAAAGAATCCATATAGCTGACCCGTCTAGTACGAGAAAAGGCTTAGTTGTTGTTATTGTTGCATTAAATGTAAAATATACAACAACAACAACAACTAAGCCTTTTCCCATACTAGACGGGATCGGCTACATGTATTCTTTGTTTCCACAGATCCCTATCATGTGCCATGTTAGCAGTTAACTCCCAATAAGCTAGATCATTCTTTATTGTTTCTTTCCAACACTTTTGTGGTCGTCCTCTACCTCTTTTAATACTTTCCAAATTTAGTTTTTCTAACAATCTTACAGGTTCTTCTTTTGATCTTCTTTCTATATGTCCAAACCATCTTAAACGATGTTCTCTCATTTTATCCTCTATTGGTGCCACTCCTAATTTGTTTCTAATAACCTCATTATGTATACGGTCTTTTCTTGTATGATCACTCATCCATCTTAACATCTTCATTT
Organism: Brasenia schreberi; assembly: GCA_036023115.1. Lineage (NCBI taxonomy): Eukaryota > Viridiplantae > Streptophyta > Magnoliopsida > Nymphaeales > Cabombaceae > Brasenia > Brasenia schreberi. Next base: position 9,806,398 of record JAYKKT010000068.1, on the reverse strand, counting down.
CTGTCACGAACATCTTTTGTACATGTTGATGATTAACTGCCCAACACTCAAAACCATAAAACATGACAGGCCTAATTGCTACTCTATAATATTTACCTTTTAACTTTAATGAAATCTTCTTATCACAAAGAATGCCTGATACTCCTCTCCATTTTAACCAACAAACATTAATTCTATGTGTAACATCTCCATCAATTCTTTCATCATCTTTTGGGTAATGCAATGTGAGCCAATTTTAATTTCTATGTCCTCTGAAGTAACCAAATGATCAAACTTACATTATATATATTCTATCTTTGTTCTACTAAGTCGGAGGCCTTTGCTTTCTAATGTTTCTCTCCATAGTTCCAATTTTCTATTAACTTTTTCCTTAGACTCCTCTACTAATACAATGTCATCTGCAAATAACATACACCAAGGTACTTCATCTTGAATATGTTTTGTTAACTCATCCATCACCATTATAAATAAGTATGGAATTAAATGTAAAATATAAAATATAAAAATATTTTTAATTAAAATTTATACCGTTATTTTAAAAATTGAACCATAAGTATTCATACAAGATTATGTATTGGAAGATATGATATATTAAATACAGTAAAAAATATAACAATACTTTTAATCCAAATCTCTACTCTTAATGTCGAAGACAAATAGTCAAAATATTTATACGAAACTATCCAGCAAAACACATTAGGCATTTATCACTATCTCTCTCTTTATATATATATATATCAAGAAAAAGGATATGACGAAAACTTGAGGGGGCAAATTTCCCTTCTCCCACTTCCGATTCTGGTCTGATATATGGGGTGGAATATAAAGTTACCGAACACAACCCATTTCCGGAATCCCCTCCAAACCACTTACACACGCGGGAGCACGTGCAGTCGCACACATCAGGGAATCTGATTCCTTGTCGTCAACAGGAAGCGGGATAACAACCAGAAGGGCAATCGAATAAAGGAAAGAGTAACTCCCAACTTTTCAAACGTTTAGATGGTCTCCCTTCGTTGGATTTGGTGAGGTCAACCAATTCATAGCGGATCCTAAGAAACCTACTCTCAACACCACGAGCCTCTCTAGTCGTGTTTCTCTGAAGACCATCTGAGACCCTTTATCCTTTTTGAGTCCTCAAGAGGTAAGCTTCTTTGCAAATTGCTCATAGATTTTGATCAATTTCTTCATCTGGGTATGTGGGTTTTCTGGTTTTAGCTTCTGTGCATTTCTTGTGGGTTCTCTATGCAAAGTCTGTAGATTTAGGATTCATGGCTTCTTTTTTCCGGCTTTCTCTCAGGTAAGTGCTTGGAGAAATGGAAGGAATTGTTGTTAGAAGGATCATACCCTCGGACAACAGTTGCCTGTTCAATGCTATTGGGTGAGTTGTTGACCTTTTCTGTAAATGGTTTGCAATTTCGTTACCTTGTTGGTTGCTGTTATGTAATTCGTGTTGTTGGATGATTTTGTAGTTACGTGATGGAACATAACAAACACAAATCTCATGAGCTTAGACAGGTCAATATGTTCACAATCTTATTTCTTTCATTTATTTTCGTTCAAATTTTTTACAGCGGTTGAATGGGGACATATCTTATTTGGTCATACTCTTTTTCTTTTTTTAAGATGTTCTCTTGCATTTTCTTCCATATGTTGATTTTCTCTGAGATATTTGATTCAGCTCATTCTCATGGTAATTTAAAACTACAGTCATTAAAGCAGCATGACCATTGAACCGCGGTTTCCAAGTTGTCGGGATGTATCTTTTGCAATCGCATAGATTCTTAAATGTTGGGAAGTCTAATGAAGCAAATTAATCACTCTTTGTAGTTCAAAGACATAAAATCCTCATACTCTTCCTAAAAACAGCGTTTTTATTTTTAGCTAATGTAGCTCTGTCTCTTCATAACCGCTAGTCTGCTTTCCTGGGTGTCGTTAAGATTTTAAGACATGATATGATACTTTTTGAAATTCTCCATGCTATCCAAATCATTCCAGCTCTTTACACTTACTTTGAGAGCAAACAGCACAGGTAGGGAAAACTAAGTGTAGGCAGGATTAAAATCTTCCATCTCTTGATATATTTTCTTGTTTAACGTATGAAACGATAGTAGATTGTTAATTCGGATTGAAACCTGAGATGAACTTGGAGCATAGCTCCTGTTACTCTTGAGCTTCTAATTGTAGCCAGAGTCATTGTGATGCCTTTGTCTTCACCTTTGAAGTTCTCCACTATCATCTTAATAGAATGTTATGAATATAATCAAGTCAAAAGTTGAGATAGTTCTATATTATAGTGAATTTAGAAGTACTGAATATAGCAGATCAGTTGAAACAAATGCTGACAGGTTAAAACTTTTTTGATGCTGTACACTGTATTTGTGGTCTTTTGTTGTTTCCATATTTTTATTAATAAAGTCTAAATCACCATTCGGCTATTTGCATTTCCTTTTACCTTTTCTATATGATAGGTTATAGCAGCAGCTGTATCAGGTGATCCGACAACTTATACCGAAGCATTTCTTGGGAAATCAAATGAAGACTACTGTGAATGGATTTTGGACCCTGAGAAGTGGGGAGGTATGGCCTTGAAAAGATAGAAACATAAGTTTATGCTATGATGCTTAAGTCAAAATTTATTGAAATAGGATTTTCAAAGAGTGGAATGTTTAATGTCCAGATAAAAGCTCCTTGTATTGTTGAACCTTTTGCAGTCTCTTCCAAATTTTGATCTGAATTTATGTGCTGGAGTCCCCGAGTTCTTTGATCTTATATTTTCTGCGTGATTCTTGTGTTTGGAAAATCTGCACAGTGAAAATGTGGTCTTATTTTGCACTTGGACATCTTGATGGTATGTGTTATTTTGGTAATTTATGATCAGGGAGATCACAGCTATTGTTTTAAGTGAGTAAAATACTAACTAACTTCATCTCTATGGTCATATTTCTGAAGGCGCCATTGAGCTTTCCATACTAGCAGACTATTATGGACGTGAAATTGCAGCTTATGATATACAAACTACACGTTGTGATTTGTATGGTCAGGTTTGCATCTGCGCTTCTTACCATTTTCTCTTCCCTTCACCACAAACTACTGAATCTGTCGGAGTGACTGCTGGTTCTTTATTGAGGCCTTCTTGTTTGATTTTTGGACCAGGGTAAAAACTGTGAAGAGAGGGTGATGCTGATCTATGATGGTTTACATTATGACGCACTAGCTGTATGTTGATTGCAAACACTTCATAAATTTTCCATCCATGTGTTTGAATAACATCCCAATGAAGCCCTTCTGGTGGTCATTGCATCAGGGAGCTGTTCTGCTGATGGAAATTCCATGAATAACGATCGTGGAAAGAGAATCAAGTACCTGAATCATAGATAGATAACTTCTCCACAGGTTTAAAAGAAAATTGCAAAAAATGCAGTGCCAAGGGAAATGGCTGTTCTCTTGTGAAACACCTTGAATTTGGATGCAAATGTTAAGATGAACAAATGTGCTGAGCACCTTATTTTCCATCCATCCAAAATGGTTTTAATGGAGAAACTTTCACGTGTGCTAGGTTCAGACATACAGGTGCATTTCAATGGATATTATATTATTAATGGAAAAAATGCATTGGACTAGGTTTTTCTCACGTTTCAATGTATTTAAAGCAGTTGAAATCCATTGTTTTATGTTGCAAAATGTCACTAATGGAAAAAATGAAACTCTTTTGATTAAATTCTCTTGTAGTTAAGTTGGTTTGATATCATGCATGGGATTTAATAATAAAAATGATGAGCTATGCTTGGATCAAGCAAAAGTCACGTGCTTAACACATACTTCTTCCTTGCAAATGAAGTTTTAAGAGATTCACTTTCACATACTGCTAGTCAATATTGCACAAAATCTTGATTGAATAAAAATCGAATTCTTTGTCACTAAATTGCCTTTATATAAGTGTTTGTTTTTACTAAATATAGCAACGAACAAGTGTCTATTTGGATCAAACAACACCGTCTGAAAGTGTGCTCTTAGGAAGTGTTTAGAATGGTTTAGGAGATGAAATACGAGATACCTATTTCTTACAAATAGTGTCCTAAAGGAATTGCGTTTTGCTACATATGTAGCATGAGTATGTATATGCATTTAATGCCAGTAGTCGCTCCTGCAGATGACACCCCTTGATGATGCTCCCGAAGAATTTGACCAAACAATTTTTCAAGTACGGCATGATGGCACCGTTGGTCCAGTCGAACAACTTGCTATGAATCTTGTCAAGGAGTCGCAAAGGTAAAAAGTAGTTGAGCTATGGCAACCTCTAGTTTATTCCACAAGGAACTTAGAATTATAGACTGGATTAAGTCCAGGACGTTGTTGGCAATTTGTTCTTCAGCTTAGCCTGAAATGGATAAAGATTACATGAATCCTGCAAGTTTTCATCATTGCAAGAGGCCATTAAGTCAGATGATCTTGTGTTATTTCTGTGCTTTATGTGATTTAATGCAGTTAAACTGGTCCGAACAGATCCCATTATTGGTTGCCAATAAGGCCCGCCTCTTTCATTAGGTGACAAATCCATCTAGTTACTTGGTAACTCCCGTTAGCAACTAACTGTATTCAAATGAGCACAAACATAAAAATTAAATTATGTACAAACTACTCTTGGTCATATAAAAGGTGACCTGCATGACATCATTCTGAAATCATTTGTTTTGGAAGGCCGTAATTGTTGCTGAGCAACCATCGACTGCCATTGCCTAGGTACTTGATGAGATGATGGCCTTTTACTTAAATGGGTCATTTTGCTCAAACAAAACGTAAGGGTTTTTCGTGATTTCAACAAGGCCAAGGTATTCCTTGCATTGAGCCATGAAAGGTGTTCAGAGGAAACCCTTCATGTTTACTGTAATTTTTGGATGGTTATGTCGGTGATTATGTTCAATCTATCCTGTAAACGTCATCTTAGTCCTCCAGAATACATGTTTATATTCTCTCTCTCTCTCTCTCTCTCTCTCTCTCTCTCTCTCTCTCTCTCTCTCAAAATATCCTTTTACTTTATGCAGGCGGTGGAATTACACAGATACCTCAAATTTTACATTGCGCTGTGGTGTATGCCAAATTGGGGTTATTGGTCAAAAGGTTTGCTTCTTGCGCACCATCCAGACTTTGTAAATTCCATTTGGTGTCCCTGGTTGCAGTGAAGTTCATCGCTTCTTCTTACATTTCTCTTTTCCATCTCATCGACAGTTATAATGTATTCATCTTTTTTAATGTTTCCTGTATAGCTTTACCGTTGCACCTTATTGCTCATTCTTCTTCTTTGCTATTTTCTTTTAAACTGTCAGGAAGCTGTGGAGCATGCACAAGCGACAGGACATGTTAATTTTCAAGAGTACAGGTAATAGCCTTTCAGGCTTTCACTATTATGATATCACTCCGATTGCATTTGTAACGGTTCAAACGATCCAAATAATTGAACATTGGTAGAACTCAGAGAGGCTTCTCCATGTTGTACTTTATGACGTGTTTGAGTTATTTGGTATGATATTTGCGTGATTTATCCAGCAAATCTGTCAAACATTGTTTACCGTCAAGTTGAGAGGCTCCATTGAGAAAAATAGTTTGCTTGTTTTCCTTTTGCGGTTTGTGTGTTAATAATTTGAAGAAGCTGCTTTTGAGGGGATAGAATATCGAAGCTTAAAATTTTGAGGCCAGAACCTCCATGCCATTTCCAAAACTGGTAGGTGGCGGGAAGGGAACAGTCTCTTTGTTTTTTGATAGAGCTGATCAAGTGAAGCAACTCAACTAGCAATCTGAGGGCCTACAAGGGGTCCATTTATTTTATGTGCAAGGTGACAAATAAACAAGTTTCAGATTTCTTAAAATCCATGACGGACTGCTATTTCATTACCATGTGGTTTTGTATTTCGAAAAAGAAACGCCCGTCTTCGACATTATATATATATGAAAAATGCACAAAATCAGCCTAGTAAACCGACAATGATTTTGTCAAGGGTATATAAGTGTAGGCGGAATGCCACCGGGGAGAGAGTGACAAAGCAGGTGCAGTCGGTTAAACGCAGCCTTGATCGTGTGCATCTCTCTCTCTCTCTCTCTCTCTCTCTCTCTCTATATATATATATATATATATATATATATATATATATATATATATATATATATATATATATATATATATATATATATATATATATATATATATATAAGAACAGAACAAAACCCATTTGATCAATTCAAAAGAGCGTTAGATGCTTGTTCAACATCATAAATTTAGTCGACGTGAAGCTTTCTGGAAGAGCGTGTAGTCTCGTGTCTAATCAGAGAGTATTTCGGGTCGAAATGCGTCCAACCCAACACAGAGATAACCCGTGCTTCTTCTCTTTTGTGTTAAGGCAAACGCAACTGTTTCCAGCCTGCCTTGATATGAAAGGGATTGTCAACTTGCTCGTTGTATGTCCTCACCAAGCACTAAATGCCTTCTGCATTCATCATTGTGTGGAAGAAAATCCCACTTCCAATTTTCTTTCCCCTCTTGCAATCAAAATAATCAGAACCATTCTCCCTAATGCCTGTGATTTATCGTGTTTATGATCTTGTATACGAATTTCAACAGGCTGTACCACCAGTGATCTTTCTTCACTTTCTTGCTGATCAGATGGGAGTGATCTAGAGCTGAGGTTCATGGTCTCCTTATCATCACTTTCATGGTCTCTGGGCCAGTTTCTATCGAAAAGAGAAACTAGCGCGTTTGGGATAGAGCTAAGAAGATTTCAGGTCTTAGGATTTGAATTCTCACCCTTCCATAGCTGGTCTCAAGACCAAATAAAGGAGAACCACCTTTGATAGCTCACAGTAGCTTACCTACTGCTAATGTTCCTTCGTTAATCCCCCCCAAGCAGGATTGGAACCTACGACCAATCAGATAATAGCCGATTGCTAAAACATGGGGCTATCGAAGGACAACCGAAGATTACAGAGAAAGTTTAAGATATCATTCTCAACTCGTAATCAATATGAGCAGTGACTATTAAATAAGGCGTATGTGTATAAAACCTTTATCCTGGAGTGTTGATAGAGGAGATGGAACCATTGACCTTTTGGCATGAGTGTGCACATGAGGAGATCGAACTATCAACTTTGTCCTTCTTCTTGGCAACCAGAGTGCTTCATCATAGATTGAAGAGGGTGGCCAAACAACCTACCAAACATAAAAAGTAAAACCCAGAAACTGAAAAAGAAAATTCCCAACATTAAAATATTAAAAAAGTTCTTAGTTGGTGAGGTTGGCTAGGCAACCTCTCTCTCTCTCTCTCTCTCTCTCTCTCTCTCTCTCTCTCTCTCTCTCTCTCTCTCTCTCTCTCGCGTATATGCCTCACAATCATTCAGTGCTCTCATCGAGATTCCCAAGTAAGGACTGGAATTATTGAGCATAGGAATGGATTTTGAAATTGTAAGTGACAAGGGACCCCCACCCTTCTTAGGCTAACAAACAGGGCCCTTGTTGGTAGATAGAATCAAATACCTTTTATCTGTACCTATTAACAAAAGGAACCATCAACTATGCATTTATCAACTGATAAAACAGATTTTCTTTTGTCTTCAATTGATTTGGTTTCGGATAGCAGGCCAATCAACAATTTGTTTACAAAGGGGTGCCTGTTCTGACCTCAAAGTTTTTCATCTGGTGGTTCTGACCCCTCAAAACCGAAACCAAGCTTTCTCCCATTCTAAGTGGGATCAGCAATATGGATTCTCTTCGTCACAATTGAGATCTATATTATGTCAAAATTAAGGCTTAATTCCACCAAATGAAGATCATGTTTTGTTGTCTCTAAGTTCTATATTGAAGAAACATATATGATTCTGTCGATGGGACCACGACTCTTATGAAGAAAATAAATGAATATGATCGTTGAGAAATCAAGAGGGAGGTAGAATCATCAGGGCCTAATTTTGGCTTTGCAATCGCATCTCGGACCACTAGGTCATAAGAATGTGCCTTCTAGCAACAAAGCCATAAAGACCATCGACTCGAAATCCACACTCAAATGTTTAGAATTTGAAAACAATTCAACATAACTCCAACCTTTTATCTTGCTCCTTCCGTTCTCATATCTCTCTCGCTTTTTTCTTCTGTTTTATGAAGATATGGTTGGCATGAATCTATACCTTCAATCCTCACATTCCATTTTAATAACTGGTCCCCTCTTTAATTTTCACATGAAATCAAAAGATGGAATTCTGTGACATGATGGTTCTGGCACAAACATTTAGAAATCAAAGCAGAAAACGATACTAAAAGCTTAAACACCAAATGAACAATGATTACTCCAAGCGTTAAAAACGGACAAATATGTACTATGCTCTTCCATAATGGTGGCCCCTTTTCAATTCTTTCGTTCCCTTCCTCGTCCTTTTTTACACAAATCATAAGTGGTAATCGGGAAAACACACTCCGGCTAGACGGAATCTCACTTTCTGTCGACTAGGAATGAATCTTTCTGATACGAAGGCTCAGTGGCAGAAGCCAAATCATAGCAAACGTTGAAAATTACCGTAAAATTCGCCGAGACCCGGTCGGTCAGCGGTCAACCGAAGAAGCCGGTCTGGCGCCAGACTGCGTTGCGGACCCGGCTCATGTCCCGCCCCTTGAGAGTCCGGCCGACGCCCTCGAACACCGACGTCGCTGAGCCTCGGCTACGAGCGCTCTCGCGAGCCAGGTATTCGTGCGGTGGCACCAACTCATTCTCGTCGTCCGCCATTGCGTACTCTCCGTATCCCGGCGGAGACTCCGTGGTTGCTTCGCGGAGGATCTTAGACCAGTCCGGCACGTTGACTGGTGCTGAGTGCCGCACGCCACCGGCAGGCGGATTCTCCGGTGGTCGGAATTGCTGGATAATCTTCGTCGCCGAGGTCGGATTCTCCGATGGGACCTCAAACGCTAGAGACAGCCCGCCGAGCTGGTGGCTTCGGTTCGAGGGCGGTTTCTGCCACCGGCGGTTCCGGCCAGTGGTGCTGCCGGTCGCACCCCACTTAGCATCGTCCTTGACGGCGGGACTGGCTTCAATCGACGACCATACCTCGTCCTCAAAGAGCTCATTCCCGCCTCCGCCAACGGTCAGCGGAACACTGAAGTTTCCTATCAGCCTTTCGCGACGGCTCGACCCATATTTCCTACCCATTTCGAGACTCATTCCGGAGACCCTCAGCATGCTTCTAGATCACCTGAAAGTTCAAGATTCCGGCGTCTTTTTCTGGATTCCGGCCATCTTCTCACGGGAACTCCACCCCGCTCCCCTCTGCCCCGGCATTTATACTGTGCACCCTCGGACCTTCCCGCCAACAAGCTTCATTTCATTTGCATTTCGCACAATTTCGCTTCGACGTCACCGTCCCAAGGGGGAGAACGCCAGCTACGCTCTGAAGCTAATCGGGGCCCGCCCTTCTCTCTGTTCCCCAGCCATCGGTGGGTCCCCCTCCACGTGGAGTACGTCATTACGTGGCAGAAACTTAATCGTCTCTATGGGACCCCTTTATGCGGAAGGGTCAAGAAGTGGGCCAGCCCTGCCCCGGCGTAGGGGCAGGTGGGACACTTTGGTCATTTCGAATAATTGCCCAGACCCAGCCCTAGAGCACATCTAAGCCTTGCCGTTAAATTGAAGTTGTCTGCTCTTTTTCTCCGGTGAAGTATAGCTTGATAATCTCGGTAGTGGAAAGAGTTGAAAATACACCCAAGCCATCGAATTATCTGGTTCTCCTCAAAAAAAAAAAAAGAACATTACGATATCTTTTTGGATTACGGGAGGCTGAAGCCAGGAATGCACACCTTGGGAATCGAACTCATGCCCTGCATATGGTGGTTGATAATTTGGATTCCACAAGCCTCCTCCTACACTAAGTGGCGCCTTCTACTAAGATGCTTAAAAAAGCCAGTATACTAAAAAACATTTATGCTATTTTTTCTACATCTTCTCTGGTGCGAAATAACGTTTTTTTTAAATTTTTTTTATGGGCGGTACTTTGTACAAGCAGCAAATAAGCCTTCTACCGCACTAAGTATTTTATTTATTTTCACGATTTTTTTAGTTTCTTGTTACAACTTCTCTGACGCGAAATAACATTCTATGAATTTATCGGCGATATTTTGTAGAAGCAACCAATAGGGGAAGAAGGGGTGGCGGTGAGGGGCCTCGTCCCATGCATCCTTTTCTTCTTTGATGGCAACAAAACCTTATCATCAGCCCTCCGCTGCTGTCAACTTCCTCGCCTTTTTCAGGAAAGGGACGTTAGTTGCCTTCCCACCCCAAATTTACCTCACCCTCCATTATTAATTTACATGTATTATAATTATCAAGATTCAACAAGTTTGTGGTCTTTGTGATTTCTCACCTGCAATATCATGCATTTGTGGATACTTTTTCTCTAAGTTCATGAACTCGGTCGCACTCTGGGCGAGGCCCAAACACGACACTTAGGCTTACCTTGAGGATGGAGCTATATGGAAAATAATTGTGGATTATATCGCAGTCTCTGTAGCAGCATGTCATAAGTGTGAGCTTTTATTTCGAAATTAATACACTGGGAGTCGATTGGTGTCACTGTAGAAAGGATATTTTCTGATATTTCAATTATAAAATTGTAATGCAATGTGAGCCATTCTTTTTTATGAAAGAAAGGATTCCTCTCACAATTAATTGCTGTAATAGGAACTACAGTTTCCCCACTTCAAGAGGGATGATAACACTTGGTTTTGGTTTTGTTCCGATGCGATCTAAAATTCGAAGCAGCAGTAGTTGTACGTTTAAAGCCATAACAAAAACAAGTAGCCTTTTCTTATGCGTCGGCAGGGTATTCTTGATTTCGATAGAGTTTGATCTTATGTCTTGCTAACAATTAACTCAAAAGAAGTTAGATCATTCTTTATTATTTTCTTTAAATACTATTGTCATGAGGTTTAAAGACATCAAATTGTGAATTTTTTAAAATATGAAATATTTAAAAAAATTTAACTATGCTCATGTAAGAGATGCATGACATGTTTGAAGCCCAAATAAAAGAAGAGAGTTGCGTTAAGCTTTCAGCAGTCAAGGTAAAACTTTATTAGATTGATCGACCATATATTTTAGACATTATGGGTTGTTGTTGTGAGGAATATTTGAACCATTTTGAGTTTTTTTTAATCTCCTTTCAATCATGGCAATGAGATACAATTGTCACATTTTTTGTCTTCTATAATAAGAAGCTAGATGCAGGCAACAAGTAAAATACGATGGACAAAGGCCTATTGCTTGAATAGATAAAATACGATGCATTTAAGGCAATAAAGAGTAAAAATATTATAATATTTTTCCTTTTCCAACTCATCCTTCTAAGCATGGAATAACCCAAGAAATGGTGTGTCCATGGATAAAGGCCAGGCACCGGTTAACTAACCTGTTAGTGAGCTTGTCGTTCCCCTACTATACTCCCTTGGATAATGTCTCTTGTGTGTGTGTGTGTGTGTGAGAGAGAGAGAGAGAGAGAGAGAGAGAGAGAGAGAGAGAGAGAGAGAGAGAGATCAATTTGGCCATTTTGGAGACTTCTCAAAGGTTGGATTAATAGTTGCTCGAATGTGGGATGAATGAGTTTAACTTCATGAGCACCTTTCCCAGTGTACCAAATGTTAACACACACAAAGAATATCGCTAAACTCGCATTCATGTGAGTGGTGTAGCTCAAAAAGTAAAATATAATTTTTTTTAGAAAAGCAAGAAGTACAAAATATTTGTGAACCATTCATCTGTTTAGTTCCAACGATGAAAATTGGTGTAAATGTTAGATGTACAACAGCACTCACTCACTCTCTCTCTCTCTCTCACACACACACACACACACATATATATATATATATATATTAGAGGATGAAAATCAATCATATACAATCTTATTTAAGAATATCTCAACCTTATAATCAAAGGCCATGAGTGGTTGAGTTCAAAAATAAAAAAGTAGAAAATACATATATTTTTAGATTAACTTATATATACTTTTTACTTTTTATTTTCTAATATTAACTATTGATGCTCTTCAATGAATGATTAAGATTGTTTTTAATAGAGTCTAGATACGATAGATTAATATTCTCCACTTTCTCTCTCTCTCTCTCTCTATATATATATATATATATTTATATATTGTGTTTCATATGGTTGTAGATTTATGCACTTGTTTATTTATGAAAATCTCAATCATGTAAGGTTGAGTTCAAATAAAAAGTAAATATGAATTAAAATACATCTAAAAATGTAAACTTTTATTTTTTATTTTAAAATTTAAACATGAATATTGAGATTTTCCACCGTATAGCAAGTATATATATTAGATGAATAATCATATGTGGGAGTATTTATGATCGAGAGGCAGCGGAAATAGTTTGAGAAATAGGAGCGGTGGGCTCCTCTTGGTGGTGCAAAGAGATAAGCTGCCTGTCCCATCATCCACTTTTTGAAGTCCCATCTCACACGCCTCCCGCTTAGTTCTTAGGGCGAAACCCTATTGGAGAAAATCATCCATGCAGCACGCAAAAGTTTGTGGGCGTGAGGGACGAGATTCTCAATTTCATGAATGAATGCCCAACCAGGACAGCCTTGGCTGTCGCTTCACGTCATGTCATTATCATCATTATTTTTCTATTATTTTTATTATTAACTAAAATTCTAAGGTGGATTCATTTTTAGAAATTTCTTAATATAAGAAAAAAAGGTAACGCACAAAGAGCAGTAGCTTACCCCGTCAGGCAATTCGCCCCACCTCAAATGGTTGAATAGGCGGTTTGCCTCCATCGGAAAATTCTAAATCCACCACTGCCCAAAATGCATGTCATTCATGTTATATTGGGATTATACTTGTGGAATTCAATGGATCTTCTATGTTTTCTTCACTACGTTAATCAATATTGGCCGGGCGTCCACAATAGTAACTGTAACTGAATCAAGAACCAAAAAAAATTACCGAGTCTTAAGAAAGTTATTCCTAGGAATGCTCGAATTCCTCGAACAGTAGAAGGAAATCATCAGGAGCTTCATGAGCTCTGGTTTCGATGAAAGTGGGCATGACAACATTTATCCAACCCCATCCCAATCGGGCAGGAAATACCCGGATTGACCGGGTTTGCGTTTGTAATACACGGATCATCCAAATAGATTTGATCAGGAGCACATTTGTTATATATATATATATATAAACTAGATCCAACCCACTCATTCAATACATAATTTAAAAAATTCTTGAAAAAAAATGAACAACGATATTATTATACTTATATTTTAGAAAACAATGATTGTGTTTGAGTGATCACTAGAATCTAATATCTCTCTCACGCTATATATATAAGTTACTTTATCTTAAAAATTTCAATTATTTTAATTAGGTTTATAAATTATATGATTCAAGTTAAAAGTACTTTTAAATTTTTTTAAATTTATTAAGTTTGAAATGCAGTGCACAGTGCTCCCAACCGACCCATTGTCCTGCTGAAAAAAGGACCTGACCTGTACCTGCCCATAGGGATACGGGGCTAGTAGGGGGTAGACTTTCCCTAAATGCTAGACGAAGCATAAATTTTTTTCCTTCTGCATCCATCTGTTCTTCTCCGGTTAGTACTTTATTTTCTACTAGATGCAAAATGAGCTTGTTAATATGAAAATGGTTGATTGAAGCAGGTCTAAGGAAATCAGCGGACCCAATATTATTATTACAGGCCAAGAACTGTTACTAATCTTCAGTTTCCTTTCCAAATTATGAAAGGATTTTTTGGTTGATGTCATGTCAATTTGGTTAATAATAGTTTAGTTGGATAGATTGATTGATGAAGACACTTGAGAGAGAGAGAGAGAGAGAGAGAGAGAGAGAGAGAGAGAGTCTTCTGCATAAACCGTCCATCCTATATTAGGGACGACATGTGAAGACACTTAACAGAGACACCATGTTGGTATAATTGTTGATGAGTTCTAAGCAGCTCCTGTGGCCATGTCACATTAATGGGGTTTTCCTAGACAAATTTTTTCTCCTCTTAGACAATTCATGACATGATCCAATGAGCTTTGAAACGACATTAGGGCACTAACATTTCGAAAAATTATAAAAAATCCGATTTGACATTTGTTACCAATCATTTGCGTGTTGATCAACAAGGTCTTTGCAATTCATTTTCTTATTAACTAAGAAAATAAATAAATTGTAACAAATAAAGGAATAAATTAAATCATATAAATGTAAAAAATGGCCAAAGCTTTATCAAGTTTATCCCAAACCAATTAAAAGGACTTGTTCTTTTTCTACAACATTACTTTTTAGTAGCAGTACGAGTGTAATAACAATCTATTTCATATTTTTTTTTAATTACACTCATGTTATAAAAAAAGAATGGACAAACATGAATAAGGTGTCACATATGGGTCGGATTGGTTTTTCACACACACACACACACACATATACATGTATATATATATATGTATATATGTATATATATGTATATGTATATATGTATATGTATATATATATACATATACATATATATATATATGTATATATATATATATATGTATATATATATATATATGTATATATATATATATATATATATATATGTATATATATATGTATATATATATATGTATATGTATATATATATGTATATATATATATATATGTATATATATATATATGTATATATATATATATATATATATATATATATATGTATATATATATATATATATATATATATATATATATATATATATATATATATATATATATATATATATATAGAGAGAGAGAGAGAGAGAGAGAGAGAGAGAGAGAGAATCTGGATCTTTTTCACAAGTTCTCTAATAGATTTGCTTCAGCAGACACTGTGGTCAAAAGCATTGCGGAGTAAGATTAATTTTTTATGTAAAAGTGTCCTGTTGGGGGCACCTTCAGTGGAGATATGCTTCAGCGACTAAGCAGATACCAATATTGCCTATATATGACCCCAACTTTTTGAGCAGCAGAGATATGTTTTTGTTTTCTCATGATGCTTTGTCTAGCGCAGATGGCTCCATGATAAATTTGCACTTATCCCCAACCAATAAGACTTCCATACTGAATGCTAATTAAGTATATATATATATATATATAGAAAGAGCGAATAGGTATTATCTTATAAGTCACTTAACGATGAACCAAGCAAACATGCTGCTTGCTGTATTTCCTTTTTATAGATTTTTTAAGTAAAAAAATTGGGACCAAATTACGGGACAATACCCAAATAACCTTGACTGTCAACTATGGATTGATTGAAATTGAATTCATTTAGGTTGAATGTCATAAACTCTGCTCTTGTAAAAGATCATGCATGACCGGTCCCAAGTCTTGATAAAGTAGAAGGGTTACATTAGGCTTTCACATAAAACTTTATCAGACTTATTTATCATTATTTTACAAATTATGATAGAGGTTTGGTAGCCAACCCATCTAGTATGAGAAAAATGTTAGTTGTTGTTGTTTAAGTTGAATGTCATAGTGTTGATACCTAAAGCAGTCAACCATATACCTATAACTTGCCAAGCAGGTAGAAAGAAGTGTAAGAGACAATAATGGTTGAAACGAACATATTGGAAGATCAATAGACCAAAATAACCAACAACAGCAACAACAGTGTAGGTTTCTTCCTCTGGACCGAATCTTTCTCTCTTTATATATACATGAGACATGAACAAACAAGTGTACGTGGATATATATATATATATATATATATATATATATATATATATATATATATATATATATATATAATTGCGGTAAACATGAACAGCTATGGTCTTCTCCTTTTCGGCCAGAAAAGGAAAGCATGAATGGCTAAGGACGAATTAATTTTAGTGATGGAATTGGCATTTCGACAGCAGCACATGCATTGTGATTCATTACGAGAAAGCAATCCGCATATTCTCTTTTAATCAACTGATGGTCCAAATTCAAAGTGGCGACCACTTCCAAATTGTTGTTAATGGCTGCCCATGTCTTGTGAATTAAGAGCAAATTACAGGGCAGATACAGAGAGAGAGAGAGAGAGAGAGAGAGACAGAGAGTTACGAAGAGTCTTAGAAGGCAGTAATGGATTTGTTATCCTCTTCGAGTGAGTAGCACAAATCGATCAACGCGTATCAGAAGCCACATTTACGATTATCAAGTACCTAATGAAACAAAATATATAATAAATTTATAAGGTCATATTTACCAATGCCGCAAGATTTCCAGTCTTTCTCTTATAGTTTTGCCAGAAAGAACATTGGTTTTCTCATGATAACATCACAAAATTCAACCGATATTTTGATTGAGAAGAGTAAGACTGCCCTCTATAGATTCTTTCCCCTACATTGCGTCATTTAAATCTAAGTCAAGCAGCTTCGACACCAAGTTCTTCCAACTACATTTTCCACACTGTGCTGCAGTCCATAACATCCAGATCGATCCTGCCAAATAGAATGGATAAATCCAACAACACAGAAAAGAAAAGCAGAAGCTTTTAGGAATCTCAGAATGAATGGTAATCATGTGAGGACGAAAACAAAGAGTACCTCTAGATTCTCTTTCCCTCTTCTTCAGAAGCCAAGTGGTATAAATCCAAATTAAACAACTCCCATCCAGCTAGATCTTTTATGCCACCAAGCACTGTCATGATTGTTCTAAAATTAATTCCCTAATTCGTAAATGGCATGTGAGACAAGTACAGAAGTTGAGCTGCTTATTCCTTAGATTCGAGAGAGAGAGAGAGAGAGAGAGAGAGAGTTTGCAAAATAGTTTGATTGTTTCAGATTCTCATGGATTCACTTACCAAATACATAAGGGTACATAATGCATTACTAGATTCACAGAGACAGTCCAATACTTGGAGTTGCTGGGCATGTACACTGGTTCAAGATATACTTGTTCCCTTTAGGTGGTGTTTGATTAGCAGGCCGGGCGTGCAGAAATGTCGCTGCAGTCGGTTTCATAATCAAACAAAAAGCGGACTGGGCCCACAATTCAATCTATTGACACAAGCCTCAAAATCAAACAGCCCTAACATGCAAGAGGAGCCATGGTTTTTCTTGTCGGGGGTCGGAGGCACCTTCCAAATGAACGCAAATCTGGCACGGATCTGCCCAACCGCAGCTTGCCAATCGTAAACGTCGATATATCTTCAAAGATCTCCTAATTCAATGCATTTGAGACATGCAAAGTGCCCATGTCAAAGTTGTGTTGTGAATGTATGTACATATATATACACATATGTGTGTCTCTCTATGTATATATATATATATATACATATATATACATATATACATATATATATATATATATACATATATACATATATACATATATACATATATACATATATATACATATATACATATATATATATATACATATATATATATATACATATATATATATATACATATATATACATATATACATATACATATACATATACATATATATATACATATACATATATATACATATATATATATATATATACATATACATATATATACATATATATATATATATATATATACATATACATATATATATATATATATACATATACATATATATATATATACATATACATATATATATATATATATATATATATATATATATATATACATATACATACATACACAGGAATATATATATACACACACATTTAGAGCCACTGCTCAAAAAAATCTTTTTCTCACAATCCGGCTCTCGCTCCTTACAGGAGAGGAATTCTCAAAGATAAATCACCCGATTGGTGGGTGGAATCAAGTTAATGTTTTCTTTTAGATCTTTTTAGGTGTACCGGTACGAGTCCTGCCCAACCCAGCTTACCCACAGAACTTAAAAGCTCGATCCAAATGATGGCCTGAGTTAATTGAACAGTAAAACATGCGTGCATACACACACACACGCGTGCACGCAAACACAGGGCCTAAAGGAAGAAAGAAGATAGAAGGAAAAACTTATGCACCTGTGTAGCTATGACCTAATCAAGATAGGCTTCCCAAAAGATACAAATATAGAGTTATATATATATATTCATTTATTTATTTTAAGAAAAGCCACATGAGTATACAAGGTACTCGTAAGTGTAAGAACAATGCTGATCGATTTATTTATTTATTTTTTCTCATCACTTTGGATGAACACGTAACAACAAACTGGTTCATTTTTCAGGTATTATCGGGTGCGGTTTATGTTTCTCTTACAAGATCGATTTGTATCAGGCGAAGTGAACCCACATCCGGGTCTGGATTAAGGTTGAATCCTGGCCCGGATCTATCTACATCACATGTTCGTTTCCAACATTTGACTCGCATAGGCTTTCGTCTTATCCTTGTGCGGTGGGACCCATTTCCTGTGTTAAACATGACGTGTCTTGGCAATTGCTACGTATCTACTGATCTAATATCGTGGAAAAGTCAATGACCAAGCGAGATTTCGTTTTCATACGTTCATTTACTTGTTCATTTATTTGAATAAATTGTAATATGAAACCGTAAGCAAAGTGTCTTAGGACTGATTTCGATTTTGAGGCGGTTTTGGTTTGAGTCAGAATCGGTATTTTATTAAAAAGTTAAAAATTATAAGAATTTTGTTCAAAAATACCGTACCGAACGGTTTGAAACTATCAGTTTTGATTTTATAAGAGGTGAAATTGGAAACTAATTAGGTGGTTTTCGTTTTTCGGGCCTGATTTCACCGTTCTCGACTTGGTTTCGGTTTAGGTTAGAACCGTCGGACCGGTTTAGGACCGGCTGTGTCTAGTTTCAAGTTCATCCAAAAGGCATTCTAGCACCGTTGGTGTTGGTGGGGAGTTCGATTCTCAGAGGGTGCATGCGTGTCTGTGTGTGGGTTGGACCTCCTCGTGTAACAAAAGAAAAAAGAGAGGGGCTAAACACTAAGCTTTCTAAGGCCGTCGGCTCTTCTCTGACTAGCTTGTTTGTGTTCGGCTTGTTAAACCATCTGAACTGAACAAGTAACATGGTATCTTCAACTGCGAGCTAAAATGGTGCTTCTAAATCTGTAAAATGAAGAAAGGGATGGAGAAGCCTCCCTCTCAACTTACGCAGTTTGGCTGATGGCATGCCTTTCGTGAATGTGCTCCATCATCTTCACAATCGATGTACGAAAAACGAAAGATCAAACACTGAAGAAACATACATGCAAGAGATAGGATTTACGTGGTTGTGAGAAAGGCTCTTACTCGATGGCCGGCAGAGAAAATTATTCCACTATAATCTATCATCTATTACAAGAAGGAAGCCACCTTATATATCTAAGGCATCTCTCGAAAAATGATAAAATTATAATAGAATCAGAAAAGTCAAAAGAATTGGGGTGAAAAATTAGGGACCAGTGTCTAGTTTATGAAAGATTAACTCAGGCTCCATATCTTTTTGTATGAAAAAATGATCCCTCCTTTTATTTGGTTCTCACTTGGAGCAGCCAAAAATTTGTCCATTGGCTGCGATAGTCAGTGAATAGAAGAAAATGGAAGAGACAGATTTCACTTTACGCTGACGGTCCATTCATATAAAAATCATTTAATGTAGAACTAAGACTTTTTCTTGGTTTTGGGCACATTGAAGTCAAAATGATGGAGTTATTCGGATGCCCGTGGAAAATTCTTTGGGTTAATTGGGGCCCACTTCAGAGTTTCGGGGAAGGCACACTAACAACACGCGCCTTTTCTCTTGCTTGACTTTTCCTAGAGAAGATTATATAAAAATTCTTCGAAAATCTAGCTTTCTATGCACATCATTAGTGCTAGCCGCAGCTCTCTTTGGGCAGCTCCCACCTATGTCTAACAGTATTATGCATGGAGAACATCTTGAGATAACAGGTACCATCATCTTCTTCTGGCTCTGGAATTGCCACAACTTATGAGTAATTTGTAAATAATCTGTTACTAAGCTTTTCATGTGTTTATATCTCCTAGTCTTTTGCTGTTATAACTTGAGGGATACATCTAGAGGAATACACGGTCAAGATCCTTATGTCAGACTTGAATATGCTAACAGTTCCTACAGAACGCAAGTTTGCAAAAGTAAGGAATCTTCTCTGTTGGCACTGGTTCCTTGTGCTGATAAATCTAATGTTCAGAAAAACAAGGAATAACAGTTTAGGAGTTGATGCTTCAGTAAAGCACATACAACCAACACAGATAACAAGCCTTACTTGATTGTTGGTTTATGCAGCACAAGCAAAGGATCCTGTCTTCGGTCAGAAATTTGAGTTCCCTTTTCTGGAGGGACACCATCAGATTGGAGTGGCAGTTTGGAACAAGAATACCATGGAATCAGACTATCTAATTGGTACAGCAAGGTGAACTTGACAAAGTCGACACACTTTTTTGAGTGTATCAAAACTCTTTGCCTCAATTCACCACACATCAATTGTTATCATTTCCATATAAGTTATTTCTTAGTTTAAAAAGATCAGGTTTCTACTTTCTAATGCAGGGTGCTGATCGATATTGATCTTCTTGGTGGTTCTGAATTTTCTGATGATTCAGTGTGGCCACTGCAGTTTGAAGATAGGTAAAAATAATTCTTTCAGTTTTACAAAACTTGAGCAGAAAATACTTTCTATAGTTTCTAACCACGATACCTACAATTAAGAGCTAGAACTATGAAATGACTTTTGAGAAAGAAAGCTTTGAATTGACGAGTTACTGATCACTTTCATTTTAAGCCTTTGAGGGATTGGGCCGACAAACGCATACTAACTAGATGGGTGCATGGTGCTCTCAAAACATTTCTATTAATTTTAATGCTTCCTCATCTTTCAAAACCTTTGGTCTCTATTTAGGATCTCAGTGAAACGAAACAGCATTTCAGCCAGGTATAGCTGCGCTTAAGATAAACTTCTCTCATTTGAGATTGCGAAGTAGTGGATGAATCTTGTAATGGAGCATCACTCTTTCATCAGTTTGTGCGTGAATGGATCATCTGCGCATGGAAATACTGGGTTTCTCTAAAACCATCTCTTTGATAGATGTTGGAAATTCTTGACTGGACATCATATTCCATCACAGAACCATCCCCAACAGTCACTACACCAGTAACACAAGTTTCGCTTAAAGAGATCATTTAAAAACCTGGAAATTTCATTTCCTTGTTTGAGTGTTCACGAATAGAGTTGTGAATATTTGCTGAATCTACCCTTATTTGGAGAGACTGTGCCAAAATTGATGGATTGCCCTAAATTGATGACATTTGATGACAAGTCATTCAATTTTATATATTCATTTCTCTGATACTCGAAAAGAAATTCATCCCTCTTCGATTTTCTTTTTCAAAGTGTTGTTAGGTTGCTCCATATGTAGCAGAGGACCTTCTCAAGTGGCTAATTTTCATCAGCATCTGCCTTTTCAGTATTTTGATTAGTCCTCCTGTAACAACACTGTTTAGCATGAAGTAAGTTTCCAATTGATTTATAACTCCTTCGTTTTTCATGGTGTGTGCACAGGCCTGCAGGCCAGATAAGACTGATCATGAACTACCAGAAAGTGAGGGTCCTGTTTCTTAGATGTTTCTTTGCTTAATTATTTGTTTCTATCAAACTAAACAAGTTCTATAATTGTGCAATCAGCAGAGGCATACTATGGGAGACATGTTACGTCTATCAGCAGATTTTGGTCATCTGCAGCCTGTTCCTTATAGGATCTATGCACCAACCAACTATGTCCCTACCTCTATGTACCCAATCATACCCCCGTTACTGCCCCTTCCTCCAGACCCTGTAGTGATTCCTTCACCAACAAGCAGATCCAATGCATATAGCCCATCCGCTCCTTCAGCTCGATCCTTGACTTACAATTCCTCATCTCTTTCAGCTCCAATTGTGCATTTATCATATGGTACGACCTCACCTGACTTGCTGAGGCGACCTGCTTCACTTAATTCATCAGCCTATGTTGCACCAAGTGAACCTTCACTGTATAGCCCACCAGATCCTGAATTGCACAGTCCCCCAGCATCACTGAATCCCTCATCCTGTGTTGCATCAAGTGAACCATATTCATATATCCCACCATCTACTGAATCACTGAATCGACCGATGGCGTCTCTCAATTCCTCATCCTGTGTCGCATCAAGTGAACCATCCTCAAATAGCCTACTAACTCCTGAACTGCTGAATCAACTGGCACCCGTCAATTCCTCGACTTACGTTGCATCAAGTGAACCAAAATCATATAGTCCACCAGGTCCTGAACTGATGAGGCAACTGGAGTCCCTCAATTCTTCACCCTTTGTTGCATCAAGTGAACCATCCTCATATAGCCCACCTGCCAATGAATTGCCGAGGCAACCGGCATCACTCATATCTTCAGCTTATGTTGATCCGAGTGAACCTTTATCTAGCCCACCTTCTTCTGAACTGCTAAACCGATCAAGATCACTCGATTCATCATCCAATGCTGCACCAACTAAACCTTCCTCATATGTTCCACCTTTTGAATTGCTAAACCAACCCATGTCACTCAATTCATCGTCCTATATTGCAACAACTGAACCTTCTAAGAACCCACCTTCTCCTCATTTTCGGAGTCGAGCTGTTCCGCTTAATTCATCATCCAACGTTGCAGCAACATATCAAGGTAAGTTGGTTTTATAGCTCTAGATAGCCAATTTTTACTGTAAATTCTGTACATAACCATAGCAGTTTTTTACAAAATATAGGAAAATGGTAAATATGGAGACAATAAATTTCTCAAGTACTTGATTATTCAGTCAAATAGCTGCCTCCGTTTGAGATGTAAGGTCCAAAATCACATAACTTGGCATTCAATGCTGAACTTTCCACTGCAAAAGCTTTCCTTTGAAATGGCAAAGTTGAAAGTGGACTTATTTGACAGAGGTCACTTGTTTCCAAACTGAATGAAAAGTTAAAAACACACAAACACCAATAGTTGTCAAGACAGCAACTACCCCGCACCATATTTCATCATCATAACTACAAGAACAACCACCACCACAATAACAACAACAAAAGTAATATGATGGAGAGCTTTGGAGGTTTAGCACAGTTTCTTTTCCATCTTTTAGTTGCTTCATCTCAATTGTATTCTCGGTGATATTTATTTGCTACATTTAGATAGTGGAGATGGAAGCAAGGAGGTGCAGATTTGGGATTCATCTTCAAAGAGAAGTAAACCTCCTGTGAGGAAGCGTGGAAGACCTTCCAGAAGTTCATATCACCAGCAGGATGTTCACAAAGAAAAAGATGTAAAGGACATTAACAGAAAATCCGAGGCTATGCCTCCACTTGTTTCCAATGTGTCCTCTTCCGGGATGGTACCAAACTTGAGTGTTGGTCGAAAGGTTTTGCTCTTCGTAGCATGCTTTTTCTTTTGGGTTTTGATATATTCCAAAGTGGGATATAGATTTAAAAGGTTTGCCTTGTTCAGATAACAGTATTAATCTTGTATTATCTTGTAATTGAATGAACCTTCTAAGCATGCAGAACTCTGTATATGTGTGTGTGAGCGTGCTTGTTACTGAATATGATAATTGTATCTGGCATGAATGGAAGAGAATTGCTTTTTTGTGTGAAATCATAATTGCCGACGTCAATGTATAAGTTCATTTACAGAGATCACATTCATCATTTTTTCAATGAGCCGGGTTACCAAAGAAGTAGTTGCAATGATTGGATTTGAATGCAAGAAATTAACATCCCTAATTTGTCTATGTCAAGTATGCAGAGCTCTATGAGGGGGATACTGACTTTTGGAATTGGGTCGAGAAACTCCAGAAATGGAAGGCAAAAGAGTATGCCTTCAGATTGTTACAGTGTGGTGACAGTGTATGCCATTGTGTGTTGCTAATCAGATAATGAGCTAAAAGAGCACATATTGCCCAAGGTTTTAAGGCACTTTGGAACTGAAAAAGATTAAATTTAACCTTAACATATCTCTATTAGCGCAAGATACAACAAGACAGCATGTAATATCAGATTACAGATATCTTATAATTCAATAGAAGTTCGATTCTTCCAATTGTCATAGAAACTTCTTGCCTTCAAGAAAACGTACATCTGAGTGAAAATTTGGTTGGAGATCGCCAAGTCAAGACGAAGATCTGTTTTGAATAACATTAGAAATCAGAAGGGGACCTACCGACGGCTTTTACATGTTTAATTTCATAAATCAGAAGGAGACCTGCAGAAACCTCATAATCTATTCACTGTTCTTCCTATATTTACCTCAGTAAGCTGTTTTTCAGTTCTTTACTTACAAACAATGGTAGAAGTCTATTTATCACATGCCCAACATCATTCTGTATGTTCTTTTTAACTAGATATTCATCTCCCATCATGGACAACACAGTCAATTATTTTAGCAACAGAGTGTAAAACCCCCAGGGTACGACCCAGGCTGAAAGGCTTGTGCTATTGCGCTTGGGCATGAGTGCTCATAGAGATTGAACAAGCCACTCGTATGATGGTTGAATCTACTACCTACTGCTAATGGCAAATAACTCTTAACCAGGTTGATTTGGGTAAAATTGCACTTATGTTAAGCAAATTCAATTTTCACATTCATCAAATCATTTTAGGGCAACGAACAGACAGCAATAGCTCGCTGACAAGTTGAATACCATGAGTTTGATACCTGGGCGTACATGAGGCTTCCGCTTTCCCATTACCAAATTACAGTCATTTTAGGGCAATGCCATTATCATTGAGGATATATATAGTAATATATGCTCAATGCTTAAATCTACTCTAACATTATGTTCGATCCACGTGATCACCGAGATTTTGATCAAAAAATGTGATGGTACCATTATGCATTAAATGTGAGTTCAGAAAGTACAATAGTACAACAATATTGCTTTTTGGATTCAATGGTAAAAATCTTTACAATTGATGACAGATCATACTATATATATATATATATACAAATAATATGAAAGCCCTCAAAAGATCCCCATATTTTACAAATAAACTCAGCTATAGCACCCGCTGTGTACAGCTATCACACATTTTACTTGGTCTTATACGACTCTGAAACGATTGGATTCAGTATTTCAAATAAATCAATTCAATAATCTAAAATTGTCAATAGAGTGCTTCATAGGAACGCAACATGATTCCCATGATCAACCCCATCCAATACTTTGACTTAAACAAAAAATAATTTCTCCTTAACCCGTTTTTTTAATTAATAGTAAACAAATGCCTAATAGTAAGAATTGTCCCGACTTTAAGATTCAAATGAGTGGCACCCATCACATGGTTCGTCTGTTACAATGTCGTCTAGAGCGATTCTCCTTTTAGAAATTGAGGATGGACCAATGCAGAATTTCTTTGAATTTTTGTTAGGATGGCTGCATCGACTTTCAATGCAGTAGACCATATGAATCAGAGTTTTGCAGATCTCGCCTCTCGCCATGGCATACTGCAGCCATGAACTAAAGATCATTGTCAAAGGTAAAAATCATTGTAATGATCCATCATTCACGACGCTGTATATTTGCTCCTTAATTAGCTTAGTTTAGTTTTGTCTTCTCAAGATCATCATCTATCATCATCCTAATTACACCAATATCATCATCGTCATCATCTAAGATTGACTTATGTCTCATATGCACTAATTTCAGTCCTTGGAGTATACCGGTTGAGGGACACATCCACACTCTTTCATGGCCAGGATCCTTATGTCAGAATTCAATATGGCAGTACGACATTCCGAACGAGAACGGCCATAGGTAAATGATTAACCATCATCCCGCTATTTCTACGATGACATATATTCAAGAATCCCTGATTAAGAATGTGGGGATTTTGAAGGCCGTTTCTGATTCAAAGCTTAATTTTCTTCATTGAAATACATAAATCCTGTTAAAAGCTGCTTATTCTCTTCTCCATTCAAATATGATTCAACTTATCTAGTTACTTGCTTGATATAACGTGAGAATGGATGAGAATAATTGTGTATAAAACCCAAGAATCCAGATACCACAACATTCACTAGAACAGGGATTAAAACCTCTCGAGAGTAGTGTGAAACTTGAACTACGTCATACCTGTCACTTTACTTTTCTTGCTAAAACGGTCCTAAGTTCGTGGTTTCCTTTAATTTAATTTTAGTGTATATAAGGGTTGAGCATGTCTACTTTAGTCTAAGAAATGGATTTTTGCAAGGAGGAAATCATTTTTTTTATAGAATTCAGTTCATGACTTCATGTGTGAGAAGTGGATTCCCATAAAACCAGTAACCTTCATAAGGGAACCCTCAGCTTGAAGGTTTGGGGCGTACGTCTCTGGCAAAGGTTACTGTATTAGGACATTCAAGGTTAATGAAGGATCACTTTCTAGTTTTGACGAAGGAAGACCTTACCTAAATGAAGGGCCAGTTCAGTTCAGCTTGTCTTACAAAAGGATGGTGAACTTCTCATGAACATAGCAGTAAGCCCGGCCCTTTCATTATCAAAATGAGGTGAGCAGCTAAAGCAGGTTGTTTGGTGCGTTCATTTCACAATCCCTCATACAGAGAGCAGTTGCTCCTCGTGCCCAAAGAGAAGTGTTTTATTATAAGATGTGAAAATTTATTATGTACATGGTCATGGACATGAGAATCGATTTTCTCAAGTGTCATGGACATGAGAAATGGATTCTCGTGGGAATCGCTATCATGAGAATTCCTTATGAAGAGAAAGCAAACCTGTGCCCAGTGTTGGTCAGATTTCTAATCTTCTGGTTCTGGTGGTGTTTGAGAGAGAGAGAGAGAGAGAGAGAGAGAGAGAGAGAGAGAGAGAGAGAGAGAGAGAGAGAGAGATTAAACAAGCTTGATGGTGGATTTCACCTCTTAATTGATGATCTTCGATTTCAGGTGAGAGATTTAATGCTACAATCAATGACACAACTACATTTAACGTCATTCCCGGAGATCGAGAACATGAACTTCATGTCTCAGTGTGGAACGAAAATAGCCTCGCGAAGGACTACCTGATTGGAACTGGGAAGTAAGGCTTATATATCATTTGCTCGAAAGTAATGCTCTTTATCAAATCTCTCTTCACCTTGATTTCTATCTCTTTCATCATCTTCATCTGCGCTAGACCTGACCGGTTCCAGGCAAACAGTTCCATACTACTGGTTCCGCACATTCAGAGTCCTATTCTGGTTTTGGAGCAGGAACCAAAATATTGTCTAGAACCACGGTTCAGTTTCTTGCTTTAGTCCAGTTCTATGGTAGATGGAACCAGAACCAGTTCGGTGGCTCCCCTGTTCAGTTCTTGTTCTGGTCGATTTTGGAGGTGCTTTGAGTCTGATTCGAACAAAGGATCTGGCGTCAAACCAGCGACCTTTAATATGTTCCTTTATTTACCTTTGTTTTACACATTACAATATTTTTATGTTAATTCTTGTGCTTTCTTGACGTAGGATCTCAATATGTGAAGTGTTAACCACTGGGTATAGTAAAAAGATGTGGCCACTGTCCTATCATTCTTCCAGGTATGCATGGTACGAGGCCAGAGCTGAAATTGGCTTCAAATTACAAAGGCATCATGGAGACATGCTCAAATTAGATAAATGATTTGTTTTTATTTTTATGACTTGTTTATCAAACTGCTGCACATCCCATCATTCCTCACAAATTCTTAATGTTATACTTGTCAAGGGACATTGATTCTTGGACAAGGCTGTTGGTCAACCCGGTGGAAAGAGCCTCAGCTGCTAAAGTACATGTAGTGGTAGCACCATGGTGTAAATGAATGTACATAAGAATGTAAATGAAAGCTGCTTCACTAACCACAAAAATAAGCTTCAAGTCTTTAATCTGTATCACTGGCTGTAAACCTAGTTGTATATGGAACTCAAGTCTGTGTTGACACGGATAGACTTCTCCTATTGTCAAGGCACCAAATCAAGTACACATCTGACATATTTATGTGTTCCCACATGTTTAGGTTTCTATTGAGCAATTACTTTTCGTGTTGAAGCAGGTGGGGAGGTGATGTTGTTAATGCGGGTCAAATATTCTTGGAAATGAGCTGCTCAAGGGAACTGGTAAGTCATAATTGAGGCCATTTACTGAACAGTAGTTGCATAATAGCCATGCTTTTCCAGCACAGTGGCCATTAGTTTCAACATTCACGCGATGAGTCGATGGTGAGAGATGCATGTTAATCATGCAACATGTTTCATAGAGTGATATCATCATTCTTTATGCTTGTGTTTTTTAGTTCTCTTGCTTTACGGCAAACCAAGTTTTAATTAGCCAAAAGGACTGAATTAAAAGAGGCAATTCGCAATAACCTAATATCCAAAATAAGCCCAAAAAGCTTTTGTTAGCTGGAAACCTAATAATATGCTGCTTGGGTAATTAATTTTACTGCAGTAGTCTGCTTGATCCAAAGGGAAGAGACTTTGTACATGCTGCTGCCTCAACTTGGAGTCCATTTATGCGCCTGGATCGAACCCATAATGCTGTCTGTCGTGGACTTCAAGCTGGTTGTTCTATTCTTGATCTCATTTGATGTCAAAGTGTTCAGTCCGCAGTATATAGTGGTCGGGTTTCTTAATTTGATGGTGTATACATGGTACATTATTTTAATGTGTACAAATGTATTTGACTTAATGAAGGCATTAATGCAACGTGAATGAGTTTCTCATGTGGACTTTGTTTAAAGTAGGGATGTCAATGGGTTAGGTTCGACCTAGATTTACCACCAAGTAGAGAAAAGAAAGAAATGGGCTTTACTTGGTGCAGATTCAGGTGAATCATCGATGAAGTGCACACATGGGTTTAACTGCTGATAGAGTTCTAGCACGTCAGTGCTCCTTCTTCAGAGAGAGGTCCTTATAACGTATACTGAATTTGCTTCTCAACCTTGTATGCAAGCCCTATTTGCTTCCTATGAATTCTTTAGTGGATTGACAAAATGAGGTCAGGCAGATCCTTACGATCCTTACCAGATTACGAGCTTTACAATGAGCTCAAGAAGAAGTCATCCATTCAGGTGGTTTATCCTTCGAGCAAAATTTACCTCAATTTAGCTTAAATAAGTAGCATATAATTCCTTTCGACAGGTACGTATTCACTTAAATTTTCTCGCAAACAATTGGAATACAAGCTGGTCTCATGGCTCCGCTTGTTAGTATTCTCAGATAAAAGAGATAAACCATCGGATGTGCTCCATTTCTTGGTTTGGTGAGATGATAACAAACAGCCCAAGCTCGTTAAACTAGTTACGTTTGATATCCCTACCTACCAAGCTGATAGTGTTCTATGAATCTTGACAACTGATCTTCACACAAATTCTAAAAAAAGTTAAACAAATCTGATCCCAGGTCTCCATCAATCTCCCGACTATATACTTTTCCAGTTGCTTCTCTGTATTTAACAACAAAGAAGAAACAGCCAGATTCCTTTTGAAGTTTATACAGATACCCTTTGGGAAATGTCGGCTTCATGCATACGTAAGGAAAAACTAATGTTGTAAACTGAACCCTAATGGCTAGTTGTTGCTTTATAGCATGTTTGTGTAATATTAGGTAATGGGGTTGGTTTGCATTCTTAATATGTCGATGTAAGAAGAGTGGTTTCTTGATCTGTAAACGCTTCTTCAGGATTGCTGGTTTGATACTTCAGAATAAAAGGGTTGCTTCCAGCAAGCAATAGAAGGCAAGACTTTCGCTAGACATTGACAAATGGGACCAACCAACTTCAATGCAGTTCGGGTGATAGTAAATGATTTTAATTGTAAGTAAACCGAAGTTAAATGTAAGTGGGATCTAATTTTGTTGGGAGTTTACCCAATAAATCCGCAAATAGCGTAATTAGCTATAATTCTTTACCGTGCTGATAGCAAACTTGTTAACGATAACTTTCTCTCACTAATCTAAGGCTAATTTGCTACCTCAACAGGTAGCAAATTATCCTTAGATTAGTGCGAGAAAGTTATCTTTCTACCATGGAATTTTGCGATTGGTATGATCCTCTTACCCATGAAAAAGCAGCAACAGAAAGTTTCAACCATACTGTTTTTGTGTTTCTGCACAACAGTTGGCTTCGGCACTGATATGATCCTCTTACCCATCGAGGGTTTAGAAGCAAATTCAGAACACTCTGCACAGATATTGCTGTTTTTGGTTTAATACTACGTTGAAGTACCCGTACCCGGTACGGGTACGGTAGGTAGTACACAATTTTATTAAAAACTAAGGTATGGGTACGTCACTATTAAAAAATTAACTTTTTTTTACACACACACATATATATATATATATATATATATATATATATATATATATATATATATATATATATATATATATATATATAAATTATATAGAGATTCTATATTTTAAAGAGCTTTTTAGTGTTTGAGAATAATTTTATTCTAACTACGAAAATGTCATTTATATTCTTCTTCAAAATAAGAACAATTAAACAACAAACACATACCAGTTGAATTTGCAAGAAAAGATCTCAAACCACCGTAAAAGGCGATCCCCATCATTGCAGTGCTTATCATAAGAGAATCAAGAGTTCCTGAAGAAGCATAATTTCAAGAATATCATAAATCAGCATAAAAGGCGATCCCATCATTGAACGACCGAAATAAACCGATAGACAAACTTCGGTTCTGTTAAGTCCAATTACCTTTACAAATCAGCATGGTGTCCATTTAAATTTTCAACATCATCTAAGGTTTTGGTTTGTTCAGTTCAGTCTGGTTAGTGAGCCGAACCAACCTATCCTCGGCCATACCCATAACCACCCACGCTCCTAAGTTTCTCTATGAAATCTATAATTTTGTGAATGAATCAGTCGTCCATGAAGAAAGGGAAGAATGGAAAATCCTGAAAATACGATAACACAATCAACTTGCAAAAAGAACTACAATTGCTAAACTGAGTAAGGATGAAGGGAACATCAACTTCAAGTCAACATAAGCAAATGGTACGTGCTGTTGAAGTACGGCTAGTAGGCTAACTCTAACATGTCTCTTTATACGGTAACCAATGAATCGGCGGCACAATGAAAAACCTAAGCTTGCAGCCTAAAAGGAAACAACAGAGGATCAAAAAAACAATCTCCGAGAATACCAAAAAAGGAGGGAAACGGAGGGGTCTAAAATGACAACAAATTACAAAAAAAAAAAAACCCCCTAATATTTTTGCAAATGACGCGCTCGATCATCACCAAGTTCTATTCTTGCAACAAATACCCTTTAGGTGCACCCAACTTCCATACTCCACAGCAAGCAAGAAACTATCTTAACGGAATCCTATTCCCCAGAGAAGAGAGAAAACAACATAAATCTTCAAACCAACTTCATCACCAAAAATCCTTCAATCGGTTGGCTCACACTATAGAACCCTCATACCTAACCCCAAAAGTACACATACATTTCCAATGAACAAAATCAATCACAAAACACTAATAAACGAGGAACCAACAAAAATTGAAGATCAAAACTCTACTTGGATGAGACCATAAATGAAAATGCCAAGCCAAGGAATAAGGAAGACGTACAGCTGGAGAGCTTCAAGAAACCTGTCGTGCTCTTGCTCAGTCCAGCTCTCCCTTGACTTGGTAATCGTGTACGGCTTCCGAATCTTCTTGCTCGAGTTGTCGGACGTCGTCGTCGTTGTTGCCGTCGTGAGGGACCCCAACCCCGGCAGGGCCATGCTCACCAACACCGTGCTCTCTCAGATACCCCTAACCCAATACGCAACAGAACGACGCACCCAAACACAAATATATATCCGCTAGATCGCTCTCGGTTGTACGCGTATGGGTACGGGTACATGGCGTACCCAAATCTGAGTACGCGTACCAGTATTCAAATACATGTATGGGTATGCCATTCGGCGTATGAGTACGTACCAAACGTACCATACACGTACCCGTACCCGGTACATACCGGATACGGGTACAACGCCAATATTGGCGTACCCGTGCAACATAGGTTTAACATCATTCATGCTTTCTCATTTCCTTTTTTTGTGAATTGGTCTCTGTTAATCCTGTAAACAGGATGTGAGAGTACACCACCTGGTTTTTTCTTCCTTGTACAGAAGGGTACCATTGAGGACCCCTTCTCATGCATGTACAGTTATACTTTACTGTAATCTGGTAGGGGTCTGCCTAAGCCCATCTTCACAATACAGTAAAAATTTGCTACCAGTTACGACACTCTCTAGCTAATAATATTAACGGAATGTTTTTTCGAGCTAAATTTCACAGCAAAATTGATTTTTTTTCTTGTAGTGCGTAGTATGCCTCTTGGCGTGGAAACCCCTTCTTTCTGTATATCCAGAAATGCCGACGGATGGGACTTGACATTTCTTTGTTAAGTAGCAAAGAGCAGTTAAATATAGTTGTTTAACCTGCGCATATCTCTTGTTCTGTAAAAGAATACCTATCAACTCAAATCTTTTGCGCATAAAGTGCAATATAGCCAGTCCCTTAATCTTCAACAGCCTCTGCTGGCATGATTAATGGGTTTTTAATTAGCCAGATGGACCATTTGCCCAATTTAAGGAAATGGTAAGGTATCCAGTCAATCCTCATAAGGGTTTTGTCCAGCCACAACCACAAGGGAGGGGTTTATTTGAATAAGGTATTGCTCATTTGTTTATTAAGCAAAAACAGAAGCTCCCTGTTCATGCCAGTAAAACAGGAAACAGGAATGAATGATCGTTGAAAGATTAAATGCATTGTGCCCCGTGCTGGTTTATCCCTTTAACCATTCATGGATTAACTTCAAAAGAGTAACACAATTTTTTGTTCTATCAGAGATTCAAGATTGCCGGAGACTCTTTCATTACGTTGATGATCTTGATAATGTTGAGGCTCTGTTGCTTGAAGCATCAAGGCGGGAGAGAGATGCACCCCAACATAACCATCGTATATCATGATATTTGTCTAGATAGGTAGCGTGTTCATCTCAAAAAATGTAATGATGGACAGCCATAAGATGCATGCATAACTATAATTAGAGTTAAATCAATATAAATTAGATCATTCTTTATTGTTTATTTTCAATATTTTTGTGGTCGTCCTCCTCCTCCTCTTTTAACACTTTCATAATCTAGTTTTTCATAACTTCTTACGGGAGTGTCTTTTGGTCGTGTTTCTATATTTTCAAACCATCTTTAAACGATTTTCCCTCATTTTATCCTATATTGATGCTACTCCCAATTTGTTTCTAATAACCTCGTTATGCATAAAGTATTTCCTTGTGTGACTATTCATTCATCTCAACATCTTCATTTATGCTATAGGCATCTTTTGCACATGTTGATGATTAACCATCCAACACTCATAACTATAAAACATAACAGTCTAGTTGCTGGTCTATAATATTTACCTTTCAACTTCATTGGTATCTTCTTATTACATAGAATACGAGATGTCTCTCTCTATTTTAACCAACAATCATTAATTTTATGCGTAACATCTCCATCAATTTTTTAATCACTTTAAAAAATTGACCCTAGGTATTTAAAATTTTCCATGTGAAGGATGCAATGTGTCAATCTTAATTTTATCCTTTAAAATACCCAAATGATCAAACGTTTCTCTTCATAGTTCTAATTTTCTATTAACTTTTTCCTTAGACTCATCCACTAAGATAATGTCATATGCAAATAACATACACCAAGGTACTTCATCTTTAATATGATTTGTTAACTCATCAATGACTAATATAAATCAATATAAACTTAAAGTTGATCATTGATATAACCAATATTAACTTCAAAAGAGTCTTTCATTCCTTCATGAGTCCTCACATGTATTTTTGCACTATCGTACATTTTTCTTATAAGATTTATGTATATAAATGTAATACTTTTTTTTTAAAGTTTCTCAAAAGAACATTTTTTGACACCCTATTATAAGTTTTTTCTAGACCAATAATATCATGTGAAGATTTTTCTTTTTTGCTCCAAAATGTTTCATAAGATGTCTGAATAGGTGAATCGCTTCAATAGTAGATCTACAAGTATGAATCCAAATTTGTTGTCTGATGTATTCGATACTTGTCTTAACCTACGTTCGATAATTTTTCCTGATAATTTCATAGTAGGACTCATTAACTTGATACTTCGATAATTCACACAATTCTAAATATCTACTTTGTTCTTATATATATTATAAGTGTAATCGCTCTCCATTATTCGGGCATCTTTCTCCATATTTCATTAAATAGTCTTGTGAGCAAAGTGAATCCATCTCTCTTAGATTTTTCATACTTCTATAAGAATATTGTATGATTCTATAGATTTACCAATCTTTGTATATTTAAGAGCCTATTTGACTTTATTCTTTTGAATACGCCGATAGAAATTGCGGTTTATATACTTTTATGATTTGGTTAACTCTTTTAAGCTAATACTACCATATGATTTTCATTAAAAAACTTATAAAAATAAAATTTTCATCTATTTTTTATATCATCATTCGCTACTAGAATATTCTCATCCACATATACATCAAACAAAAGTAAGATCCTTAGTTTTCTTATTTCTAGCCTTAAGAATCCTAAAAATATCTCTTTCACCTTCCTTTGAGTTAAGCTTTTATATAAATCCTTGAAAATTTTGACTTTTGCTTCACTAATGACCTTTTTTGGTTATTTTTTTGATTTCTTATAAGCCTCTCAAGTTTCGCTAGTCTTCTTCGCATAATGCAAGTTGTAACATGTCTTCTTTGTCTTGATTTTATCTTACACCAATCCACTTCACCATCAAACTTTTTTTTTGTCAGTATGCCTCTCTTAGATTTACCTAATACATTTTTTGTTATTTCTCTATTATGTATAGTTATATTGTTTCACATATCAGAAGGTGTGCCTATATAATTTCAAGCATCTCTTTGAAAACTTTTGTTTAAATATATCTTTTTATCACATTTGAGGTTCTACCATATAGATTGAATAAGTCTATTCAATATTCTTCTTTATCTACTTTTTTACCGGCAAATCCATTACTAAAACTCGATGTTATGTAGTTAAGATTTCTTTTGGAATTACCTTACAATCTTTACAACATGATGTATATTTTTTTAAAAATAAAATAATCAATTTATTTTTGTAAGAAACTACTCTTATAAGTAATTAAATGTTCATCTCATCTTTCGAAAATTGTATTGGCTATAAAGAGATCAAAAGTCATCCTACCATTGTATGTCTATTACACTATTCTTTAAAATTTTATTTATAATAATACTAACTCTATTTCGAGCCTTTTCATTTCTTTAGTACCATCATTTAAAACTTGTATTCTCAATCTTCTCTGCCTTTTCTCTAACCCATTTTATCTCTTTTAAATATAGAATATGAATCTTTCTCTAAATCATAGTATCTACCACCTCCAATAACTTGTTCGTCAATATTTCGATATTCAAAGTACTAATAAGAATCTTATTATCTACGACTAACTTCCTTACCCCACATTCGTTCATGCTGAAAATGCGGAGACCCTCGTTGTAACTTATTCACTACATTAGAGCGACAATATAGTGGGACTAGCTTCTTTACCCACATATGTCCATGATGTGAGAACCTTCTTTGTAACTGATTTATTACATTCGAGTGAAAGTGTAAGAGCCTTTGTTTACTTTTCATTGCATTCTATAAGCGAGAACGCCTAATGTAATATTCATAATTTATAGAATCCATGGTAGATAAGTCCGACAAAGTTTTACGTTAATATCAAAAGCGTAACGTAACCCTCTTCCTTTATCAAGGTTTGAGACCGACTATGTAAAGGTGATCCCTTACATGGGCAAAGTTAGATGCATGTATAACTGCTGCATAAATTTTGATAATTTTTGTCCCCAAAGATAGGAGCTTCTTTCAAGAAGAAGTTACAAGAAGACTCAATAGAAGCAGCATGTGATCAAAGGAGATCTCTTACCAAAAAACACATAAAATTTTACATTATAAAATGTTATTAAAAAAGAAATAAGAAAATTACTCGCATAATAGTAACTGTCATCTTGTTAGGGCACCGACATGACCTCGTGTTGAGATCTAGCAGAAGACCACAACATTAATCACTCCACTCAGTAATACGAACTTATTCAAAACCTTGAGGAAGCATAGAGAACCTCTTATAGACAATTCTGTCTTATGCTCTCCACCGTCTCCTTTTCACCCTAGCGAGAGAGAGAAAGGGGGAAGAGGAAGGAGGAGGAAGAAAAAAGAGAGAAGGGGAGATTGCAAAGAATCAATCCTTAAGAAGTTAATTGGGTACTGCCTCCTTTTCGTGCGTCCAAAAATGCACTTCTCTAATTGCTCATTCTGTCTCTGTTTCTTCCTACAAGACAGAGAGAGGGCACATAAACTTATAAACGTAAGTGATTGCTCTCTTCAAAATAACCCTTTATATAATTACTAGTTGGGTGATACATATTTTACATTGCTTGCACGCATACACGCGCAGAGCCAGCTAGCGAGGTTTGTTGATATTGATAGTAAGACTTGTGAAACATGCAAATCTGCCATTTTTTATACGATGAAAAACAAGATTGCTAGGTGGGAACTATTATCTGTGACTGCTAGGGGAACAACTACTACCTGCTCATATCATAATCTTTATCTTTCCTTCTTTCTTGTGATGGAAAATAGGAAATCTTATTAAGAATATGATCCTTTGATACCTAATATTCATGTTTTCCATATCAAGGTAGGAAGTCTTATCTTGTTTCATATATATGGAAATGCTACTGTCATGATTTCCTTTCTTAAGAGTAGATACACTTATAATTTCCACCAGCCGTATAAAATTCCTATACGAAGCAAAACTAACTCCATAATTCATACATATTTTTTGCTTGTTTTCTTTAGCTAAACTGAGTGACGAAGCACGGAACCTTAAGAGGCTGCTAATTGCTCAAAGCCACTTTTTAATTTCCTGGTGGGTTGATGCGAACCTTGATAAGGTAGTTGGAAAAGGCGACTGAGCCTCTCTTTTTAAGTTCTCAATATCCATCTGCCAATAAACCTTCAGGTGATATGGTGTATGACCCATTATGAGTTACACAAGATCACCACCGTACATCTATCTTGGAAAGATGCTCACCATTTGTGATGTATGACCAGATGTGGGAAGACTTCTGGTGGAAATTTAATATAACAAATAAATATGTCATATAATGCAATATGACCTGATCCTGCTGATGCCAGGTGAACAAGAGTAAGAAAATTCGACGATTAAAGCAAAGCATCAACATCAGATTAATTAAAGTGTACTTAATTAAATGAACAGTGGGTAGGTGTGGGTTTTGGTCTCCGGCTATAAATTTGGTTGATGGCAGTCGCTCTCCCTGCATATCCTTTCTGTTTGGTTGTATAACAATGGCTGCAAAATCCTTCTTCATCCTCTTTTTCATCCAGGTCATGGCTTTTCTGGCCTCTTTTGGCACGGCGGTCTCGGTGGATCCTAGCAGTGATGGTGGGGTGGGTCTGAATAGATGCATATCCGAGCCCCCACCAGGTGAGCTGCCAGTGTATCCTAGCGACCTATCATTGCTGCAATTCCCGCTCAACCTCGAGCACCTAGAAGCCGACTTCTTCCTCTACAGCGCGCTCGGCGAGGGGATCGACGTGCTCGCACCAGAGTTGGTCATGGGGGGTCCCCCGCCCATTGGGGCCAGGAAGGCTAACCTTGACCCTTTAACACGAGACATCATTGAACAATTTGGCTACCAAGAAATTGGTCATCTGAGGTCTCTCTCTCTCTCTCTCTCTCTCTCTCTCTCTCTCTAGGCGAGTCGAACAACGGAAAGATGGCTGTTCATGACTTGTTCACCATGAAAATGATGCTTGTGTCCAGCTGATTAACTTGCCGAACATAGCTGAACATGAACCAAGCTGGATAGTATTGGAAGATGAGTTAGTATGATTTAATCAAATTAACCTCTTTGAGAGGTTTGAACAACCCGCCAGACCTACCATTGTGCTTCTGACTTGCATGGCAGCGTCCATGCATGGCAATCAAGCCCATAGATACCTGCCTAACAGGTAAAGGCCCGCTCCACTGTGTTTAAAGTGACTTTGGAAAACAAATCGAAACATAAGTTGCATGTTAATTTTTGAAATTCAAGCATGTTCTGTTCCATTTAGTTTTATTGCAAAGTTGAAGCAATTTTTCCAAGAGGCAGAAAATATAAAAGCATTGGACGATTTGATCACACATATAACCGTCCAATTCATACGGCCAACATGGCTTATTTAAAACACACACACACACACATTTGTGTATATATATGAACATACATAATATTATAATATTATATACATACATCTTACAAGATGAGCTTTATACATGCCAAGCTGAACTCAGTATCCGGTGTTTATTGATGTGAATTTCAGGGCAATCAAAGCGACGGTTGGGTGGTTTCCTCGTCCCTTGTTGGATCTGAGCGCCCACAACTTTGCTAACATAATGAACCAGGCGATCGGTCATGAACTCATTCCTCCATTTGATCCTTATGCCAATAGCATCAATTTCCTCTTGGCCACTTATGTTATTCCTTATGTTGGGCTCACCGGCTACGTGGGTGCAAATCCGAACCTCAAAGGCTTCTATTCGAAGAGGGTAATTAATGATAGACCCACAAAGGCACAATCTTGCCAACATGCATACAGAATGCATGCATGCACCACGCACACACAAATGAGTGATTCTACACACAGAAGGTGCTATGCACTAGTAAAGAACGTAGTGTTTATGCGTTTGAAATGGAGTAGTACTACACGCGCCATTGTGGCTTCGGGACTTGTTTACTTGGTGCTAGGTTGCTTTTCATTGCGTGTTCTACTTGAAAGGGATCGACTTTCTGTTTCTTCTTGAAAGGGATCGACTTTCTGTTTCTTCTTTCATTATAATTCTTGTCAATAGTGATGGTTGTTGGCCGGACAAGATTAGGATGTGACCATTACACTAATTGCACAAGGGATGTATATATACATACATACATATATAGATAGATACACACACAAAGAAACACACATATATTTATATTTATAGAGGTATGCACATGTATATATATATATATATATATATATATGTGCATACACACACACACAAAGAAAGACAACATATATTTATATTTATAGAGATAATAATAAATGCTTAAAACCATGCTTAAATCTACTCAAACATTTCTCTCATTCAATTGGCATGATCAAGAATAAATATTTGGCATTTAATGCATACTCCATGTACATTAAGTACTTTTTGGTTTACCACCTCTTAAAGATCGAATAATTGAATTGATAAAGGAGATTTGAGCATTTACCACCTCTCTCTCTCTATATATAAATGCATACTCAACAAGAATAACATTTTACCTTCAGTTCACTTATATTATATTTAAAATTTATTTCGCTACATATATGTTCTCGAGTGTTAAATCTCAACCTATATTCTATATACACATAGCACAATTTTTCCAAAGCCCTCAATAAGTTAAAACATAAATAGCACAAGATGTTCATAGTTTTACTCTTGTGCGATCTTATTTCATCAGAGGGCATAATTGCCAACATAATTGACTATCATTTCTGCCACGTTAATCCATCAGTTAGATTGAAATGGAAGCTGAGTCCGCAACCATGGCTTTAAAGTGAATATGATGTCACGGCTCCATTCACAGTTATTTGGAAGCCCAATGGGAATATTCAGTCTATATGCGGACTTACCTGTAAACAGTTGGTGAAAGGAGATTGCTCACTAAGATTTTATATATATATATATATATATATATATACACATATATATAATTTTCTCTGAAAATAGCTGCAGAGTTTTAGGGTCAACAGATTATTTTCTTTTCAATTATCAGTATTATAAAATTTACTATAAGAATGTGTGATGTTCAATATCATTTAATTGAAAAGATAGGCCATCTTTAATAGAACACCTGAGTAGTTGGACCTATATATGTGTATATTTCTCTTTATTTATGAGCAGTCTAATAAAGTAGAAGGAACATGGTTCTCCTGGCAACATGCTCGTACTCGGAAGAACCTTGATCCTTGAGGTCAAGAGTTCAGTACTCGTGGTCGTCTTCCTCTACTAATTAAGGGTCTGCCTAACCCTAGCTCATTTGAAAAACCTTTTGGAATTCATGATCAGTTAGTGGCGGGGCTGTTGGGCGTGGAAGCTGGTCAGGACGCAGTGGACCGAGGGCTGCTGTATGAGCGGAAGCATGAAATCGTCCACCCCTACAACATAACCGTGGCTGAATTCACCGACGGGATCTCCATCTTGAGGAACCGGCTCGGCGGGTGCGGCATTAAAGACGAGGGCCTGGTCGTCCCACTGGAGTTGGGGCCGGAGTGTCGGACAGAGGGCAATGTCCTGGCTGGGGACGTCAACTCGCTCTCATACGCACGCACCCCGGCTGAAGTTCTTAGTGTGGTATATGGCACGGGCAGCGAGCATGTACCCGGTGGGTTCCTTCCCGAAGGTGGCAATGGCGAAATAGCTCGGTCTTATCTGGAGGACCATTAATCGGAGCTTAATTAGTTCACTACAAAATGTTTTTCTAAGTAGATTCGTCTATAAATTGGTCTCTGTAGGTGCTTGGTCTGTATTAAACATGTATTTGAGTGGAGTGTGGGGGAAGAAGAGATCGTATCTGTGTGTTTCAAGAGGGATTTTCTAAGTTGTCTTTGTTCTTCTATAAGATTTAAGGTGATTATATAGATGCGTGCTACTTATTAATTTATCGCACAAGTGAATTTCGTAAATCTCATAAGCCTTTGAGAGGTATGTTCCCCAATCCTTGCGGTTAGAACTGGAACCGAAACCGAAACCGAAACCGAAACCGTTACCTCTGTGAAAACTGACGGGTTGGTACCGGTTCAAACCATTGGGTCGGTTTTAGATTTGAACCATCGGTTTGGATCTG
Organism: Brasenia schreberi; assembly: GCA_036023115.1. Lineage (NCBI taxonomy): Eukaryota > Viridiplantae > Streptophyta > Magnoliopsida > Nymphaeales > Cabombaceae > Brasenia > Brasenia schreberi. The sequence continues at coordinate 9,765,438 of JAYKKT010000068.1, read as the reverse complement.
TTTGGAAATTAAAATACATAAATAAAACATAGGACACATGTGGCGCTGTCTGATTCGCTATGACAAGACATTGGTTGTCATGTCTCTATATATTATATATAAATTATGTATAATATATATCATACACACGGCGTTCTTTGTTTTAAATATGTATTTCAATCGTTGGTTCCGGGTTGAAATTGGACTCGGAACTGTTATAAAACCAAATCTGAAACCGTTAGAATTGGAACTGGATCCGGAACAGTCCACTGAACAGTTTGATTAGGATTCCTCATTCAGGGTAACCCGAAACCAACGATTTGAAACTGCCAGTTTGGGATAAACCGGAACCGGACATGTTTATATATATATACATACACCCTGGTAGTCCAACTCCCCACCTGCAGTAAAACTGCGAATTGCAAAAAATGTTTAATTAGTTGAAGTTTCAATTAGATATTTATTCTAGTATTTATAATATAACAAAAAATCTTTCAATTGTCAAGCATGTTCAGTTAAATTCAAGTATAATAACAACAACTAAGCGTTTTCTCACACTAGATATGAAGTTAAATTCAAGTGTACTAAAATAAATCTCAAGTTACTCCTATATTTACTCAATCTTATAAAATTTGTTTAGTATATATTTATATATGTATGTGTTTAGTATATACGTATATATATTGTCCAATTTTACATATCAATTCATGGGTTTATTGATAACTTATTTTCGTACAGGATGCTCACATTGTGGACATCATCTATAGATGTCATAAGAACGGAGACTTGTATTCAATTGGAATTCTATATCTAAGGTTCTCAACACCTTCAAACAAGAGTTTCTTTGGTTTATTTGAATGTAAATGTTACTGGATGGTGTTGGATTTTTATCTCAAAGAGAATGTTGGCATTGTTCTCATTAATTTGGAAGGCTTTTTAATCTAGAAAACTAATGAAACCAGATTGGGTCCAGAACCGGGTGGTTCAAACCACTGATCTCGTCCCTTTTGAAAAGTTATTACCTTTTTTTGGTTATTGTTGTTTCTTTGGTTCAAACTGGAACCAGAACCGGCGGTATAAACAAGAACTATGTGGAGACCACCCATGTGTTACCGTTCCCGGTCCACTCAAAGTGGAACCGGCAGTTTTGGACCAACAGTTCGGCTTACCCAAAACCAGCCATGTCTACTTCAGTAGTCTTTTTTTAATAATACTAATTTCTGTTTCAGGTGACACTGGTACGTTTATGTGTTCTTGTCCAAGAGGTAGTTCATACTAATACTTCATTAATACAAGATATTGGTAACAAAAGTAAATATTCATAATATGTTAATGAAGGATTTATATTGCGAATTCTTCCTATTTTTATGTCCCAATCATGTGTGTGTATATATATATATATATATATATATATATATAGAGAGAGAGAGAGAGAGAGAGAGAGAGAGAGAAATTAGTCCACATGCAAGTAAAAAGCAAATAGTACTAGGTGCATTAATTTCACCTATAAAAATAGGTTTCAGAAATTTAAATTTCATCTATTGGTTTTGTCGGTGGAAGTTGAATTTTTTTAAATGTTTAGGGATTGATATTGACATGACTATACTCTCTCTCTATATATATATAGAGAGAACTAATCCATGCTTAATCTTGGATCAAACTTTCTCAAAATCATATTCGTTTGATTGACGATCAACTATCGGGATTTGAATGTTTACTTTTCGTACTCGCATTTAATGTACAATGGTACACTACTTTTTATTTCAAATTTTTGATGATCCTCATGAGAAGATGGAGATGTTTGAAGAGATTTAATCTCTCTCCATATATTCTATATATATTGGAGGGCGGGGGACGGGGAATTGTGGTTGAGCATAACTATAACTACAATAAGCGGGTCCAATTCCCTCCAATTGACACCTCACCATTTGTATAAATTCGAGAGAAACTTTTTCTAAGGAGTGGAACATGTATTTTAAAATATTAATGTCTCAACCACGTCGTTTGTGTGTCCTTGTCCAAGTCGTAGCTCATACTAATGCACTGTTCGTACAAGATATTTCAAACAGAAGCAAATATTCATACACAGGATTTACATTGTCAACATCATATTAGCTTTCTCTGATCTGTTTATGTCTCAATCATGTGGGCTTGTATTTTCTGTGGAACACACACACACACACACACACATATATATATATATATATACACAGGATTTACATTGTCAACATCATATTAGCTTTCTCTGATCTGTTTATGTCTCAATCATGTGGGCTTGCACTCTCAGGCCAGGTAAATGAATATTTTCTGTGGAACACACACACACACACACACACACACACACATATATATATATATATATGCTCCAGCTCAATTATGCAAGATGTATAGATGAGAGATAGAGAGAGGTAGAGATGTCAATATGGTCAGGCGGGGCACTTTATATGGGCCTCTAATGTGCTGCCCTCCTATATATATATATAGTTTTTTTTATTAATATACACATATATGTATATATACATATGCTATATATATATATATCTTTTCTATTACACGTATATATAGCTCATATATATACATACACACACACACACACACACACACACACACACACATATATATATATATATGTATAGCTTTTTCAATTACATGTATATATACTACATCTGCATAGTTTTTTCCATTACATGTATATATATGTAGTATATATATAATTTGGATTTCAAGCAGATTTTAATTGAGTTGTATAGACCCGATCTAATATCCAATGAGCTTGTGACCCTGACAGGGCCCACAATGGCTCACAGGACCATATAGGCTCGGCCATTCAGCCCTGCTTCAAATATGGGTCATAATTCTCTGCCCCAGCCATGCACTTCTTCATGAGCAGTCCGGCCCATTTTTGACATCTCTAGAGGGAGGCACGTCGACTCCACTGCACTTATGGCAAGAATATATATATATACGGGTCTCAACCATGTCATTGGGTCACATGCAGCTTAGTCTTGTGTTGTAGAATTCCAAGAAGTTAATACTACTTACCATGTATTTACAAATTAAACGATGTCTCTAACCATTAATGTCTCCATCAAGTTGCTTCTGTATGTTATCTGTCACTTAATTTTATGTCCGATTCGTGTGTGTGTGTGTGTGTGTAAGCGCCCCAACAGTTGAGCTTATGCTCCGGATGCTTCTCAAAATTTATTAGAATCAATGAAAATTGTTATTTTCTTGTTTCTGAAAGGCCTTACTTGTAGAAACCAAAGTTGGTGAGTGCTCATGAATATCTAATTCGATAATTCGACTTAACTCGAAAGGGTACACTTTGATCTTACCGACTGTAGAATCAAGACTTGTTAACATAGTTGTTGTCTCTTAGATTATGTAAGTAATATTTTAATATGAGTTTGTGCGAGTCACAATGCTCAAACCAATGATGTGAAACTTAATATGGGTTCAACGCTTTCTTGATTGTGATGTAGAATTAGATAAATATGGAAGGGATTCGTATCTTTCAATATATCTCCTCTTATTATTTTCAAGGACTTGTGGTTCAATCAGCTGGCCCTTCCTTGTTAGGACTAAGTCCAAAAACTGGGCAGAAACCAGGTGTGACTAAATTCCAGGGGTCAATGTGAGGCACGTTTGTGTGGATGTCAATGGATCAGATTCTTATCTGGATTTGATCTTCGGTCTGAAACCGCAATCACCTAGGATAAAATTTGACTTTCAATAACTGAACCCGAACAACCCGAATCCATATAATTTGCATAAATGCGAATTTTGTTTGATGGATTGCATATAAAATGCAACCCAAAGGTGGTTTATGCTAGATATATCAGATTCGATAATGCTAAGATACGACTCGAATCCAACCCAACGGCATCTCCGTCCTATGACGTCGCATCAAGCCAATATGCCTCTCAGCGAGATGGCATGGGGTCAGGTTGGGGCAGGGATCAAGGTTCTCATCCCCGACCCAGTCCCCATGACAGGAACCAAAAGTCCCCCCATGCCCGCTCCCACATCTCCCACGGAGGCCATCTCTACAAGCCAACTTAAAGAGCTTCACAATCACCATTACTAGAAAAGTTCGAATATTACATGATCCCATTTCAATTAAGAAATCCTCTTTCTTGTCACTTCTCTCCATAGGTATTAAGGGTAGGAGAATAATTTTTTTTAGAATTATCTCTTACTTAGGAACTCAAAAGAAGATCCTGTAAGAAGGTATGAAAAACTAGATTTTGAAAGTATTAAAAGAGGTAGAGGACGATCACAAAAGTGTCGGAAAGAAATAATAAAAAATGATCTAGCTTAATGTGAGTTAACTGCTAACATGACACATGATAGGGCTTTGTGGAAACAAAGAATCCATGTAGCCGACTCCGTCTAGTAGGGAAAAGGCTTAGTTGTTGTTGTATCTCTTAGTTAGGAACGTCAACGAATTAAGATTGGCCTTAGGGGATTCGTGAGATGGGAACTCGTTGTCCTCATCCCCACCCTCATCCTGCAAGGATTTCTTCAGTTCTCCATCCCTGTATTCATCCCCTGAATCCGCTCCGTCCGGGGAGATCCCCATTCCATGAACATCCGGACGAATAGCTTCTTGTTTATGAAAGTTTCAAAGTCTAACCAAGGTTTAGTATACCGGTTAAGATGAGGGTATCCACCTCACCCAAATTTTGGAAAATAAAAATATAGCCAGTGGGTAAAAATATGGACTGTTTGTGTCATCCTGATTCTTACATCTAGTTTGCACCACGGCCCAAATTGAGGACTTGATGCTATATGCGAATTGTCCAAATACATTGTCTTAGTATTAATCTAAACACAATATTTATTTTCAGAATATAGGTGAACTCGCATAATATTATTTTCTCAGCTTGTATCGGCATATGATATCGGCAAATTTATCCTAAATTTAAGAAGGATAATGCTACATATTTGTTTCAATTCCTAAGATTTTTTGACCAATGCCTTTAAATTCCTCTGTTGAAACTAAGATCCACAGTTTAGATGGAGGTTTCTAACTACAGAAACCAGGATTCATAAATACAACGTCAATTACCAAAGAAGTTCTTGGTGAAGACCAATATAAATACAATATCTATTGTTTTGGGCTCGGACTATGTGAGTTTCTGAATTTAAAGATCCAAAAACTCACAAGAACCTGACCAATAACTATAGAATAATTCTGGTGAGGGGCTTTGAGCCAAATAAAGGTCAAAACTAGCATAAACTCTCCATGTAAATGAGTGTTTGAAGAAATATAAAAGACACTTGTTACACTCATCCTCAAAAGCAAAAGAGTGGGCTTGAATATAGATGTGACAGATATTCAATCTATTCCCCCTCTCTCTCTCTATTATATATATATATATATATATATATATATATATATATATATATGATATATATATATGAGAGAAAACTAGGAGTCTAGACACCTTCCCATCTAAGACTTTACTATACAATATGTATCGGTCGTGCGATCGTGCTGATTAAGTCATCAATATCAATATGAGAATCAATATCATTTAATGTGATGTGGAATGAGTTCTTTGATCACCACCCTCGAATTGATTGCACGAACCGTAACGATATCAAACAATGATGTCTAACAGCTCTTTATATATATATATATATATAAATATAAACGTGATGCCAAGTTAGTTTGGTTAGAAATCTTTGTACCAAAAACCTACTAATGGCTAATTTAAATATGTAGCTCAGAGTACATTTTCAAATTTTTTAAGCATTTTATCTTAATTTTTAAGATAATCTCCATGAAAAAGTCACAGTAACGCCTTTAGATGTCAATGCATTTCTATCGTTCGCCGACTTCTACGAAAGTCACAATGTTGATTTCCAGCTTGCAAATGCAACACAATGGGACAGAACTCCTATGGGTGACATAAACAAACGATGGAGTGGTCCTACTTTTTTAAGATTTGGTTTTGCTTAATGCCGAAAATTTGCCTATAAATACGCCATCAACAGGGAAGAAATTTATGCTTAAAGTTTCATGGTTGCTCTGGAAAGAAAGGAAAATCAGAAACCCTTTAGTAGCGTGAAGCTTTGGGCCAAGTATCAGCCATAACAGGTTCCGGGTCGAAGAGTCACAAGCACATCAATGTCAGGCCGACCTATTCATGGACACATACTTGACCGACTTATTCATGGAAAACAGCTTGAAGTAACGGGTAATTTCTTTCCTCCTCATATTGCTTCTGCTGGAATAAAAGTTTATAGATATGTATCACTCCTTGACATTCTCATTTCATAAATTTCGTTCAAATATTAAAAGTCGGGTTATCTTTAAAGCTTAAATTTCTTCATGAATTCTGTGTGTGTGTTGTATGGTTTGGATTTAGAATTTGGTGACCCAGACAGATAGCCCCCATAAGGTATCAACTTTCTGAACCGTAGTTGGTTCACACGCGCGCACAAGCACACATGTTTATGAGTGTTGCTCATGACTTTTGTAGAGAATTCTGAATTTTTAGCAACTCTTAATTAGAGGCTTTGAATATTCATCAGCTTTTGATTCGAATGATGTGCCTAAATTTCTAATTTCTATCACAGTAGAGTTGCATTCATGCAATCAACTTATTTAAAAAATTAAATGATCCTAGCACTAAGTGATGTTCTCCCTTAGAAACCATCCTATATCGTTGTGGCTTCTGTTATTATTCTTTCTTCTGTTCTTATGGATTTTTCTAATGCTCTGGTTTTGTCAATTAGTTCCTGATGTTTCAATTCTCTTCCAGTTGCGGGCTGTTACGAGCTAAGTGAGTCGGAGACATACGTTTGCCTTGAGTACTGCAATAAGATTTACCGCACTAAAGTCTGTAAAGGTAATAATATTCAAGGTCATATACGTCGTCTGGTGCATTATATCATGTTCATAATTCGCATATGTAGATCTCATCTCAAGTAATGCATGCTCGGCACAATTGATTTCAATTTTCTATAAGTACAAAACAACCAAAGTATGTCACTGAATCTAGGAAATCCGATGGAAGAAACTGTTCCTCATTCGATGGATATGATCACTTTGAGTTTCTCCAATCAAGATCCAATGAGAACTAGATGATCTATATATTTGGATTAAACGTGTACTTTGTAAGAAAAAGGGCTTAAACAAAATGAAAAAAAGGAAGATGTTCCGCACGAGAACTGAGTTTGTGGAGCCTGGTAATTGCAGGAAAAGGGAAGAACCCTGTGTATCAAGACACATTCAACTTGGTTCTGGTTGAGGGTATCAGAGAAATCAATGTGACAGTGTGGGCAAAGAACACCTTCACTGAGGATGAAGTCATCGCAATAGGAATGTGAGTTCCATTAATTGTTATCTTATCTTGTATGTCATCAGCATATGGGTTGATGTAAAATGTGATTTCCATCTGTATAATATTTGACAGGGTTAATCTAAAAGAAGTTCTCAGTCATGGCTTTCATGACGCGCTATTCCCGCTCCAGCACCATAGCAGGTATGCATGCTTTCTAATTCCTCAAACCTATGTGATGCAGATTCACATGTATCAGATGTAGAAAGAGTTGATTTACGGAGAATGCAAAAGACTTAAACAAAAGATGAGCCAACTCACCGAAGAGCAACAGACATTCATCAGTAGAAATGCTAGCAGAAATTCATCTCTCTGCTCATAACCTTATCTCTTGTTCTTGAACAACTCAATGTTCAATGGCACTTCGCTTCTTCGAGTCTTTTGCGAAGCCTAAAACTCGAGATAGAACTTCTGTGGGGACGCAGATGCGGTACCGTTGGACGGATGTCATAAATTTTGTCACATTTTTCTAATGGATTATGAAGCCGTGATCTAGTTTACACAAATATAAAAAGTATTTTACAATTATATAGGATCGCACATATATTTAGCTGCATCTCCTCTGCACCATGATTGTCTCAAGTTGTTGTAGTAATCGCGGGCGTGCATCTGTATCTATCTGATGCGCTCAAATTGCTCGTTCTTTCTCTTTCATGCAAGTGAAAATTCGATGGTTGATGTTGCTTTGTATTACAGAAAAGGGGGGCACATCAGACATGGAGGGCAGATTAAGCTCGTCATGAACTACCGAAATCATCATCATGAGGTACAGTTTTCCTTTTATTATATGATTGCCACCTTCGTTGTTTATTAAGCTTAATCTCACTCAGTCATCCTCTGATCGAGAGATTCATGGTTGAAATCAATAAAGTATCACAGGCGAAAAGTATAAGCATATTTTTTACTTTTTCTTTTTTATCTTAACGATAGACAATTGAAATTTTAAGGATATGACAAGCATGTAACATGAACTTTATGCGGAAGATATATATGATCTTCGTTCTTGCAGACAGTGACACATGCTTCTCCACCACCAACATATTTAGCACCGCTTCAACCAGCATATGTTGCTCCACCACCAACATATTCAGCAACGCCTCCACCAGCATATGCTGCTCCACCACCAACATATTTAGAACCGCTTCAACCAGCATATGTTGCTCCACCACCAACATATTCAGCAACGCCTCCACCAGCATATGCTGCTCCACCACAAATAGCCACATATTCAGCAGCGCCTCCCCCAGCATATCAAACGTACCAAATACCGCATCAGCCGCCACCACCACCGTGTACAACGTTTACGCATAGCTATTCACTTCCACCACCAACACCATTACATCCATCACTTTCTCATCCACCAGTACCGCCAGCCCCACAATATTATCCACCAACATATCCAGGTATTCAATTCACTTTAATTTGCCTACCTGACTGTTTCTAATCCAACATATAAGATCATTTTGCTAAAATAGGAAGTTATTTTTATTTATATTTATTACATTTAAGTGATTTTCTTTATCTAAAAGACGGAAATGCTTAACTAAAAATTAACAGACGACCCACTTGAGATTAATGAACGGTATTGGGATATTAAAAGTTCCTTAGTATTTTCAGTACAACAACAACAACAACAACTAAGCCTTTTCCCATACTAGACGGGGTCGGCTACATGGATTCTTTGTTTCCACAGATCCCTATCGTGTGCCATGTTAGCAGTTAACTCCCAATAAGCTAGATCATTCTTTATTGTTTCTTTCCAACACTTTTGTGGTCGTCCTCTACCTCTTTTAATACTTTCCAAATTTAGGTTTTCTAACCTTCTTACAGGTTCTTCTTTTGATCTTCTTTCTATATGTCCAAACCATCTTAAACGATGTTCTCTCATTTTATCCTCTATTGGTGCCACTCCTAATTTGTTTCTAATAACCTCATTATGTATACGGTCTTTTCTTGTATGACCACTCATCCATCTCAACATCTTCATTTCTGTCACAGACATCTTTTGTACATGTTGATGATTAACTGCCCAACACTCAGAACCATAAAACATGGCAGGCCTAACTGCTGCTCTATAATATTTACCTTTTAATTTTAATGGTATCTTCTTATCACAAAGAATACATGATGCTCCTCTCCATTTTAACCAACCAGCATTAATTCTATGTGTAACATCTCCATCAATTCTTCCATCACTTTGAAAAATTGACCCTAAGTATTTAAAACTTTCCTTTTGGGGAATGCAATGTGTGCCAATTTTAATTTCTATGTCCTCTGAAATAGCCAAATGATCAAACTTACATTCCATATATTCTGTCTTTATTCTACTAAGTCGGAGGCCTTTGTTTTCTAATGTTTCTCTCCATAGTTCCAATTTTCTATTAACTTTTTCCTTAGACTCCTCCACTAATACAATGTCATCTGCAAATAACATACACCAAGGTACTTCATCTTGAATATGTTTTGTTAACTCATCCATCACCATTATAAATAAGTATGGACTTAAAGTTGATCCTTGATGTAACCCAATATTAACTTCAAAGAAGTCTGTCGTTCCTTCATGAGTCCTCACACATGTTTTTGCACCATCATACATGTCTCTTATAAGGTTAATATATGTCAATGGGATACCTCTTTTTCCAAAGTTCTCCAAAGAACCTCCCTCGGTACCCTATCATAAGCTTTTTCTAGATCAATAAATATCATGTGAAGGTCTTTCTTTTTTGCTCTAAAATGTTCCATAAGACGTCTCAAAAGGTGAATCGCTTCAATAGTAGATCTACCTGGCATAAATCCAAATTGGTTCTCCGTTGTACTTGATACTTGTCTTAACCTACGTTCAATAATTCTTTCCCATAATTTCATAGTATGACTCATTAACTTGATACCTCGATAATTCGCACAATTTTGAATGTCTCCCTTGTTCTTATATACGGGTATAAGTGTACTTGCTCTCCATTCCTCGGGCATCTTTTGGTTTTTCCATATTTCATTAAATAGTCTTGTGAGCCAAGTGATTCCTATTTCTCCTAGTATTTTCCAAACTTCTATAGGAATATTATCTGGTCCTACCGATTTACCACTCTTCATATGTTTAAGAGCCTCTTTGACTTCATTCTTTTGAATACGTCGGTAGAAATTGTGGTTTATATACTTTTCTGAGTTGGCTAAATCTCCTAAACTAATACTAACATCTTTATTTTCATTAAAAAGATTATAAAAATAGTTTTTCCATCTATTTCTTATATCATCATTTGCCACTAGAATTTTTTCATCATCGTCTTTTATGCATCTAACATAATTAAGATCTTTAGTTTTCTTATCTCTAGCCCTAGCTATCCTAAAAATATCTCTTTCACCCTCTTTTGAGTTGAGTTTTTTATATAAGTCCTCCCAAATCTTAGCTTTTGCTTCACTAACGGCCTTTTTTGCTTCCTTCTTTGCTTTCTTATAAGCTTCTAAAGTTTCACTAGTTTTCTTAGCATAATGTAATTTGTAACATGCCCTCTTTGCCTTGATTTTGTTTTGTACTACTTCACTCCACCACCAAGCTTCTTTTTGTGCCGGTACACCTCCCTTAGATACCCCTAACACATCTTTCGCCATTTTCCTAATATGTATAGCCATATTGTTCCACATATCAGAGGGTGTGCCAACATAATTCCAAACATCTCCTTGAAGGACTTTTTGTTTAAATATATCTTCTTTCTCACTTTTGAGGTTCCACCATTTAGTCCGAATAGCTCGATGCACTCTTTTCTTCTTTGTCCATTTTTTTATTTGTAAATCCATAACTAAAAGTCGATGTTGGGTGGTTAAGCTTTCTCTTGGAATTACCTTACAATCTTTACAACACGCTCTATCTTTTTTTCTACAAATAAAGTAATCAATTTGTGTTTGTGATAAGCCACTCTTATAAGTAATTAAATGTTCATCTCGTTTTTTGAAGATTGTATTGACTATAAAGAGATCAAATGACATAGCAAAATTTAAAATCTCCCTACCTTCCTCATTTATATCCCCATAACCAAAGTTTCCATGAATCCCTTGATATCCTAATGCCTCTTTACCGACATGTCCATTTAAATCTCCTCCTAAACAAATCATCTCCCTTTGTGGAATCTTTTGAAACACCTTATCTAACTCTTCTCAAAAAATTGTCTTTATACTATCTTCTAGTCCTACTTGGGGTGCGTAAGCACAAACTATATTCAAAACCTCTACTCCTAATACTAATTTCAATGTCATGATTCGGTCACCATATCGTTGTATGTCTACTACACTCTCCTTTAAATCTTTATTTATGATAATACCAACTCCGTTTCGGGCCTTTTCTTTACCTGAGTACCATAATTTAAAACCTGTATCCTCTATCTCCTTTGCTTTTTCTCCAACCCATTTTGTCTCTTGTAAACATAGAATATGAATCTTTCTCCGAATCATAGTATCTACCACCTTCATTAGCTTACCCGATAATGTTCCGATATTCCAAGAACCAATACGAATCTTATTTTCCCTGCTTTTCTAAGCGAGAGCTTATATTTCAACCATTCATAATCCGAGCTAAATTCTGAGATATTTCTCGCATCACCTAGTAAAATTCAAAAGACAGACGTTCATTTCCGTTTGTATAATGCAGATCATCCACCAGGTCGGTGCCATGAATGCAGTGGACATCACTTTTAAAAGCTTTACATTTCTGTGAAGGGAGTTGCTGAGTTCTCAACTACACGTTTCGAGTCTGCTGTTCTGCAAGCAGTATATGATTTAAACAGCTCACATTTGTGTGTGAGAGTGTGAATATGCGAGCGTGTACATGAGTTTTCTCTAAGCATCTGTTGGTTTGGAGAGTATTTGTGAGGTATGAGTGGAGTACTGTAGATTTATTTTCGGTTTGGGTTTTATGTGAATTTCGTGCAACCTTCTCAATGATACTGATTGGGCTTTTGCTTGCTGTGCAACTCCAATTTCACATAATCAGGCTTTGTTTTTCGAGTTTACGGCTAGTCGCAAAAGATTTATATCCCTTCATTTTCCAGTTCATCTCCATCAAGGGAATTTGCCTCGAATTGAACTTTCAACAATCATTCATTTCGACTGAAAGGAACACATTGAAACAGTCTTATTCTTTTAGGACAGAATACATTTTCGTTCAGCCTACATTTCCAGTCGAGCAGTTCCTGGAAGATGGAATCACATCATCAGGGAAGCACTTTATGGGATCACTTCATTTGCATGGTGCAGTAAGAACGATTTGAAAAAAGACTGAAACTGATATGCTATAAGTTTTAGTCATCCAACATGAAGATACGATATACATGCTTGCGCAAGGCGACCTGTCTTAACAGTAACACAGGCTTTAATCTTAGAGAGGGGGCTAGATCAAGATTTCTTTGAGAAGGTAGAAGAAAACTGGACATTGAACATTTTATAAGAGCAAGAAAAAAAGGTTCAAAGTTGTTCGAAGAAACGATATTACGACATTATCTTTCCTTTTTAGAGTTAAGTGTGAATATGATACAAAGATCGAGCATCATGGGATTAAGAATCTATATCGCTTGCCCTCCTTAGAGAGTTTTGGTTTTGGATTTACTTGGGCCTTGTCAAAACAACTAACTAACAAAATTTTAGATGCAAAGATAATATCTTCTGGTGGCGACCCACTAACCATGTTGTGGAAGTTCTCAAATTCTTGCTCTTGAACAGAACTAGTTTGAGGATTTATTGATGAAGAAATTATTAAATTTGGATGCAAAGATAGGCTGGTTCTTTCAAAGACGTGCTGATCCCAGTTGGGCTCTTGACAATCTGGTTGCCGTGCGCGATTGCTGCAGGGAATTGGCATCGGTACTTTCAGCCATTGACCCAGCATTGAAGTGGCCTTTTGGTTCATCATCCTTTCCATTCAATGTGTATGTAGCACACATTAAAGTAATTGATGTTCAGGTGCGCTTGCATGTCTTGTTTCACTGGGGGCAAATTGGGGTTAAGTAGAACTACGACTACCAGGAGTGTGCCCCATTATCTTCAATTGGAGCATCACCATTTGTATGAATTCGAGAGACGAACTTTTCTAAGGAAGATGCATTTCAAGCTAATGATTTTATTTTTAAAGTATTAATGTCTCAATCTGGTCGTATTGTATGTTTGTGTGTCCTTATCCAAGTCGTGGCGAATACTAATGCTTCGCTCGTACAAGATATTTGAAACAGAAGCAAAATATTCATACTCGAATAATGAATGATTTATATTGTCAAATCATATTATCGTTCTTCCTACTTGCGTCTCAATCGTGTGGGCTTGGTACTTTGAGGCCACGGTAAATATTCATTAATATATATAAGAGACAATGTTTCGTACTCGATCTGGTTAAATCTTTTCAAACATTTTCATCATTTATCAACATGTTTGTACTTTTGATACTTGCATTGCATAACAATACAATAAATTTAAAAAAAAAAATTATCACTAATTTTTATCATCAATCGACATATACCACTATCCCTACACAAAATCGCGCTAAGTATATATATATATATATGTGTGTGTGTGTGTGTGTGTGTGTGTGTGAGAGAGAGAGAGAGAGAGAGAGAGAGAGAGAGAGAGGCACAATTTCTTAAAATACTTTGTAGACGGAAACTTGAATTTCGCTCGTGAACTTTGCCTCACCCGCAAAATTTTTCTCGGCACCTTCATCCATGTTTCTCAAATTGATTTTTTTGGGCAGGGCAACCGAAGGGAGGCCGAAACCTACAACACCCACTCGGAAGTCGAACTCCCCACCAGCAACGTGGCTATCCATGCCCCCGGCCACTTGAGACAACGCTCTGGGTTCTTAGCAAATTGATTGGAGTCACTGAAATTGATTCTTTTCGTGCTTCTCTCGAAGAGAATACTAAGAAACAGTCGCTTTGATCGGTCTAACAGAGGACCTTCACTTTTAGAAACCAATGTTGGTGAATGCTAATGGATATCTAATTCGATAATTCGACTTTAGTCTCTGTCAGCCATCCCTTGAGTTTACCCATTGACAGTGGCGGACCTACTTTGGGGTAAAGTGAGGCATGCACCGCATTTCAAGTTTATTTATTTATTTTTTTAATACGTGATAAGAAAATACAAGTGCTTTATCAATGTGAAATGTTAAGTACATCTCTCCCGAAATACAATATACGTCTCACCCAAAATTTTTTTTTTAGAGAACTTTCCCCTCAACTTACTCTCGAAGGCTTTCCCTCGGTAGAATTAAGACTTGTTTACGTAGTTGTTTTCTCTAAGATTATATAGAAAATTTCTTTATGAGGTTGTGCAAGGCACGAAGCTCAAACCAATGGATTGTAATTAAATATGAGTCCAATTTTTTTATTGTGATGTAGAATTTGATAAACATCTTCAATATTGTGTATTGATCAGCTGGCCATGTCTCCCTTCCCTGGTAGGACTAAGTCCAAAACCTGGGCGGTGTGACTAAATTCCAGGGGTGAAGTGAATGTCGAGGGATCAGATTCTTATCTGGATTTGTTCCTCGGTGATTTTGTGAACCGGATCAAAACCATACCGGAACCGGGGAGGAATCAGGCGGTTTCGGTCTAATTCGAACAGGCAATTCAAAACCGCCCTAAAACCGTGTATTGGGAAGCATGAAGTGGAGGTCCATTTAGTCTGGTTGGAATTCTTTGTATCAAAAACCTACTAATGGCTAATTTAAATATCTACCCGAGAGTATATTCTCAGTATTGCTAAAGCTTTTTTTAGCATTTTATCTTAATTTTTAGGATAATCTCCATGAAAAGGTCACAGTGACGCCTTTCACGATGTCAATCCAGCTCTATCGCCAACTTCCACGAAAGTCAACGTTGATTTCCAGCTTGCAGAAGCAACCCAATGGCCCACAACTCCATGGGTGACATAAACGAACGCTGGAGTGGCCCTATTTCTTAAAGACATGATTCTGCTTAATGCCGAAAATATTCTTATAATTACTCCATCAACAGGATAGAAGGCTTTGCTTAAAGTTTCATGGTTTCTTTGTAAAGAAAGGAAAATCTGCAATCCTTCAGTCTCGCGAAACTTTCGGCCAAGTATCTCAGCATCCATCATACGGCCATTACGGGTTAGCGATCGAAGGGTCACATGAGCATCTATGTCGGACCGATACATTCATGGACAGACACTTGAAGTAACGGGTAATTTCTTTCCTCCTCATATTGCTTCTTCTGCTGGAATAGAAGTGTACATAGATATGCATCATTCCTTGTGATCGATCTCATTTACAAATGTTTGAGTAGAGTGCTCAATGCTGATGATGGTTCTTTTTCGCATACAAGATTCTAATTAATCTAGACAAGTGTTATGTTTTAGCATCTCTGTTTGACATATTCAGTTCATAAATTTCGTGACAATATGAAAAAATCGTCTGTCTTTAAAGCATCAATTTCTTCATGAATTGTGTGTGAGTATTTTTATTGCTGGATTTAGCATTTGGTGATCCACGCAAATAAAAATGGATGCCCCCACAACTTCTGAACCACGGTAGGTTCACACATGCTCACAAGCACACATGTTTATGAGTCTGTTGTGCATGCCTTGTGTATTACATTCTCATTTTTTTAGCAACTCTTAATCAGAGGCTTTGGATATTCATCAACTTGTGATTCGAATTATGTACCGAAATTGGTAATTTCTATCAAAGTAGCGTTACATTCAAGCAATCAAATTATTGGAAAAATGATCCTATCATTAAGTGATGTTCTCTCTTAGAAACTTGCCATCCAATGTATCGTTGTGGCTTCTGTTGTTCTTTCTTTCTGTTCTTATGGACTTCTGTAATGCTCTGGTTTTGTTAATTAGTTCCTAATAACGTTTCAATTCTCTTCCAGTTGTGGCTGGTTACGAGCTAAGGGAGTCGGAGACGTACGTTTGCCTTGAGTACTGCAATAAGATTTACCGAACCAAAGCCTGTAAAGGTAATATTCAGGGTCATATACGTCGTCTGGTGCATTTATTTAATCAATATTAAACAAAGAAGTCTTAGATAATATGTTCATAATTGACATATGTAGATCTCATCTCAAGTCATGCTCGCCATGATTTATTTGAATTTTCTATAAATACATGACAACCAAAGTATCTGTCACGTAATCTACCAAAATCGAAGGACTAAACTGTTCCATTTGATGGCTATGATCAGATTGATTTCCTCCAATCAAGATTAAAAGAAAAATATATTATGTCCATATTTGTTTAAGACATTCATTTGGATTATGTCTACTTTGTGAAAAAATTGCTAAAATAAAATGAGAAAGGGTTCTTAAGAGAACTGATTTTGTTGAGCCTGGTGATTGCAACATCAGGGAAGAACCCTGTGTATCAAGACACATTCAACTTGCTTCTGGTTGAGGGTGTTAGAGAAATCAATGTGACAGTATGGGCAAAGAACACCTTCACCGAGGATGAAGTCATCGCAATCGGAACGTGAGTTCCATTAATTGCTATCTGGTCTTGTATCTTATCAGCATATGGGGTTGATTTTCTAACATATATAACGTGACCTCCATCTGTATGATATTTCACAGGGTTCATCTAGAAGAGGTTCTCCGTCATGGCTCTCATGACTCTCTATGGCCGCTCCAGTTCCATAGCAGGTACATATATATGCCTTCTGATTCCTCAAACCTATGTGACGCGGATGCACATGTTGTATCAGATAAAGAAAGGGTTGAGTTGCGCATAATGGAAAAGACTGAAAGAGTAACTATGGCACTTGGCCCCCAATTTGAGTCTTTCGCAAAGCCTAAAACTCAGGACAACTGTCCGAATGCAGATGCAGTACCGCCGGACGGATGTCTAAATTTTTCCACACTTTGCTAATGGATCATGAAGCTTTGATCTTGTCTACATAAATATGAAAAGTATTTTAGAATTATATAGCATTGGATATATATTTAACTGAATCTCCTCTGCCCATGATTGTCTCAAGTTGTAGAAATTTTGCGCTTGCACCTGTATCTAGCAGATACACTCAAATTGCTCGTTCTTTCTCTTTCATTGAAGTGGAAATTTGATGGTTGATGTTGCTTTGTATAACAGAAAAGGGGGGCACATCAGGCATGGCGGGCAGATTAAGCTCGCCATGACTTACCGAAATCGCTGTCATCATCAGGTACTGGCTTCTTTTTATTATTTTTATCACTATCGCTTCTTGCAACGATGGTGATAGATAGAGTGTGTGTTATATGCTTGTCAAAAACCAGAGTACCACCTAAAAAAGTATGTCTCTTTTATGATATGACAAGCATGAGGTTCGTTCTTGCAGACGGTGACATATGCCGCTCCACCACCGATAGCTACATATTCAGCACAGCCGCTGCCACCGCCTCAACCAGCTTATCAAACGTACCAAATGTCGTATCAGCTGCCATCACAACCGTATCCAACTTCTACTTACAGCTATTCATTTCCACCACCGTCACCATTACGCCCACCAGTACCGCCAGCCCCACAATATTATCCACCGACATATCCAGGTAACCAGTTCACTTTAATTTGCCTATCTGACTGTTTCTAACCCTATAAGATCGTTGCGTTATGATCCTGAACACCAAAAGGCTGGCCAAGTGATGTGCGTGCATGCACAAGTGATGGAGCATGTGTGTGTGAGCTTGTATTTCAACCAGTCATAATCCTACCTTATATCTTATATTCTATATTTCTTGCATCACCTCTGCAAAATTAAAAGGACCGACGTATATATTTCGGTTTTATGATGCAGATCATCCACCAGGTTGGTGTCATCAATGCAGTGGACATCACTTTTAAAAGATTTACATTTGTGTGAAGGGTGTTGCTGAGTTCTCAACTACAAATTTTCGACTCTGCTGATTCGCGAGCAGCATATGATTTACACAGTTCGTGACCTGTGCGTGAGTGCGCGTGCATGAGTGTGGGTGTGTTCTCTAAGGGTCTGTTTGTTTGGAGAGTATTTTGTGAGGTATGAGCCGTATTGTGCATTTCTTTTTCGTGTGGGTTGTATGTGAATTTCTTCATACCTTCTAAATGATACTGATCGCACATTTATTTTCTGTGGAACTCCAAGTTCTACATAAGCAGGCTCTGTTCTTCGAGTTTACGGCTAGTCGCCAAGGATTTGTATCCCTTTTTTTCCCTGTTAATTTCCTTCATGAGACTTTGCTGGATGTCGCGTGGTAGTTCATTCTCTAAGCTGAACTTTGGTAAGGTTGCCTCGAATAGAACTTTCAACAATC
Source organism: Brasenia schreberi (assembly GCA_036023115.1). Classification (NCBI taxonomy): domain Eukaryota; kingdom Viridiplantae; phylum Streptophyta; class Magnoliopsida; order Nymphaeales; family Cabombaceae; genus Brasenia; species Brasenia schreberi. The sequence goes on along the minus strand of JAYKKT010000068.1, from coordinate 9,746,843 downwards.
GTTTATTTCCACAGAAAGGATCACATTCAAGCAGTCTTTACTCTTTTATGTAAAGTAAAATTTCCATTCAGCCTACATTGCTGGCCGAGCAGTTCCTGGAAGAAGGAATCGCGTCATAATGGAAGCACCTTATCGGATCACTGCATTTTCTTGGTGCAGTGAGAACGATTCAACGAAATATCAGTTTTAGTCATCCAACATGAAATTATATACAGTGTACAAGCCTGCAAAAGAAGACCTTTCTTAACAGTAACACTGACTTTAATCTTAGAGAGTGGACTGGATTAAGCTTTCGTGAAAGGTACGAGAAACTGGATATTGAACATTTTATAGGAGTAACAGGAAAGCCTCAAATGAGATGACACTATCCTTTTCTTTTTCAGAGTTAAGTGTGAACATGATATATACAAGATCGAGCATCATGGGGTTTAAGAATCCATATGTTATTAAATCCTTTTCTTGTCAAAACAACTAATTAACAAAATTGTGCCTCCACCATGAAGTCACCTTGGCTAGTAAGTAAATGCTCTCATTAGACATGGTCGATATGGAACTAGCCTGGCAGTTCGAACTCAAACTCAACCGGCCATCAAATCATCACTAACTAGAACCGAGGACCTTCTGGTTCAATTATAATTCAATATATCAAAAAATAGGCCCGAAACAGGTATCTCCCCAATTTGATATGATAACCTCAAGATACAATTAATATCTATTATCATGAGGTTGTCAACCATGATCTTTTATGAGGTTGATTGTTTTTTATAATATAATATTTTTTAAAATTTAAAATTTATTTATTAACTTGAGCAGTTCCGGATTCAACAAACTGGTGTTGGATCAGTTCGACTATGGTTCAAAGTTTCGAGGGAACCAGAACCGGATATGTCTAGCTCCTATAAGCTCTTCTTGTGGCGACCCACTAACCACGTGGCAAAAATTCTCAAATTCTTGTATTCTAGAAAAGAACTAGTTTGTGGATTTATTAATAAAGAAATATATCACATTCAGATGCAAAGACAGGCTGATTCTTTCAAAGATGTGCTGACCCCCAGTTGGGTTCTAGACCATCTTGTTCTCAAACCAATCTCTTTCCAGTTCCAAGATCATATCCTTATTTCATGTATTCTCAAAACTGCACCCAGAGCATGTGTAACCGGAACCCGAGAGGGCGGGTACAGTTCAGGCAGAACCGGGGGTGTGTAGCACATCTTCTCCTAACGGAAAAAGGATTTCGAGGAAACATTTAGCCCTTGGTGAAACTGTCTGCTACAACAATGGCGCATGGGAAAGTTGTAGTTCTCTTCCCAACATTTACATCTCAACTATGGGTTAGAATCCGCACTTTAGGACGAGGTGAGGCATGCACTTCATTTAGAATGAGTTGAGGCATGCACTTTATCTCAAATCTTAAAAGTTGGGTTCACCACTCTATAATATAGAGAAACAAAAATGCTTTATGGACATGAAATGTAAGTGTATCAATGACTTATTTACTTTAGGACGAGGTGAGGCATGCACTTTATCTCAAATCTTAAAAGTTGTTGGGTTCATCACTCTATAATATAGAGAAACATAAATGCTTTATGGACATGAAATATAAGTGTATCAATGACTTATTTACTTTTGGGTGAAGTGAGACATGCATTTCACTCTAAATCTTAAAAACTATTGGATCTGCTAGGAAATATAAGTGCTTTTTAGATGTGAAATACAAGTGTGGCTCACCCCAAAAACTTACCTGGCAGAAGGAAAGGTTAATTATATGTTTTTTTGTCATAATAATAACACCATGGGCTCTAGTTATATAGGGTTCTTCATTTTATTTAGGTAAATAATTAAGTACTTAATTTAGATCAATAATCAAGTAAAAGTCATAGGGACTTCGACCCCACTTATGGTGGGATAAGGCTTGGTTTTGTTATCTAGCCATGAAGGCGTGTTAAGTGGTTTAACAAGTTCTGACCTTGACTTGATCAACATTATCTGGCCACGAAGGCTTGATTTAGGTCTTGGTTTAGTTGCGCACGTTGCTTGAGGAGATGGTGGTCTACTATCCAGAACTTGATTCGTGGCCTCACACATTGACTCCAAACATGGCACTCAGTACCGGTGGCCCTACTGGGTCGATATGTGAAATGACCTGAACTTAGTGCAGGTCAACTAATCCAAACCTTTGACTTTAATATCTAATTTTGTTCAAGAACTTCTAAGTCTCTATTTGATTATAAATTGGACAGCCACACTGATCCCCTTCTTTATTGTGGCTGCTCCATGTCATTCACAAAGCTGGTTCAATGTTTTCTCATGGCCAAGATCAAATGTAGGCACAATCGCTGATAAAAAATGTGCTTGTCTTAATGGCAATAGCAAGGTGCATTTTAATATTTAAACATATATAATTTTTTTATTTACATATGCCCGTTGAATATTTTCCTTATATTTTATGCTTAAGATAAATCTCGATTCTTTAGAGACCAGTCCCACCAATCTCAATTCTCTTCCTATATGAAATTCTAGAAATGGACATATGAACGGATCAGCTTCAATCGGGATATGACTTTATCAAACCCACTGTTTTAGGATCTGGGTCATAGGATTCGAATCCGGATTTGAATCTGGATACAAAAACAAAAGGACCACATCGAAATTCCATAATGTAGTCGGATTCAGAAGCCCAATAGCATTGAATATTCCAAACATTCATATCACAAGAAAGGTGAAATACGAGTTCAAACATTTGGATATGATTTCTCATGCTAAACCTGAAATGGTTCGGGTATCAGATAATACCATGTCCGTCGTCCTAACCCAGGGCCCATACATGTAGAACTGGTGTCCCTCGGTTTGGAAGCGTTATATATAAAGAGCACCGTATAAGGCAATGTACCTTCAAGAAAATCTTCTCATCATGATGCCGATGAGGGTAGTTCAACGTGGTCCTAATGTTGAGATAAAAGGTTTGGCTCCTTCATCGAGTTCTTATTTAGTATTACTTTTGAATTTTAATTATCTCCAATTTACCCTGTTTTTTGTTTCTCGTTTTCTCTTTCTCTGTTGCTTCTGTAGTTGATTGCTGCATGAACTTGCGGAATGCATCAAGGATAGGCCAACAAGACCCCTACGTCGTTCTCGAGTATTGCTACAGACAATATCGTACTCAAACTTGTACAGGTGCATAAGTAGCGACTCTCTCTCTCTCTCGTTGTGAGAAACATTTTTGAGAGTCTAGCTCAAACATTAATAAGTTCTGGGAGTTGGATCAGCAGTTAGTAAGTTCAGGTTTCCCATGGTTGTCAGTTGCAATGGAACGTGGGCTCAAGTGCGGTTCATGATCACCACTCGATGCCATTTTAGTGTCAATGATAAATATTTGGTCGATCCACTTTTAGGAATTGAATCAGCTTTTGAGCAAATAACAGATTAATTTGGTACGCAAGCGTGATTATTTTTCTGCTGATGCATTATTTGAACTGCAGACCTTTATCTTGTAAAAATGATCAGATAGGGAAATATGCTAATTCAGGCCATTACGAGACACTCCAAAAAGAAGGCAGATTGGCAAAATATATTACGTTAACAAGAATTTTTTTTAATTTTATAGTTTGTTGATTTGGATCCCTCTTGGTTTTGGGTTGTTTGTGAAATGTAGGTGGGGGCAGGAACCCATCTTTCCATGAGACTTACAGCTTGACTGTGATTGAGGGCATGTATGAGATCAAAGTTGCTGTTTATAACAGAAATACCTTCGGCAGTGATGTGCTCATCGCAACGGGGATGTAAGCATCAAGAACTCCTGCGTAACGTTTGATTCTATATAAGTTTAAACCATTATTAGTGATTGATCCACATAAAGGCGAGGTGAGGTGTCCTGAAAAATAAGAGGAAGAAATTCAGCCCTCTGTTGAAATGTTTAGCTATAAGCATAGCTCACGATTTAAAACGATGGATTATATTTGCTTTGATCCCGGAGTGTTTAGCTCAGCTGGCAGGGCGCTCTGACGCCCTTGCTGAGGGTGGGGAGTTTGACTCCCGGGGGCGTATGCGTCTGTTTGTTATGGTTCGGCCTCTATCTGTAACCAGAAAACGAAAAAACGATAACACAATTTGCTCTTTCACTGTCTTTCAATTTTCATGCTCTAAAGCCTCAACTTTCTCAGGGTTTCTCTGGAGAAAGTGCTTTCCTGTGGGACGGATGACTCATTTTGGGATCTTCAATATGATAATCCAAGGTAACTAAGTGACCTTTGAAATGCATATTTATGTATCCCTCTTTAAAAAAAGTACATGTCTAGTGAGACATGGGACACGACTCACAAGATGACGGTCTGTGAGTTCGATGCCTGGAGCACGCACATCTGTCTTCGACCTCCCCGTTGTAACCAGGAAAGAAGAATAATGACCAATAATGGATCCCATTTAGTTCGGGAAAAGGTTTGGTTATGATTTTCATTCTCAAAACTCTTTCTAGTTTTCATGGAAAGGATAACAATTTTTTAGCTCGTTCTAGCAAATTTTTTATCTCACTAGATGCATCATTTGAAATTTCGTTGCTTCTTTTTCAACAGGAATCCAGCCCAGGTAAGACATGGAGGTCTCCTGAGGCTCGTCATGAATATTCGGAATCATAACGTACTGGCTTCTGCTCCCTAATTTTCCTCATTTATTACTTTGAACCTGAATTCCCTTCATACCAAGTCTAATACCAATTTCATTTTGAGATTTCAGCCTGCAGTGGCAAACTATGCTCCACCACATCCACCTCCATCACCGCTTGTTCACTGTCCACATCCTCCGCGGCCGCCTACACATCAACGATATGCTCCTGCAATGTATGGTTATCCAACCCAAAACAATGCACCCCCGTATCATGGACAGCCTCCACAATATCCGCCGCCGTCACCATATCATCCATCAGGATATCTACCAGGTAATAACCTCACTAAAATACCCGTATATTAGTTGGCATCAATCCTTCAGGTTGTGTCGTACTGTATGTTAATAGGAACATGCAGAAAAGTGATGCATCTCATGCAATTCAGTTGTGTCGAGATGAAGTAGTTCTGCAGCATAATTTTGATCTTATTATCCTGCTTAGACTATTTGATGCTGGAACTGTGTGCTCTTCTCATCTAGATTGTAAAGGTTTATGATACACAGATGAGCTTACATTAGTGAAATCTACAATGGCGGATCCAGAAAGTTTTTCATGCTGGACTAAGCCACGTACAATTTTTTGGTGGGGAAGATGACCCACCTCGGTTCAATGTGAATTCAACATTGGGTGAAGATCAAAGAATCGAGATTTCAAATAAAGTTTACTTGTTTTATCCAACTAATTTCTACAATCTTTGGATATTTTTTGTATTGATAGACGAAAGCAAATCATTAGGTAGCGCCTGCATAAGGTCCAACTTACATCACTGTTACACCAAGAGTAACTTCCTTTCTTTTGTGCAGAGCATCCAACAGCACCGTATCCTCCCTACTAAGGTCTGATGCTTCTCGTTGTGTGGTGGACATCACTTCCAAAAGCTTCACATTTTTGTGGAGTTGAAGAAACTACACATTTTCAAGTCTGCTGATATTCGAGCAGTACACGATTTAGGCCGCTAACGACTTGTATGTGAGTGTGCGCGTGAATGTGTGTGTTTTCTCTAAGGCTCTGTTGGTTTGGGGAGTATTTGGTGAGGTATGAGCGGCATTGTTGATTTTGGTGTGGGGTGTATGTCTTCATACCTTCTCAATGATACTGTGATACTGATCTCGTATCTGCTTGCTGTGCAACTCCCAGTTCCGTAAGCAGGTTCTGTTTTTCGAGTTTACGGCTACTCATCAAGGACTTACAAGGCAAAATACATTTTCGTTCAACCTACATTTCTAGTCGAATAGTTCCTGAAAGATGGAATCACATCATAAAGAAATCACTTTATGAAATCGCTGCATTTGCATTGTGGAGTGAGAATCATTCATGAAAGACAAACAGATCTGCTATCAGTGCTACTCATTCAATATGAAGATACAATGCACAAGCCTACGCAAGACGACCAGTCTTCTTAACAGTACCCTGGCTTTAATCTTAGAGGGAGAGTTAGATCAAGCTTCAGTGAGAAGGTGCGAGAAACTGGACATTGAACATTTTAGAGGAGTAGGAGTAAAACCTAAAAAATGTTAGAAAAAAATTGATATAATATTATCCTTTTCCTTTTCAGAGTAAAATTTGAATACGCTACAAGATCTAGCATCATTGGGAATTGGGTTTATGAATCCATATAGCTTACCACCCCTTAGGGTCAAACAAGGTTTGGTTTTGAATTTGGCTGGGACTTGTTAAAACAACTAATTAACGAAATTTTGCATCAACCATGAAGGCACCTTGATTATTAAATACTCCGACAATGGCGACCCACTAACCATGTTGGGGAAAACTCTCAAATTCTTGTATTCTTCAACAGAACTATTTCCTATAATCTCTTCTTATGCGACCCACTAACCATGTTATGGAAATTCTAAAATTCATCTATTCTTGAAAATAACTAGTCTGTGGATTTATTGATAAAGAAATATATTAAATTTAGATGCAAATGATAGGCTGATTCTTTCAAACAAGTGCTGACCCCAGTTGGGCACTTGCCCATCTGGTTCTCAAACCATAATTTGGTTCCAGTTCCTAAATCCTAATTGTATTTTATGTATTTTGAAAATATGGAACCGGAACCGGAACCAGAAAGTGCCGGTACTGATCTGGTTGAACCGGCCAGGTCTAACCCCATGATATCTTCTCCTAACCGGTGAAACTGTTTGCTGCAATATGCAGCACACAAGAAAGCTGTGGCTCTCTTCTCATCAACTGGCCGAACTTAACAATATCATTTTGCAGAACTCATCTTCTTCTGGGATTCGGTTGATCCTGACTCTTATTCTTTCCTTCTTTCTTTTTATAATGATTGTAAGGGGAAGCCAAATGTGACTCACTGAAAACTGAACTCATGACTTTCAACTTGTGAGTGGACCTGCTAACCAGGTGTGTTTAGTGCCCGTTATTCATCCTGACCCTTTTGTCATTGAAAACTCAAAGTGATATTGGATGTTCTTGTCTCCCTGTCCCAATCATGCCACTGTGAGATTAGGGACTGGAAGGGTAATTATAAGTTTTTTGTCATAATCATAACGCCATGGGCTCTAGTTGTATAGGGTTCCTCATTTTATTTAGATAAATAATAAAGTAAAGTCAGAGGGTTTCATGTTTTCAGCGGCTCGTGCTCCTCTCAACTTCTAATGCCTCGATCAAGCTGCTGCCCTTCCATGCTTGTCAACTTTGATTTTGCAGCTCCTAAGCCTACTTGGTCTAAAGTAGACTCTGGCTTAGCCGCGTTTAGAATGAACTTGTCAAGGATCATCACCGAGACTTTTGTTGGGACGATCATGACGATCTTTAAATAAAACATAGTGTCAACATTTTCAAACTAAACTGTAATATGATGCAAGATAGAACGCAGGGGGGACTTCAACCCCACTCATGGTGGGATAAGGCTTGGTTTGGGTTTTGTTTTTGTTATCTGGCCACGAAGACGGGGTAAGTGATTAAACAAGTTCTGACCTTGACTTAATCAACATGGTTTAATTACTTAGTTGCTCACATTGCCTGAGGAGATGGTGATGTAAATTTCTGCGAAACGACCTGAGCCTAGTCTAGGTCAACTGATCCGAACCTTTGAGTTTAACATTATCTGTTTTTATTCAAAATTCTTGTCCTAGCTAGGCCAAGTTCTCGATTTGATTACAGAATTGGCCAGCCAGACTGACCCTTTCCTTTACTGTGGCAGCTGTCATTCACAGTGCTGAAACAATGGTTTCTAATGGCCTGTGTTACATCCTCAAGCTTCGCTTACAGATTCAGTATGGTAAAAAGTGTAGGCACATTTGCTGATCAACCTTGTTCTTGTGTTAATGGCAATAGCAAGGTGTAATTGACCGTAGCCATTTTCATATTTAGACATATCTCAATTTTTTTTTTTTTACATATGACATTGAATTTCTTCCTTATATTTTATGCTTACCCACCAATCTCAATTCTCTTCGAGTATGAAATTCTAGATGGAGACATGTCAACGGATCTGTTCCAATCGAATATGACTTCACCAAACCCCACTATTTTCAGATCTGGGTCGTAGGATTTGAGTTTGGTTTTGAAAATGGATACAAAAATATAAAACACATTCTAATTATACATTGCAGTTGGATTCGAAGCCCAATAGAATTGAATATTCCAAACATTCATCATACATATAACAAGTGAAGTGGAATACGAGTTCAAACCCGAATCACATTTCGATATGATTTCGCATACCAAACTGAAAGGGTTCGGGTATCAGATAATACAATGTCCGTTGACGTCCTAAGCAAGGGTCCCTTGCATGTTTGGGAGCATTATATATAGAGGATACTATATAAAGCAATGCACCTACAAGAAAATTTATGGTTTTAATGTTGAAATCAAGGAGAAGGTGAGCTTCTCATCAGGATGTCAATCAGGGGGATTCATGGCCATGTTCTTGATATTACAGGTTTGACTCCTTCACCTGAGTTCTTATTGCTTTTGAATTTTAATCAACTCCAATCTACCCTGGTCTTTGTTTCTCATTTTCTCTTGTTTCTGTAGTTGTTTGCTGCATGGATTTGAGGAATACAGAATGGATAAGCACACAAGACCCCTTCGTCGTTCTAGAGTATTGCCACAGACAATATCGTACTAGAACTTGTAGAGGTGCATAAGTAGCAACTCTCTCTATCTCATCGGAAAAAGTTAACGGTGACTCTGTGCTTTACCTGTGACAGTCGTGAGAAACATTTTCGACAGTGTTAACCAGCAATATAAGCTGCTCGATCAATGATATGTAAATGTTATTGCAGAGACTCTTTAGTGTCTTCTTTTGAGTAAATATTTGGTCGATCCACTGTTAGAAATTGAATCAGCATCATCTTTTGAGCCAAGAATCTGCTTAAAGAGACTCTTTTGGAATATAGATGTGATTGTTGTACAGTTTGACGCTTTATTTTGCAAAGATCATCAATTAAGGAAATATGCTCGTCTAAAACATACATGTTGCTAACTAAGAGTAGGAGACTCCATAAAGAAGTCAGAATGGCAAAACATTTTATGTTAACAAGAAAAACTAAGATAATTACCGTTTGTAGATTTGGGTCTCTGTTGGTTTGGATGGTTCTCTTTCATTTGTGAAGTGCAACTAATTAGAACTGTACTAATGATGTAGATGGTGGCAGGAACCCATATTTCCAAGAGACTTACAGCTTGACTCTGGTTGAGTGCATGTATGAGATCAAGGTGGCTGTTTATAACAGGAACACTTTCGGTGGCGATGCGCTCATCGCGACAGGGATGTATGCATCAAGAACTCCTACATGATCTTTGATTCCATTCAAGTTTAAACCATTATTAGTGATTGATCTACATAAAGGCGAGGTTGAGGTGTTCTGAAAAATAAGAGGAAGAAATTTAGCCCACGGTTGAAATGTTTACTATAGGCATAGCTCACGATTTAAAACGAGGGATTGTATTTGCTTTGAGCCTGAGTGTTTAGCTCAACTGGCAGGGCGCTCTGACGCCATTGCTGCAGGTGGGGAGTTTGACTCCCAAGGTTGTGTGTGTGTGTTAGGCTTCGGCTTCCTTCATAACCAGAAAAAAAATGACAAGAATTTGCTATTTCCGTGTTTCGATTTCCATATGCTCTAATCTCAACTTTACGCAGGGTTTCCCTGGATAAAGTGCTTTACTATGGGATGGATGACTCGCTTTGGCCCCTTCAATATGAAGACACAAGGTAACTAAGTGACCTTTGATTTACATATTTATGTATCCTTCCATTTAAAAAAGTACTTATGTACAATGCACTCAGAGCATCAGCTCACCAGGCATGGGACCGACTCACAAGATGAAGGTCGTGAGTTCGATACTTGGGGCATGCATACCTGCTATGATGCATGGGTACTCTATTTTATGCCAAGTACCCAAAATGGGTACTTAGGATATAACTTTTCAAAAACCTTGGATTTTGGATCTATATGGTCATGCTATGAGCTTTTCAAACTTCTCTTATGAAACATTTTATGTTCTATATGCTATGAAATTGAGACAATTATATGCATTATAGGATGTAATTTTATGTTTGATATGTTACATTTCTTGTTGGAGTTATATGATATGTTAAAATTTATTATAAGTTTTATATTGACATAGTAAATTTTGTCCAAAACTAACTATATATTTATGTAATTTTTAATTTTATATAATGGTGTTGTACCCGTACCTTATATTTTTCAAAAATATTAGACCTTGTACTGATACGAATACCCAGTATCAGTATCTTACCCACTAGTCCTCAAAACTCCTAATTTGATTCCATGATCCATTTGACCTGGTTTTAGCATTTAGACACCAAAACCGGATTTAAACTCCATTTAATCAAACCCAAGTTTGTGCACAATGATCGATAGCTCAACTGGCAAAGGGTTGACTCACATTTGAAGGTCATGAGTTCGATAGCTGGTGAATGCACCTGGCTTCAGCCCTTCCATTGTACCAAAAAGTAAAACAAGCTTGAGGTTCACCTTCAAAGGGGTCTCATCGTTTGACACTTGATTCTTTTGTAACAGGCATCCAGCCCAGGTAAGACATGGAGGTGAACTCAGACTCATCATGAAATATCAGAGTTATAACGTACTGGCTTCTGCTCGCTAGTTTTTCTCATTTATTACTTTTCACTTGAATTCCCTTCATACTAAGTCTGATCCCAACTTCATTTTGTGATTTCAGCAGGCAATGGCAAACTATGATCCTCCACCTCTGCTACCGCCTGTTCACTGTCCAATTCCTCCTCTGCCGCATTCATATGCACCATACTCTCCTGGAATGTATGGTTATCCAACCCAAAACTATGCAACACCATACCCTGGACAGCCTTCACAATATCCACCGCCGTCGCCCTATCGTCCATCTGCATATCCACCAGGTAACCTCACTAAGATAACCCATATATTAATTGGTACCAATGCCTTCGTCTTGTGTCACATTGTATGTTAATAGGAATATGCAGTTTCAGTCGTGTCGAGATGAAGTAGTTCTGTAGCACAAATTTGATCTTATTATGCTGCTTAGACTACCTGATGCAGGGAAGTAAACCGGGTGGTCTCTGGTTTGGGGTCCAGTTCTGGTTCTGGTTTCACCAGTTCTGGATTCAGCTGGGTTTGGGCCCTGTTCGATTCTGGTTAGAACTGGGGGGACAGTAAGGAACCAGCCATGTCTACTCAGGGTTTCAAACATGAACATATAGTGGGGCAGATGCCCCACCTCGTCTCGATGTGGATACACCTTCGAGTAAAGATCAAAGAATTAAGATTTGAAATAAACTTTTCTTGTTTTATTCAACTAATTTCTTCAATTTTTATTGACAGACCACAGTAAATCATCAGGTAGCTCCTGCGTAAACACCATCTTCCATCACTATTAAATTAACAGAGTAATTTCCTTTCTTATGTGCAGGGTACCCATCAGCACCCTATCCTCCTCCCTACTGTCTGATGCTCTTCGTTGTGTGGTGTACAGATTCGTGTGCTTGGTGAGCATTAGAGTGTTGTATATGTATCAATATGATCAGTCAAACCAAGAAAGAGAAGAAGAGACAGTAACTTTATCAACACAGCTCCATCACTTCTCTTGGATTCCATGATAGAACCAACCTTTTAACAGTGTTTTGATCTGAGCCTTATTTCTGTTGCAACTTTTGAATGAGGACCTTTAGAGCCTTATTTCTGTTGCAACTTTTGGATGAGGACCTTTAGGGTATACAGCTCTGTGGATAAAAAATGACTGCATTTCCAACTTATAAATTTCTTTTAAAGCTTTTCGCTAAAAGAATTTACATTCCCATACGCCAATTGAGAGACCTACGAAACTTTTGTCGGGTTGTTCACCAAGGGGCATGATCTTTTCAGCGTCAATGCAATGGATTTCATTAGGACTCCTAAGCATGCTTATGTAAGAGAGGATGGGTTACCTACATATTGGACACTCTTGTATTTATCCATACCTGAACCCATCTAACGGGTCATTGTGAGGTTTTCACCTGAAAATTGTGGAAACAGACTGGGTTTGGATCAGTTATTCTGAGAAATTTGGTGCCTAACATGGAATAATCAAAAGGAGATTATGAATCAAGAAATTTTACCCAAAAAATATTCAGCCATGAGACAGTGAGATGTAGAAAACAAATATTTTGTCAGTAATTGTGATTAATATTAAGGCTTAATAGTTGTAATAGTGATTAACATTCTCAGAAATTTGGTACCTTATGGAAACATGTAGCCGACCCTATCTAGCAGGGGAAGAGGCTTAATTGTTGTTGTTGTAACAGTGATGAATAAAATTAATGAAGTGTGTTGTAGTTTTCTATATTAGCTGCTACTGTTGCTGTTTTACATACACTTGAAAGTGGTGATCCCTCCCCGAAACGTTATGAGCTTTGGCAGCATGAATTCATTAATATGTGGCCCAATCACATATAGTAGTTGGGAATCCGTAAATTTAAAAATTAAACAGAAAAGACCAAACTCAAAAAAGAAATTAGTCCAACAAGCGGGTTCATGAGCTTGCTGAAGCATAACCACAAAACAAGCCTAATGAGCCAAATTCAAGTTGCTACAGTATAGCTTGAGCCTAGAGATTGAAGCTCAAGCTCAGCTTTCTTAAAAGAGCGGAGTCAAGCTTGTCTGCATTACCATGTCGTATCATGTTAGAAGTTCATTTGCAAGGAATGGCTAAAGTAAAAACAGGGAGGGTTCAATTCATGGATGCTTAGAAACCCACAGACCTCATTGGATTTAAAAGTTGTTTATTCAGAAAGCTTGCATAAGCATATTAATTGAGAAGAAGTATAATACTAAAAAGTAGCAATCTTTTCCCATGTAGCTATAAACCAAGGAAAAAATGCAGATATTTCAAAAGGCAGACGTTACAACAAGAAACTCAAGGCCCTTCCACTGGAAGAAATGACATAAATGGGGAAGGCTTCAGTAACTCCTGTTTCAGAGAAAGTGATAATGAAACAAAAGGAAAGATCACCAAATTGGTGCAATAGTTCATTCCGACCAATTCTTCTGAAGCGCTTAGAGTATTTTTTACAAGGTTTAATAAGATGAGTACCTTGGAACCCAAAAAGATATTTGACATAAAAAGCAGAATGGTGAGGTAGCTATCCCGTCAGAATTCATCAAGATCTCGCTAGCTTGCTCATACAGAATTATTGGTGGCAGAAGTTCGTACTAAATAAAATTAAAATGTTCAGCATAATCATTAGAGGGCAGCAATGCACTCAATCTCAATCTTAGCATCCATCGGCAGAGCAGCAACCTGATATGTGGAACGGGCTGGTGCAGGTGATGGAAAATCTGCGTGAATGAAGTCATCAACATCCAATATGAATGTTATTTTTGGTCAATAATGAGGAAAAAAATTCCATCAGGAGAGCTTGAAACCAATGCACGAGCCAATAAATGACGAAGCAATTCTAAGCTCCTACAGCAGAGTAGCGAAGAAACTAATCAATATTTATAGAGGGCCTATATGCGTCATCCTGCTAATAATATGGTCTCATGACACATAGATATCTTAATGGAATCGACAAATATCTTGTCACACTATCATTCTGATAGAGAAGACTTGCCATAATATATAGATAGATAGATACACACACATACATACATACATACAATGTATGTATATGTGTGTGTATGTATGTATATACTGAAGAAGCAACAACAGCAACCATGCATTCAAGGGTGTAACATCATGGAATCAGGTGCACCATAGGATAAAACCTCTGTACATGAGCAAATATTTCCAGCACATCTAAACTATCAAGTGTACCATGCGATACAATTCCTACTTGGCTATAGGGTCACTGCGGTATATTATGTTTTAAAATAGTTAAATATGTGTAAGATTTTATTTTGCATTCACTGTAAAAAAACCTCTGGTACTTGGAGACTTGAAATATATATATATATATATATATATATATATATATATATATATATATATATATATATATATATATAAAGCCTATTTTCTTCCTTATTAGTATGCATCTGACCTGTTTTTTACAACCTTGGAAAAGACAAACTGCATCTTTGCAAATTGAATGTCTATGTTTTCCTTGTTAGATTTCGTATTATAAAATGCACCTGGTAGATTCCATTCAGTGATCACAGCAACTTCATTATTTGGAAAGAACACATACGGCAGAAAGTAATGGTACAAAATTCTTGTTGAAATCCATAAGAATGTTTCAGATGATTAAAAGTTGTGAATTGTGATAGATAGAAGGCCATCCAACGAACATTACACCCTCAACAAAGTTTACGCCCATCATCATCAAATGGACAGGAAAAGAATGTACCATATGAAAAAGGTGCAAAGAAGAAATAGCAAACTAAGATACACTACCCAAAATCTGCACGAAAGAACCATGCTATGGAGTTTCATATTTTTAAATGATAACAATACAGTTCTTCAGCTATACAGCATTGAAATGTTAAATGAACACATGTGCACTTAAAAAACAACCATAAGATGGTCTATCATCTGACTGCAAGCTATATGCACTTAAAACACAATATGTAGATAACACAAAGCATATACTAAATGCACATCAGATACTTATCTAAACCGTATACTAACTGCACATCAGATATCACCAAATACTCACATCTTGCATAAATTTCATTAACTTTCTTGAAGTCTTTCAGATCTGCCAACCTATCAAGGAACAAGTTATAAGTTAGAACATAATATGATAATGCTTAACAGTTAATATAATTCAGAAAATGGTTCATAGGCATACATAATGGTTGTCTTAACAACAGAAGAATAGCTTAGGCCACTGGCTTCTAGTATTGCACCCATATTCTTCAAGACCTGCAAATTTGGAGTATACTAATTATGGGAGCCAATGCACAAAGTAATTGAGAGAAATCTTATCATATAGTTCTTTTTTCTTTTCTTGCTTAAGCAATAAAGAACGTCGCAGTAAATGTTGTTTTCCTTTTAGACAATCAATCAATTTTAAATTGTCAAAAATAAGGGAATAGTCAGAGACTCTGAAATAACAAAATGGTTTACTGCAAGAAGGAATCCAGCAAAAAAATTAAATTCATGTGTTACTATATTGTTCCATTCGATGTTGGAGATATAGTAATAGATCCCAACAGTGAGAAAAGGTTTTCCATGCTTCAACTTCTTTATAGATCCAGCAAATTCTTGACGATGTAGAACAAATTACGAAGTGTATAGTCTAATTCAAAGAGTTCACATAGACCAATCCTTATTCATACATTCATGGTCTCCATAACATAATTTATGGCAACGGCTCACCTGTTCTGTCTGATCTTCAACACTGTCAGATACAAACTTCCCGGTCTGCACCCATGGAAAAAACTCATTATAAACTTAACAGGGATTTACCATCAATGAGGATACAAGAGGGAAACTAGATTCTGACCAACCAACCTCAGGGATGAGTCCCAAGACTCCTGAAACAAAAAGAAGATTATTAGCTTTAATAGCTTGTGAATATGGGCCAAGGGCTGCAGGTGCCTTCTCTGTCTGAATAGCCTCCTTTTTACCTGAGCAAGATCAGTTTCAAAAGTTTACTCCCATAATACTGGAACCATCTTCTAACAAAATCGTTTAGGAAGTCTTCATGAGAGAGAGAGAGAAGAAGAACGATGGGTAAGTTCGATCAATCAACATTTTACCCTAGCAGCCAAAAATTGACCCTCATCGAGAACGCTCTTCCACTAGTTTCGCTTGGACGCAAGAAAAAAGTTACAAAAGTACGTGATGTAGAAAGTATTAAACCGACTATGAATGATAAAGATGATAACATGGTTTCCTCAACAATCTCGGAAAGCCGCGTACAAATCAAGCAGCAATAAACTGGTCGCTGTCCATTCTGGGTCGCTAAAAGGTCACCCAACGAACAAAACTCAACGGCGCAGCAGCGATTGATCAAATTCAAAGATGGAATTTCTCTAGAAGACCCATTATCAACAGCTAACGCACTCCATTTCGTAATTAGACTAATCAAATTCGAGAGAGAGAGAGAGAGTGTCGTAAAAGTTGGTGGGGTGAGAGAAGGGGGGAATACCGGTGGCGACGGAGGTGGAGAGAGAGGCAAAGAGAGTGGCGTTACGAGAAGGGGATCTGTTGAAGAAGGTTGTGCCCGCGACGGAGATGCAACAGACGCCGGCGCAACGAGTAACGGAGACGGGGGACCTCTGGCACAGACCACGAAGCTCCGCCGCCGGCATAGCAATCGACCTCCCCATACACCAAGCCATCTCTCTCTTGCGCTTTGCCTTCGACTGTGCGGAGCAAAACGGAACCTTTCCCTTGCCTGCTTCATTTTATCTGCGATATTTCAAAGCAATCGTAACCTTTCGGTTTCCGATATATTTACAACACCACCACCGGCGCGTTTTCCCATACTAGATGGGGTGGGTTAGATGGATTAATAATGGTGTTACGGTAACGGTTAACTAAATATAAACTAAATCATTTTGTATTATTTTTTATCATATTTTTATTGTTGTTCTCTTCTTTCTTTAACATTTTAACAATCTAATTTTTTATATTTTTTATAAGAATATTCTTTCTAAATGTTCAAATCTGTTACTTTCAATTAGTTTCTAATAACTTGATTATATGTACGGTCTTCTTTTATATGACCACTTATGCATCTCAACATATTCATTTTTTCTAAGACATCTTTTGTATATATTGATGATTAAATGTTAACACTAAGAACCATAAAAGGTTTAATTGTTGCTCTATAATATTTACCTAACTCTAATTGTTGATTTATAATATTTAGCTTTCAACTTTAATAGTAATTTTTTATTAAATAGAATACTTAATGTCCCTCTCTATTTTAACTAAACAGTACTAATTCTATATATATCAACTTCATCAATTTTTCTATCACTCTTAATTTTAGGTATTTAAAGCTTTCCTGTAAATGATGCAATGTATATCAATCTTAAATGATCTAATTTACATTTCATACATAAGAATACCAATTTATGCACAAAGGTACTTCATAAGCATAAACCGACTCAGATTTATTTCAAAAGGTTTCACCCTAAGATCGTAGATTGTTTTCTTGGAGATTGCAGTTCACAGGGCATATTCAGAATATAATTCTGTTCTTTTGAAAGAATTTCTCGATCATTTCAACGTTCTAGTTCCCCCTCCCATTCATTGGTAGTGACACGTTTTCCAATGGTTGCTAATCCCCGTGAGGTTTAATGTAATAGAGAGTGAGGACTTATGCTTTAGCATAATAAAGAGTGTTGATATATTCCATCCTCGCAGCAGCGGTCCTTCCTCTGACCTAAAAGGAAAAGAGATAACAGGGGTCCTTCCTCCTCTGACGTAAAAGGAAAAGAGAAAACAGGGGTCCTTCCTCTGACGTAAAAGGAAAAGAGAAAAGAGGACGAAGACAGGTATATGTATTTTTCCGGTTACCCATCGACGGATTTCCAGGGAGGAATCTATGCGTTTTTTATCTCAGTCTGTATTTTGTTAAGAGAACAGCGCCTTACTCCAACCTCCTTCGATTCTCGGATTAGGTTTTTCGTTTTGGAGCCCTTATCCATGGTGGTTTCAGTAATAACTCCATGAAAAATGGCTCTAATCGTTTTTTATGGATATGCATGCCTAGAATGGCCGTTTCTCAGCATTACAAAGAGGACATTGTCTTGTAAAAAATTAGTAGTTATTGAAGTATTTGTTCCAACTTCCGGTAGTTCTTTCTCAGGTTTTCCCAATAATTGATAAGAACCAAACTACGCTCTCTCACACACACCACAGAATGAACCTTTACCTGTAGGAGTTCAGCAGTATAATAACACATACATCCACTTGTGAAAGTGTTTAAAACAAAGTCATTTTCTACGTTAGCCTGGACAAAGTTCAGCAGCAGATGGAGCAATAAAATGGTTCGAATGATAACGGCAGCATTTTCAATAACGTGCACTTGTAGAGGCAATCAGAAGTACATGAAACCAAGCCTCAAATATGTTTGGAACCTTGAAAACCACTTTCTTCGTATTTACATAAAGTCTACGCGTTCTCCACTGCGCACAACTCAATATGTTGAACAGATGACTGTAAGTTGAAACCAAGCTTGACGATCGTCCTACCCCACCGCAGCATTTTCTTTTCAACAATTTACCATGAACATGAAAGAGGCCATGAGCCTTATCAAAGAGAGAGAGAGAGAGAAGAAGAAGAAAAGTGTGCCCTTTAAGACTCCAAGTCACTCTACCCACTTGTTTAAGCACAGAGCATCCAATTAAGGCTGCGTTCTTTCTTTCTTTTTATTCAATTCGTACCTCGACCAGAACCCTCTAAGTTTTCGTAGAACTGACGGGCATATAACCTCGAGGCTGAGGCCCTCAACTCCGGGACCGATTGGTAGGATTGACTTGATATTATGGAGATCGCACCCATGGAAATCGAAACACTCATTTTCATCTAGAATCCAAGTAATGCTGTTGGATCAGCTAAATCTGGCCGTCCATACCAATGATGTAAATGCATCAGGCTTGTCTGCCTCTCCAACATAGATCTCAAACACATGGGCGCGGTTCTGGGCCATTTAGCCAGCAGCCTCAATTTGTCTCTTCTTCTCTGTAGAGCTGGATAAGAGCTGAGCTCATCTAACATCCTGTCTACAGATTGGGCAAGATCTATCTAATACCAGCCACCTATCAATGCAAGCCTTGTGAAAATGATGCCTGCATTTAGGTAAACTCCTTGCAGTGTCACCTTCATCAAATCCCTAGAGAGAGAGAGAGAGAGAGAGAGAGAGAGAGAGAGAGAGAGAGAGAGAGAGAGAGAGAGGTGTGAGACATGAATGATATCTAAAGCTAATCAAGTGGGCATAAAATTTTAACCCAGAGAAGATTAGAACTGAGCATGGAAAGTTTTGGTAATTTAGCTAAATGCTTAATGGTTCCAGCAACCATAATTTTGAATTAGTATTGTAAAAGAGAAAGTTTTAGTTCATGGAGAGACATAAAACAAATAAACGAAGAAATGGTTCAGATTGGTGAGACTTTGAAGATAAAGTCCGGTTGGGCAAAAGAGCCTTTGAAGTTGAGTTATACTTGGTAAATCTGCTAAGACTCAAAACCAAAGTAAAATATAGGGCCAACCTGTAGACAGATAGCACAAGTAATCTCATCTTCTAAGATTTTAATCTTCTCCTTCAAACCGATCACAAACTTTGGCAGCTCCTCGACGGAGCCCATCCGCATCCCTCTTGCGATGCCCACGTTGAATATGTATAGGTGCTCATCAAAAGTTTCCTGGACTGTGCCCTGAAGTTTCAACTACAAGCAGTTTTATTTTGGACAATAAAAGTGATAATTTGTTCATTAACTTTAAATCCAACAAGCTTGGGTAAAATTCCACAGTAACAAATCAGATTGAGGGTCTTGCTAATCAACTTTCAGCTATTGCTGAGACCATCAGGAAAGTTCAAAACATACAAACACAGTCTCACTAACTCTGCCTGGGGCGGGGACCCATGAAAGGTAGAAACTTTGGACATCTATGTATCTAGAAAGCAGTGGCCAGCCTGACCTGACTAAAGGCATCAGAACGGTAATAAGTTCAAAGCTGTAAGAAAGGATCGAGAATCCATCAATGGGAGGAGCATCGCCTATTGGTTCGAGGAAAACGTGGACAACCCTGACACAGAATCCTGCTACCATTCAACACTCTACCTGAAAAGGAACAAATACTAGATTCAAGTACCTGCTGTTCGTCTGCATCTATTAGCATTGCTTCACCAACCCATTCCTGGAAAACCTTTCCATTGACCAAGCTCAGAAAGATGGCTAACTGAGAGAGAGAGAGAGAGAGAGAGGTTAGTGAAACGCAATAACTGAAATCCCCTACTCTTGCTAAGGAGAATTGTATCTCAAAATTGTTTGTATTCGACACAAAAGTTCCACTTCCTTTTTTAATGATCATGATTTCAGGAGCCATGCATTGCCCTCTTTGAGTTTCATGTCACTCAATGTGTTCTTTGATGCATAAATCACCTACGTTATTTGGACAAACCGAATGGCCGAGAACATAGCGGAAACTGCCATTAGTAAAACAGTGCAACTTATATAGCATTTGAACTCTAATTTTGTGGTTAGAAACTAACCAAAGACCACTGTCCACGATCAGCTGTTGATTCAAGCATCTCCATTGATAGAAGAGCACCATTGAAAGCTCCAACTCTAGCTCCGCGAGCACACCCAAGCGCATTTGATTGACCAATCAGAGCTCCTGCGGCGCACCCAACCAGGCCACCAACTGTTCACGAGCACAATATACCACTGTCAACTCTGGAGAGCATCATATATTGTACATCATAAAGCGGTTCGTATCAAAATTTAATTGGTACTCTTAGAAATGAAAAATCAATCAAACATAGAACAACTACACCAGCTACAAGACAAGATTTTACTGGTTGGGAGATAGCTAAGACTCACTTCCTACGTCCACGGTCGCCACAAAGAAAATTCCACTATGATCAAAGCCAAGATTAGATGGGAGCCGTTTTATATATACCTAAAAGAACTCAAAAAAATACAATGGTACCCTCTTTGCCCTATTGGATTGGTAGAAATCATGGAAGAGTGAATGAGGCTCCACATCAAACTCCAACAGGTAGTTTGTAATGATGGAGAAGCAGAGAACAAGTTACCTAGAGCGAAAAGGAAAGTGAGTGCAGCAAATGCAATCCCATTGACAATCCTGGAAGCCAAGGCTCCCATTCCTCGTCCAGGTGAAACACTGATCAGCTGAATCATGTTCCTTTAGTATGGTGATGATTGCTATGCACTGAGTTCTTATCAACTAATCACAGTTTCCTGATTCAGTTGTTCGTCTATTTCATCTGAATTGCAGAACTTTCTCTGTCCTTGGATAGCAGGGATTTCAAAGATGGAGGAGAATAGAACTGTAAAAGTGTAGGGAAGTTGAAGATAATTGAATCCAAACAACTAAAAAGTGTAAGAGAGAGAGAGAGGTTTGCTGGCTTTGGGCTACTATCATGCCAGGCAAGCGCTGCGTTTATAGTCCTGAATACTAGGTGCTCCTTCGAGTTCTATAGTATTACTTTTTCTGGGGAAAGTTCAGAACAGACAATGACCAATTTTAGAATTATGATTTGGATAGAAGAAATTCATTTACATTTCACAGACCAGATGCGATTCCTTTTGATTGGTCCTCTGTCAATCTTCTGTTACAGTAAGAATAGTAATAGAGCCAATGACCCCACTGTCAGACTCTTGCAGTCTGTTGGTGATGATCTCGCAGTACAATAAAAGAATTGTTTTGGTCCCTATTGCAACGTCACTAAAAGCATTCAATTTCTTTTTCCGTCATCTGCTTGTCATATTAAAGGCTAGGTCAGAGACATATGGCTTTATCTCTCTTGAAAGGTTCAATTAGCAACTGAGATGAAGGACGTCAGCTTAAAAAATGTGACATGGTAAGTCAACGGATCGTATTTAAAGTGATTTCCGACCAGATATTGGATTTGGTATCCAAAACCATATCCTTATTTGATTGTATTGGGGTTTGGCATTTCAGATGTATCTCGTGTATATCTCGCACCCGAATCAGGTATTTGTGTTTTCCAGATTCAGCTTTTGTTGATGATGCATGACTCAAAGTTCAAACTGAAACACCAAAGCAGCAGGCAGCAGCATCTTGGTTGGGGGTGTCAATGGGTCTGACCTGGTTCAGATCCAGGTTAATAGTTCTGGGTTCTCGCTTTAGCAGAGACCAAACCTCTACAATAGTAAATTTATGTCTCTAACCTACCACAAAATAGACTAACATTTTTTAATTTTTAAAAACAAATACATATATATATATATATAGAGAGAGAGAGAGAGAGAGAGAGAACCTTGTATATGCTAGCACTATCAGTCTCAACCATCCATAATGTGTATGTGTGTGTGTGTGTTCAACCATCCATAATGTGTATGTGTGTGTGTGTGTGTATGTGTGTGTGTGTATGTGTATAGTTTCAAAAGATTCTGTCAGGCATCTAACAAATTGTCATCTTGATTTTTGACCTGCTTTAACTCCGTGGACAGTCTTGAGGACCCATTTATGTTGGTCTATTCGTTGTCCCTAGCAAAATGAAGAGTGAATATGCCTTCTGTCCCTCTGGCAGGGCTTGTAACTAGCACGATGTTGGCCGCGAGTTCGAATCTGGCGGTGTGCATACCGGCTTCGGCCTCCCCTTTAACGAAAAAGAAAAAGTGAAAAATGAATATATACAGTAAAGATGACTACACATGGCTATTAATGGACCTGGGCCATGCTTTTTTTGTCATACACCATTACAAGCAGCTCAGGTCAACTGGACGTTGTGCTAAGATCAAATCTTAATCAATATGGGTGGCCACAAATCTGTTCCCACTGTTCGTCGTCATTTTGGGTTGTTTTATGTACGGCGTTGTTGTCAAGAGTGATGAGCAATTCCGATAGCATTTGCCGGAACTCGCTGGAATGAGATGTGACGTGTGACTTGGTAGAGAACAACGATCCTCGTTTTCCGGCGTCCACAGGTGATAAATGGAAAATGTACAATTCACCTCTTTCCTGTCTGGTTCATCAAACAATATGAGCTGAACATGAACATGGTATGGTATGTTTAGCACGTTCGGCTCATGATAGCTCATCAAATAACACTTTTTAAGTTTTCGCTTAGATCATATCCCAAGCATATAGTTTTAGATTATGTAATGTAAATGAAGGGCCGTTTTCTTTTAACCTTTTCATGAAAGAATGCTTGAGACAATTCAAGGTTAATGTAGAGTGTTTGAGGAGTTCTCCATCTCAACTCATTCAGGTTGTTTTACAAAAGCATTGTGAGCTATTCATCAACATGTTTGAACAGTTGTTTGGATAGCGATTAGTTTATCTCGTTCTCATAAAAAAATAAGGTAAACAACGAATAACTGTAGTTAGCAGTGACGGACCTGAGAATTTTTTTTTGAGTGAGGTGCATATTGTATTTAATGTGAGATATACTTTATTTTCTTATATAGCTAAAGTAAAAAACATTCTTAGAACGAGGTGCCCTCACATGACCCTAAAGTAGGTCTGTCTCTATTGTTAGATTCTTTCAGCTCTTTAACCAGCCGTACTTGTGACTTGACCTCCCAATATCTCATGAAAATAACCTTTAAAGGTCAGGTGCATTGTTTTGATATAATTGACAAAAGAAAGCTTAATGAGGACAAAGATTTTTAAACAAATGCAAAGCAGGAAGCAAGAAAGGGTGTTTATTTGAAAGATGTTGAGACACAAGTTTCCATCATCGGTTACTGTTGATCTCCAACTCATTTAGAAATGACAGATTCTTATTTGCAAGCTGAAAACAAGAAGCCAAGGATGCCAATCAATCTAATCCAGCTACTATTTACTTAAACGATAAGAGATGATAAGATCAATGAGCTTGGGGAAGATGTAGAAATAATGTATCAGTAACGACTTGTAAAGACAATTCCTTACTTGTGTTTAGAGTTTGTATGGAATTCTTAAGAATATGGCAAGTTATATATATATATATATAAGGACTGATATAATTAGATGATTGAGATTTGAAATTTAAAAAGCAAAAGTACTCTTGTAAATAAAATATATCTATAAAAAAATACACATATACATTTTTACTTTATATATTCAAATCTCAACCATCTATTATTGATTGAGATTTGTTTCAATTTGTTAGTACCTAAGTGTGCTAACATGTACCAGTGTCTCTTTTTCTTGAATCGTGCCCACCACTATTGGTAGTGCTTACTCATGTTCGATAATTACGCTTATGCCAACAAAAACAATGGATGCGTATAGATAGACATGTCGAAAACTAACATCAAGTTTCCTATATATATATATATGTGTGTGTGTGTGTGTGTGCATACACGCATTTGACAATGATAGGGTGGTCTGCACACACGAACAAGGAGATGTGTCTCTTGCCATATCTTGCTTGGAGAAACTTCTATTTTTAAAAGATGGTGATTCATAGAAATAGTTCACGTGAATGACTTTAGCTATACAATCAATTTGATATGAATGATTCCTTTCAGACATGGCCGTTCTTGCAAAAACCAGGATCCGCACACGCACCATTGATGCCCTTGGGCCTGAGGATGGGAAGGGCAGGATTTGTACTTTGTCCTCCATTGAAAGAACTCCAAGGTTTACATTGGGGACTCTCCTCTTCTAGCCAGTTACACTAAATTTCAAATTTTACACCCTGAAAGTAAAATGTGGCATTGAATGTGGGGTGGTAGGTGGTAGCAGGGGAGTGAGGATGGCTGAACCGGCCACCACTCAACGTAAATGTGTCCGCCCCGCCGACGACGCCGACGATGCAAGAGATGTTTAGAAATCAAGATGAGTCCCAAGCACATTACCAATGTGGCATACATGCCTGAACATAAACACCTATACATGTATCCTTTGAGAATCGAACTCCTCACCACCAGAGACGGCACCCAACGGTTGAGCTAACATTCTCAGTGCCAAAAGAGTAACTTTAAATGCGCTAATATGTCCTCAGAAGGGAACTTTAAATGCGGTAATATGTCCTCAGAAGGGAAGAGAATACCATGGGCAATGGGATCTCATACTTCCAATGGGCAAAACTTATCAATTAACAAAGTGAAATGCCTACTCAACTTGCAATTCTATCAGGCACCCAGAGTTTTATAGATCACCGGTAGGGCTCTTTGACGTCCACTTGCGGGTGGCAAGTTTGATTTGTGAGTGTTGCATGCATGCGTGTGTGTGTGTGTTAGACTTTGGACTCTCATTTAAACAAGAAAAATAAACTTATATTTCTGATAACACTTGACAAATATCCAACCAAACTCTTTTTTTTTCTTTTGGTGTGCATGGCCCAAGTATTGAACTCGTAACCTCAAACTTGTGAGGCGACCCCTTAGCCAGACGAAGTATTGCCGTTGTGCTGAACTTTTTTCACCTTTATATTCACAACCATTGATATTTCTGTTTTCTGTGGGAGAGGAGCCCGCCGTATCAGTAGATGCATATCTTAAATGCGGAAAGGATCAAAGAGATAACATTGTCATCCAGTGAATGAAAAAATATCTGAGCCACCACGATACAACCTTTTCCTCTCACTTTACAAGTATTTATCTTGATATTTTCTAGGCGTATTCATGGAACCGTCAGAATCGAACCAAACCACCAAAACTGAACCATGAACACACCTAATATTTTTCTGATATAAGGAATAATGCCATTGTGATAATTGGGTTGGGCTGGACCCAGACGTGGCTCTCCTGGCTGAGGAGGTGCCCAACCCTAGAGATGTGGGGGTTGGTCCAGTCCTGAAAAATTACAGGGCCAAACCAAAGATTTCTGGCCCATATTTGAATTAGGGACGAATAGACCTGTTGGGCCGGACTTCCCTGCAGGGTCACCAGCCCATTAGATATTAGATCGGGTCTTATAGACCCAATCCAAATCCAATCACAATCTTTTAGGCTTCAACAAACCATAGACACATGTAATAAAAAAAACTATATATATACATACATGTATAAAAAACTATGTATATATACCTGTAAAAAACTATACATATATAAATGTAATGAAAAAACTATACATATATAGTGTATATATACATGTAATAAAAAACTATACATATATACATGTAATGGAAAAAATTATACATATGTAAGCATATTCATTTAAGGCTTTGGGCTGTTCCGGGATTGTTTCGAGTCTGTCTTCTATGTGGTTTGAAGCGATAGGTTTGTAATAAGATAAACTTTAATATTAGAATGTTTTTGTCATGATTTTGGCAATAATTCAAGGGAATTTTGAATAAAAAGTTGGATCTAGATTCTTATTTAGGATCTGGCAAGGGTATTTTGTTTAATTTTAAGTTGTTTATACTTTGATTTACGTGCAATTTGCAGTGCTAATTTTGTTATTAAATAGTTTCTAATTTAATAATATTTTTAGGTTTATTTAAGTGTGAATGAAACTATATAGGGAGGCTATATATGTGGGCTATAGTGATGGATTTAAAGTCCTCTGAGGTTGGTGGATGTTTTCTTTTTAAAAAAATACATGTTATGCTTTATTCAGTGATGCATGTAATTGTAAACTACTTTATTACTATATATAATTGTGCATCGGATGCATTACAATGGTTTTGACATAACATGAGTATGCTTGAGTGCGGGCAAAATATTATAGAATATGGATTCACCCACTCTGTGATGGTATCGAACATTGTCTAAATGCCGGATAAACATATCAAATAATGTTAATTTTAGGTCCTGTGTATGAGATGAAACATTAGTCAACATAGAGCCATACTCTCTCTCTCGCATGTTTGAACAAGTCATGTTGTTGGAAGATGTTGATTTATGGATAAGCATGTTGTTCATGCGAACCTGTTGACTAATTTGTTAGTTACACATCTAACATTAGTTTACATTTTTGGTAGCTCACATCGTATTGTATTGTACTTCTAAATCGGGACATTTGTGCAAGTGTGGCAAACTATTGGAAGCAGCAAGTGTTTTGAATGAAATTGTTTGAACACATATCGGATAATATGATACTCAAATGATATATTATGCTTAAGATGTATTGCCAAATTGATATATGTGAGAGATATTCAAACAACAACTATGCCTTTTCTCATACTACATTGAGTCGGTTACATGGATTCTTTATTTTCATAGAGTTCAATCAAGTGTCATGCTAGCAATTAACTCAATAAAGTTAGATCATTCTTTATTATTTCTTCCTGACACTTTTGTGGTCTTCTTATTCTTTAACATTTTTACAATATTTGAGAGATTTTATCTAAAAAAAACTATCATAAAAAGGGACTGGAGACCTAAGAAGGGGTGTCTAGCGGGTTTGTAATGACTATTAGAAACCACACATCTAGTCAGAAGGAGGGGCTGGTGACCTTCTATGATGTGGTAGTAGCTATGGACATGGTATGAGTCTTGATATTGAAACTAAACATACAATAATGATGAGTATATGGCATGTTTCAAATATTAAGATTGATTTGAATTTTGTATTGGTTTTTTATATATATTACGTATGCTTTAAAATATGTATGTTTCTTTTATGCCTTTCATTCTAGAGAAATCACATCTACCTACAGAGTGCGTATGATTAATGTTTATTATTATTGGTTATATTAAGGATCAATTTTAGCTTTAGTGATATTTGGCGATGGAGCTATGATTGAGTGATTTCGGCACATTCATAGAAGGTACTCTTCAGTTATTGTATGTTATATCGTTTGATTGGAACTCAGATATAAGAATTATAGATTGGATTGTTTGGTAAACCCTACTATGAATTGATAAGCATGAAATATTCAACTTTAGCTATAAAATGTTTGTCATCTAGTTGCTTGGGATATGTTGTCTTGGACTTTCCTTCACCTCACTCTCCGAGTCGAGAGCCGCCATGTTTGATCTGTTAAAAGAGGATTGCATCGTTCAACGGAGCCCATAACTCTCACCTCCACTTCGTCCATACCTTCTCGTGTGGGTCCTTCACTCTACGACAGAATAGTCTCCTACATCTTTACATCCCACAGCTTCGGCAGATCCTTGTTCATCTTCGACTCAAGAGAGATGGATCAGTGAGCTATTACTCAATCTTTCTTTCAAGGGTGGAGTGAGCTATTACTCAATCTTTCTTTCAAGGGTGGAGTGAACTATTACTCAATCTTTCTTTCTGCTTCTAGACAAACATCCTTGCTGTCTTTGCACCCTACCTCCTTTATCACTTAGTGATCATTTAGGGGCCTTTAACTGGTGATCCAGGCCGTTTCCTTCTTGACGTTGAATCTTATCCCCATGGTCTCAATGGCCGACCTTGATTTGGGGCCGCGAGAACTCAAGGTGTAACAGATGACCACCATAGTCATAGGAAAAGCTTAAAACCTCAGAAGTATATGCAGTTGAATCTCAATGGTGTTCCTGTTACCACAAAATTGATTGCTTATTGTTTGGCAGTGCCAAATTGAGCTTACACCATGTTAGACTAACTGAAGCTTTCAGTTTCTTTTACTGTACTGTAAACTCTTGTATATGAAGTGGCAGATCTATGCATGGACGAGGTAAGTGCCGGCCTCACTCGAAATCTGAAAAAATTCCAAAAGATATGTAGGTTTCGCCTCACACCTAGAAAGATTTCTAGGGGGCCACCGAATATGATAGCAGTCGATCAGTTCAAAACCTTGGAGATGCATCTTAAGCACTGCGTTTGTCCTTGTTTTTCATGCCTGCTGCTTCAAAGTCGTGAAAACCAAAATGGCCTGCTCTGGTAATGAATGATTTCACTGGGCAAAGTGTAAGATTTCCCAATTATCTCCATTGAAGCCGTCACTTTCAAAAGTTAAACTCGCAATTTCCACATTGACAGGTCTACAGCAGACAATGGCCGTCGATTAAATCGCCACAAAGTTATAACTAATTAATGTTTTTCGAGAGCAAAGCTTTAAAATCTCAACGGCATGGATTTTTGAGAACATGTTTCCCGGAGATTTAGCTAGCTTGGGTTGGTCTGTTCGTCACTAGTGGAAAGACGACGATTTCCGACTAGTGACCGAAAAATTTTGATGGGTCAAACCGCCAGAACCAATCAGAAATTAACTGATTCCGACGGTTTGCCAGTCAGATTTTTGACATTGAATCCGTCGGAGTAATACACGAACCTCGTTTCTGACGTACCACGGTCCTTTACTAACTTCTGGCACCAAAAAAACAGTCAGAAATTACATATTCTGGCTAATTTATTCCAGCAGTCATATTTTGACAGTTTTATTTCATTTCTGATCGCCGAACCGCCCGAATTACTTTAGCCGGCAATTTCAATCATCGAGAAAAGGCCTTCTGCCAAAACATCGAAAGCATGGTGTCATCACATTTTGTATAAAGATCACAAGGGTGAACAGTTATCGTCAAATACAAGAGGATATGAGCCTTTTCTTGTTGCTGGCTTTGATTTTCGTGGCCACCCTCTAAAACACTCATCTACTTTTCTTGATTAGAGCTTCATCTCTGCAATTATGGTCCTTGCCTGTTATTTGAATATTACTTCTTAATTTGACCCTTATTGATAAGAGCTCTTTTGTATATGGCTCTTGATCTGCAGTAAGTGCTGGTCTTGGCGTTTTGTTTCTCTCTTCTATCACCACCATCCTCCATTGATCATATATTTACATTTGGATTTGGGTATGGACCTATAATCTTTTTCTTTCTTTATGTGTTATTCCGAAGAGACATATGGCTCGATTTCCTCTTCAATTTGGTGCTGTAAGATCACACAGGCTCGAATGGTGAACACTAAAGAAGAAGACGAAGATCCAAATGCCTCAATGCTTTGTTCCCATCAAAGAGAACTCAAAGAGGAGGAAATTATTTGTACTTAGTATGAAATTTTGTCATCCTAATATCATATCAACACTAGAGAATCACTAAATTAGGACGGTAATGTAATCAAACGAGTATAGTTTCAGGTAAGCCAAGCTGATGACGTCAACACAAACCAGCTTCTTAAGATTGGGAAAGCATAGAAAAAAGGGAAAGCTTAAAATATTATATAACTGTCATATAAAGTTAAATTCTTTAGTATTTAAACTAAAATTAGTTTCTCTAATATATATACATATATTTTCATGAAACCAAAGGAGCTGAGCTTACCTTATCTTTTGTACAGTTCACGAACTTGAATGAGCTCAAATGAGCAGAGTTGGACTCGGCTTGCATGGGTCCACAAACTAAGTCAAGTCGAGCTTGGTACGAGTCTGCAAAGCCAAGCATTGAGCAGCTTGGCTCATTTAGTAAACCCACAGAAATGTGATCACTAAAATAACTTGAAGCTCGGCTCATACAGTCTGTGCAGCCATGGCAAGTCCAAAGAAAATTACGTAGATTTAAGGAGTTAATCTACCCAGAGTGATAGCTCAACAGCAACATGCTGGTGGCGCGATCACCGGTGCAGGAGTTCGTGTACTTCCTGGTGGGTGCACGCCTTCAGTCCCGTCGTAACAAAAAGAAAAAGAAAATTAAAGCGTTGATCAGATGGAAAAGATATACCTTTTATTGTCATGGAGTTCTGGTTTCCAAATGTTTGCTCAATACAGACCACATATTAGGTGAAAGAACAGAGATTCATCATCACATGTTTCAAGTTGAAACAGTCTTTCAAGCGTTCGTTGTCCATTCAATATTGTCAAATGGGATATATTATTGATCTTGTTTTTCACAATGTGAATATTTGGAACAAATTTAGAATTCAAAAACAGAACCAATAATTAGTGAATTGATAGTTCCACTTCCATATTTTTTGCAAATGCTGGAACTTTTATTTCAAGAACAACTTTTCTGAAAGCAACAAATATGGGAATGTTACTTTTCCACTGAGTTTGTTGTCACTGCCTTTCCACTGATATTATGTATAGACACTAGATGATCATTACTCATCTCCTGAAAAGCATAATATTTTAGCTCCAATCACACACACGCGCGCGTGCATGCGTGGACGTGTGTGTATTTGTGTCTGTAAACACGAAATGGTACTTTGGTAGCTGCAAGAAAAGCACCATAACTTCGTCATAGTTGTACATTCTATATGTTTTTTTCTGTCACAATAGGAGGCCGAAGCCCAACAGGCACCCACACATGCACCCTCGGAGTTGAAAACTCCACCAGCAGGAACGGTGCTAGAGCGCCCTGCGATTGAGCTAACGCCCTCGGTGCATGTGTGGGTGTGTATGCAGTAATATTATGGTGCATCAGTGGGGTCAACCACCTCAAAACTTAAAATGGCGTTCTTAATTCTCATAGCCTGTAATATAATGAAGCTTTGGAGGGGCAATGGCACCACTTGCTGGTACTTATATTGATATCTCAACTACTGAAATGGGCAATCAATACTTCATGATAAGCTTGTTCTATTCTTTAGAAGTGGTGCATCTCTAGGTAGACAAGGCAGGTTAGGAACTGGCCCAGCCCTTTGAATTGAAACTGAACTGGGCCATCCTGTTGACTCGAGTTAAATATGCCAACTGTGAGAAAAGAGAGTAAGAGGTACATTTGACAAGGAGGATCTACATTGAGGTGAGATTCTGGCCTGTACAATTTTTTTAAAAAATAAAGGAAAAAACTCCAACTCAAAGTTGAATCTATGGACTAATGTATGAAGCCCATGGTACAACCATGGGCTATTTACCCCACTCGCACCAAAGAAGTATATCTCTTGGTTGGATCTGTAAAGAAGTCCGGGCTGTCAAGTTTAGTCTACCTTAGTGAGAAGCAAATGAGAGGGTTATGATACAAAGCCCACGGTTATTCCCTCACCCTCAAAATTTGTCTAAGTCGGCCACAAGCGGAGATGGTCTCTCGTTGTGCATCGATCAAATATTGGCTGCGCATGCAAATTAGCAGCAACAGAATACTTGTTTCACTTAGTGGGGAGCTTTTAGATTCTTTTTTCTGTAAGAGAGTTCATCATATTTCTTGTCTACAAGCTGGGCAAGTGGCATTGATTGTTAGCCATCTATCGATACAACTCGCGTGAAAATGATGCCTGCATCTTGGCAAACCTTTAGCAGTGTCTCCTTCATTTAGTTCCTGCTCCAAAAAAGGGAAAAATTGTTCGGGAGTCATCATCACGAAACTTAAGCCTGAATATGAGATGCTAAATTGATAAATACTCCAAGCCATGTGTGTTTCAGGTTATCGTAGGCCTTTCATTTTTCTTTTGATTTATAACTGAGAGAAACCAACGTCTCGATGCATGAAACCTTTGCCCCTTATTTTTCTTTTGATTTGTAACTGAGAGTCTCTCAAGTTATATATTACGATGGAGATTTGAATTAAAAAATACAAAAATATTGTTGTACTCTTATTACTTTTTATTAGCAAAAGATATTATGTTTATTACCACACTTTCTCTCTCTCTCTCTCTCTATCTATCTATCTATCTATATATATATATATATATATATATATATATATATATATATATATATATATATATATATATATATATATATATATATATATATATATATATATATATGGTTTGTGTTTATATGCATACATGTAAAAATATGAGAGAGAGTGAGAGATTTGTGAAACCGCATTCTAAGTTTTATTAGTTTCTCAGTAGCTCAGTCACTCATGTTGCACCCAACCAACTTAGAGCGATGAAAACGCTTGGTAAAGTTTAAGTTAAGGAATAGTTCGATCACAATTTTATGGCAATTCATGGGCATCAATTCCAGGAGCTCACTGATTCCTTTTTCACCAAGACTCTACCAATCAATTGAATTAGTTCTTTTTCTTTTGATGATCAATATAGAACAAGCTTTAAGAGACTAACCTCTAAACAGATTGTGCATGAAGCCGATTCGCCGCCAGTTCTTATCCTCCCGTTTTCAGCGATAACAAATTCCGGCAACTTAGTGATAGAATTTTGAGGCATCCCTTTTGTGTCGCCGATGTCGAAGATACTGCTAGTATTTTCATAAGTAATGTCTATAACACTAGTCTGAACAAATTCCATGGAAAACAATTCTTAGTTTGGTCAGGGCAGATGAAAGCATATGCAGATTCTCGATCTGAACAAACAGAGAATAGCTACCCCTTTACCTGTCTTCTGTATGCTGCTTGGATTGCCAATGTGATCCTTTCCTGGAAAAGCTTTCCGCTGAAGATGCTACTCAATATGTTCTTCTGCATCATTGAGAACAAATGGTTGTCATTACATTACATAAATCCTGTGAATTTTACAAACTCATGCATTGGCACGTCATTCGAGTTGTTTCTAGTTAGTTTGTGTTCAACTGTTAAGCTAATGGATCAAGCACAAGCAGCCCTTTAAAGCTAAATAAGCCAAGTATTCTGGTGTTCAGCTCCTCTCAGCTTGCATAGGGTTGTTGCTAGTTGCCTACATCCGATCCTTATATATATTTTGTATGCTAGCTAGAAAAACATGCTAGCTCATCTAGTTGGGAGCACGTGTCCGTGTCTCCGACGGACCAAAGCTTTTCTTCTTCTTCTCGTTATTGTTATTATTGGTAACAATAGGAGGCCGATGTGCATGTGCACCCTGCGCATCGAACTCGCCCCTATTCCACAGCATAATCAAGAAAGATTTTTTTTGGGGGGAATGGAAGATAGATAGACAGATATCGAATTTAACTGTGAAAAGCATTTGATGGAACAAGAGCATTTATAGACAAATACTAACCAAGGACAATGGTCCACCCACAATAGTTGAATCTAGAATCTCAATTGACACAATCACACCATTGAAAGCTCCACTCCTTGCACCTTGAACGCAACCCATCTCCACCGTTTGCCCATGCAGTGCACCTACCACCAACCCCACCAATGCGCCCACTGCATGCATACATGTAAATTAAATAGGATAGTAAAACTTTGATGTATATCGTGATACTGGACCACATAGATTTTGCGTTGCATTGCTTGCCTTCCTACTTTACTGGTCCAGCATATGACACATCCACTAGTACTTAATTCCTCCGTTGTTAAGTTGTATTGACTCTCTCCCTCTGTGGGTGTGTGTGATGGTGCTAGTTTTCCTGCATTTGATCTCAACCACTACTCACCCTGAGAAGATGAAGCAATTCGTGCATGCATTCTATGTTGGATTAGGTTCGTTGTATTGGTAATTAAAACCATTCACATCACTGGGGATTGTTGACATTAGTGCCCCATCAACTCATATGTGCAGCTAGATGGGGAGTCATCAATGTAACGTATGAGATAATAATAATAATACATAATTTGAATACACTCTACGGCACAAAAGGAACTGAGTCAGTGAGGAAAAGCTATAAGAATTCGCTCATATATAAAGCAGGAAAAAGGACTTCCATGATAAGGAATTAATCTGGTTTCAATCTACTTGATTTCAATCCTATAGAAAAAGTAATATTCCTTGCAAAACCTATCAATGAATCAATGTCTCAGAAAATGCCTCTAAATTCTCGATGAATGCACCATTCTAATGAAAAGTGTGGTGCTTACCCACAGCAAAGACACATGTGATCGCTGCTAAGGCGATCCACTTGAGTATTTTCCAGGCAACACCCGCTCTGAAACTCTCCATCTAAATCCTTTCCTCAAACTGCAGCAGAACTGCTAATGGCTGCTTCTGTTTCAACACTCTGTCCTTTGTTTCCTTCCCAGATTAGTGCGCATCAGATGGATCGCCAAAGTGAAGAATTTAAGGGGGAGAAGACGGAGACGGAGTGTTGGATTGTGTTGGGCTTGTGGAGATTGTAGTGAAGCAAGATGTTGCATTTATAGAAGTCTTTGTTGATCTCGAGCAAAGAAGAGAGGGGTTCTCGCTTTTCAGAAATGTGAGGAGCTTCCCGCGGGTCAATAATATCCCCCGAACAGTGGAGCAATTTGGCAGTTATTACACATACCATGTTGATCAACTTGGGCAACGGTCTCCATCTCAATATTAAAGCAGGACAATCTCAATATTAACGGGCAATTAGTCTCTCTCTCTCCATGTATGTAAATAAGTGTGCATGTTTTATTCACTTATTTGTCCATGCATGAGATACAGCTTTAGAAAAGGCTTTAATTAATTCCTTCTTCGCAACATCAATTCATCCACTTGGTAGGGAAGATCCACACTTCCATGAAAGCATCCAATAAACATCTCGAGAGATTTGCGCTTTTTTATTGGCAATGAATGTATCATGACTAAATAATGGCATCCAATAATGTCTATTTGGATCTTATGTAAAGTTCAATGAATGAATTTAGATAAGGTGCTATTTGTTAATGTTAAATTTTAACTCAAAATATCCCTCAAAATTAAAATTTGCCTCCAAAATTCCAGTTACCAGACTAAGATCTTCCACCATTCTTTCGAAAATTGCTAATTCTAATTAGAGGTCCGAGTCTCCGATTTCCCAATAAGTACTGGAATCAGGATTTTGGTTTGATGCTCCTTGTTATCTTTCACTCAAACAGAGAATAATACCTCTGACAATTAGCTTGTTAAGGAGGTTGGGTTTGAGTGACCCGGTAATGTCAATGCATCGATTACTGTGACCTCAAGATGAAGAGGCCCTCGGAGCGTACGTAAAATGCTATCGTTGAAGAAGACACTCATCAAGAAACTTTGTGGGAGTTTTAAAAAAGGAACAGAACTCCTTGTTAAAATGTTATTGAAGGCACTTTTGAGTCAAGTTTAACGTTAATGGTGCAGAACTGGCAATAGCTACCCCGGCTAGCGGGTTGACTCACAAGTTGATAGTGATAAGTTCGACACCCCGGGCATGGATCTGGCTTCGGCCTCCCCATTGTAACAAACAAAAAAAAGCAAGTTTAGCATTGAGGATAAAATCATTTTTATCTAAATCTAGGGCTAGAATTGCACCTTATCAGTGGCCAATCCACATTGTGGAGATGCCCCACCCGAACCCGAAGTCTGCCCCACCCGAAACAAATTTCTTGATCGGCTATTGCACCTTATCCCAATTAGAGTTTATCATTAACAACTTCTCTTTGCATGTTGGCATTTCCATTGCTTCATATATTTTGTGGTACCACCATAAGAGCCAGCATCAAAGATATACTTACTGATAAGAAGAAAGATATGTGTGGTTTTCTTGCCATTGAAGAGCCCACGTGGTTCTTGCATGGGCTGCTTATATAATTAAACAAGCAGACTTTACTAAAACCAAACAATAAATGCGTTTGAGCAGCTCCACGCATAGATGTACTGGGTCAGTCTTCTCATATGTAGATCATAGATTTGGGTTCTAACAGAGGCCCATTTTAACACAGGACAGCCATCTTGTCCTGTAATGAAGAAAATCCAAGAGAGAGAGAGTCTCGCCGATAGGCGGCTCACGGCTCAATCACTCGCAATAGCTGTTAGTGCATGTCTATACACGAGTGTTCAATTGCTCAGATTGTTGTGCTGGTGTATATTATGGATTGCATCTACAAAGAGTTGGCATCCATCAGACCCTCCTCCTCCATGAATAAATTCACCAAGGATGGCAGAGGCCGGCTTGAACCCGTACGGGCTGGTTCGAACCCGCCGGCAGTGTCTTTAGGAGCTGGACAATATTACTTTCCGGCGAAGATCTCGATATGATCAGAGGCTTAGCTTCCCCTTACGTTGGTTGATGGCCCTATACTCACTCTATTAGAAGTTAGAAATCACAGTTGGTTGAATTCCCCGGACTTCAGAAGTTCAGGTCAACAGGGTTCAGAACATCTCAGGTCCCGATCCATGCCAACCTAGAACAACCCGGCAAAAGACAGGTCAGATTCATACCCGATTCAGACTAGGTATCATTTATATATTGGAAGAAGTGGTAAATGTTAATGTCGTTGGGTATATAATCTTCCACAAGCATTTTTACAGCTCCATCTTTGAGTCAACACTTCAGATTTTAATTAAAAGTATTGGTATATTTTTTTCTTTTTACATTTAATGCAACATGAACTAACTCAAATATTCATTGATCTCAAAGATCGAACAATAAAAATATTTTAATACCATGCAGTTTAAATATTATGCAGCTACAACTATATATATATATATATAAAAGAGAGAGTGTGTGTGGAAATATATGCTTAATCTAATACATGATTAAATTTCCTCAAACATCTACATGTCTACCCTTAAGCATTAAATGTAAGTACAATAGTGCACTTATTTTTTAGATTCAAATCTCCAATTGTCTATTTGGTGACTTATTCATACTTAAAAATCTCAACCATATGATCGACGGTTGATATTCAAATTACATACCTCAACTACTTAATATATTTCAGTATTTTTCTTATATTTTTTGTGTTTTCTAAGCTTTTGTCCTAATTTTTTCTCTTTATTTTTGTTGTGTAATATAATGCATGTTCTTAAAGGTGTGTCGGGTCGGGTTAGGGTTGAGCAAAATTGACCTGAGTAAAAGGGTGTCACTTTAGGGTCGGCCTGTTTTTGACGGGAACCCCACCCACCGACCGATTTGCCACCCCTAAACACACCCCAAAAAAATCCAGCTCAGCATGAAGTTAGAAATAGAAAAGACTAGCTTCTACACACAGATCAACTATTTTAATGGGGTGTAGAACTATACTGAGCGAGAAGATTTCGACCTTGTACATATTAATATAGTCCACGGTTGAAACGGTGACAAAAACTTTGCCATTGCCTCAACTGAGAAAGCTCACGATTGCAGTCGTGGGCTATAATGCATCTCTTCAGCAAATAAAGTTTTCTAGATCCACCGCTCCGTGACACCATAAGTTGGGTGTCATTGGTTATGTGTTTGATCTTTAAAAGTGAGCCAATGTAATTTATGTGACAACGGCGAACAGGTTTGACTAGGCTTGGTCTGAGTCAGTGACTTGGACCCACCGTGAGCCGGGCCACTAGACTGGTGCCCTCCAAGTAGGTGCAGGACCTCAATCTTAATCAACCCGAGCCCCCTACCTTAACTTGGTGATCAAACGAGGTTGAACAAGCATATAAAATGGATCGCCTTTCACATCGATCTTCTTCATAATGGCATTGCTTCAATCAGTGGTATTTTGAACTAAACGATATTAGTTTAACAATAATATTCGCTATTTCATAATACAACAACTAAGTCTTTTCTCATACTAGATAGAATCAGCTATATAGATTCTTTATAGAATCATATCATTCTTTATTATTTTATTTGATACTTTTGTGAATATTTTTTTTAATATTTTCACAATCTAGTTTCTCATATATTATTATTTGAACTTTTAGTCGTCTTTCTACATATCTAAATCATCATTTTTATGATCTATTGATCTCACTTCCAGTTTGTTTCATCTTATAAGTAATAAATGATGCTTCTGATAATGGTTGCTCCAAAGTAAGATCCTAATTCTCGGACAATTATGGGAAAGAAATGAGATGGTGGTACTAATGGTTAGCCATATCAGCTTTCTAGTTGAGAATTTAGTCCTTATGTTCAATTATAGAAAGAGTTGGGTTAGCACCAATTGAAGATTAAATGAAGTAAACAAGCACGGAATGAGCCAAAGTGAGCTGACCTGTGAGCTAATTTAACTTGTTTACCAGACCTAAAGACAAGATACGTCAATAGTTAGACATGATCAGTTCTGGTTTTTCTCAAATCAAGAACCATTACCAACCCAGGACCAGGTTTGTTTTAGTTCTAGTTTGAGTCTTAAATCCTTTAGAATTGAAGTAGAAACATTTTAAAAAACAAATTAAAAAAAGAGAAAAATATGAAATCGGCAGGCCAGTTCCGAATCTAGTTTGAGCGGTTCTGGTTGCAACCCGTGACTAGACCGGTTTCCAAACCAGCCATGTCTATCACCATACCCCCGTATCGTATCCCAAAGTGATGTGAAAGACTATCGTATCACTTTGGCGTGTCGGTAACAGTCTCTCAACCCCGGAATTGAAAGTTTACGGAGTCGAATACTCCGAAATCCGAAACCGCTCGAAAGGGCCAGGCCGGTCAAGCGCTGTATGCGAGGAAGCCCCCATTTGGAGCCCTCTTCGAGCTTACCGCTTGTTAGGGTTCTTGGGTTATTTTTTCCTTCTCTTTTCTTTTCTGATTCCGCGTTTCGAAGCTTCCTGCGTCGAAGAAGGTAAGTTGGTGATCTTCCTTCTTCTCTTTTCTGTATCGTTGCTTGTCGCTCGTTTCGTTAACTGTTTAACAGATAATGGCAGATTTTGGTTCCTGTATCGTCAATGCTGGTATTGTTTGGTGTTCATTTGATCGGTTTATGGCTTAAGAAAAATGGGCTTTCGCCATTTCAGTTTTCTTCTTTAAGGAAACAGATTAGGAATTCGAGTTGGAACTTGTTTGTGGTTTTAAGAAGTTGGGTACTGTGTTATTGGAATTCGCAGGCTCTCTTGACTTCAATCCCCTTCTTAATGATATTCCCATTTTCTTTGTTTTTTATGGGGTCTATATCGTCGGCATTGTGATGAAAATTTGTGGGCAGATAAGAAACGTGCCTTTTGATGGTTGATTGATAGTAAATAATGCTTATGTTTGCGTTTCCATATGATCTTTGCCTTTTGAAGTTCTTATGTTTGCTTTTCCTGTGTGTTGGTATGGACATGGAAAAGTGATGCGTTCTGGTTCGCCTGATAATGAGGTAGATGCTTCGATGGATGTTGTTGAGAAGGATGATGATAACCCTGTTGCGGGTAACTGGTCAGGTGCATTAGATCTCAACCTAGCAGCACTAAAAGACGACGAGGACTATGCTCATGATAATGCAGGTGGAGTTAGTCAGGTGTCAATAGATTTGAATCAACAGCAGCTTCAGGGTGGGCCGAATTCCTTCACTTTGTTTAATGGGAGTTCTGATCGTGAAATGGAGAATAATGACCATCTGGGGATTTCGAATGGCTTGTCCGAGGATGAAACTTTTGGAGATAATGAGGAGAAGGATGGGAATACGGAGGAAGCTGCTGACGATTTTCGGGTTGGATGTTTTTCTCCCGAAAAGGCTGTAGTTTCCCATTATAAAAAGGCGGAGGATATTCCTGATGATGCACTAGAATTACCGAACAGAGGAAATCACAATTCTTGTACTTCAGATGGGGTACTGAAAATGGAAGTGAAAATGGAAGAGGCTGCTCGGTGTGTTGGTAAGTCAGATAACGTTTCATCAAAAAGTGAAATTGGAAACATAGACAATGATGATCGAGTGGGTGACTCGGCAGCTGAAACTTATGAAAAGCAACACCATGGCGGTGAACTTTGCGAAGGTCCTATGGATTGCCATTTGATAGAAGGAGAAAAGTCCGACCAACTTTTTTCCTCAAGGGACCAGCTAAGAAGAGCAACTTCACCATATAGGAACGCATCAGCTTCCCCGAGAAGGTCTCCTGTGGCAAAAAAGATGTCTCGTGGAAATGGTTCCCAGGACTCACCAAAATCTGGAAGTCAGGAATTGCATGCTCATCAACATGAAGTTCCAAACCCAACATTGAATAAGCATCATACATCCCATCAAGAATCACCGAGGAATCATTTTGAGCAAAAGAGAATGACTTCTGAGGATAATTTTCAAGAGCATATGGATAGGCAGAATTTGCCCCCAAATAAATCATCTGATTCTCCAGGAAGTTTACACGAGCCAGATTCCCGAAGAAGGGAAGATTCTTCTCAAGGTCGCCTGTCTCCTTCACCAAAAGGACGCTATTCTTCATCTGGAAGTCATAGAAGGCATGGCCACTCAGTGTCAAGGTCACCAAGCCGGCACAAGGAGAGGAAGGATGCCTCATCCGGTTCAAGAAGAGATTACCGAGACAGGTCACGGTCAAGATCTCCGGATACAAGGGATCATTACAGGCGATCCCCAAGGTGTGGCTTATTGGGTTTCGGGGAAGCAATACTGAACGATATCTTAATTTTAGTTGGTTTGTATCATGACCTATTTTCTTTCATTCCTCAGGAGGAGATATTCCCCTCGACGAAGGTCCCCGCCATCAACTTATCGTTCTCATCATCGCTCTCCAAGGAGGCAGTGGTCACCTCCTCCCAATAGGAGCACTGGAGCAGGGAAACCTGGAAATAGTTTATTTGTTGCTGGTTTCAGTTTTGTCACAACTGAAAGGGATCTGGAGAGAAAGTTCTCTAGATTTGGCCGTGTCACAGATGTTCGCATTGTTCGGGACAGGAGGTATGGATAAATTTGTCTGGTACTTCAGTTAGCCATCTTTTACTCAAGGACGAAAGGAGCAGCTTTTGCATTATGAACAACTTTTAGATAAATTTGTCTGCTTTATCTATTACCCTTCCATCCCTCAACTTTTAAAAAACCTTCATGGGTATCACATGGTTTTATTGTTGTAGTGCAATTACATTCACAACTGTCTGTTTCATGATGAAATCTTTCTTGACTTGTAAGCTTTTTATCCTATGCATATTTATCATAAGCTTTTTATCCTTTGCTTATTTGTCAACATATGGATGACTTCGCATGGTTTATGACATACTTATAACTCTCATATTGTCAATCTCATTTGAGGTATGATAAACACATCTGGAGGGCTGGAAGTTCTTACTTGATTAGACATGATCTTTGATTAGACTATAGCTAGACAACTCTCATCATGTCTATAGCTAGATAATGTAACCTAATTTTGTGCTTAATTAGACTATTCGCTGCATCAACTGAAGGGTATTAGTGTCAGTTGAAAAATCAAAGGTCATCCAGTTCATTTGCCCACTGATGGACCCATATGAACCTTGCATAGGTTCGTCTGAAACCAACAGGGTTGTGTTGTTTGTACACTGTATTCTTTCTAACTTAATATAAAGAATAAAATGCTGCTGCTGGTGTCAGAGATGATTCATTAGAGGCCATGACTGCTGAGGATCTGAAGTGTCTGTGCTCATGGGGCTTGTTACTACATGAGGTTAAACAATGTTCACTAGTATTCTTAGCATAATGCAATTTGTAACATTCCTTCTTTCCCTTGATTTTATCTTACACCACTTCACTCCACCACCAAGCTTTTTTTTTGTGCCGGTACGTCTCCCTTAGATTTTCCTAACACATCTTTTGTCAATTCTCTAATATGAATAACCATATTGTTCTACATGTGAGAAGGTATACCTACATAATTTTAAGCATCTCCTTGAGGAACTTTTTATTTAAATATATCTTCTTTCTCATATTTGAAGTTTCACCATCTTGTTTGAATAGCTCTATGTACTCTATTCTTTTTTGTTTACTTTTTGACTTGCAAATCCATTACTAAAAGTCGATATTGAGTAGTTAAGCTTTCTCCTTACAATCTTTACAACAAATCTATATTTTTTCTTACAAACAAAATAATCAATTTGTGTTTGTGATAAGTCACTCTTATAAGTAATTAAGCGTTTATCTTATTTTTCTAAAATTGCATTGGCTATAAAAAGATCAAAAGTCATAATAAAATTTAAAATCTCCCTACCTTCCTCATTTATATCCTCAAAACCATAGTTTTCATTATATCATCAAAACCATAGTTTTCATAAATACCTTGATGTCCTAATGCATCTTTACTGACGTGTTCATTTAAGTCTCTTCCAAACAAATCATCTCTCTTTGTGGAATTCTTTGGATTACCTTACTAACTCCTCCCCAAAAGCCTTCTTTATATTATCTTCTAATCCTACTTGGGGTGTCTAAGCACAAACCATATTCAAAGTCTCTACTCTTAACACTAATTTCACTATCATAATTCAGTCACCATATCGTTGTATGTCTATTACACTATCCTTTAAATCTTTATTTATAATAATGCTAACTTCATTTCAAGCCTTTTTTTTTCTTAAGTACCGTAATTTAAAACTTTTATTTTAAATCTCCTTTGTTTTTTCTCCAACCCACTTTGTCTAGAATGTAAATCTTTCTCCGAATCATAGTATCTACCACCTCCATTAACTTGCCGGTCAATGTTTCAATATTCCAAGTACTTGAAAAGCTTCTCTATTTTTTGAAAATTTTATTAGAAAGCATTTTGAATCAATTTTATATTTTCTCAAGGATTTTATTCTTAGAGCCTTTTTTATTACTAAAACATGTAAGATTTAATGTTTTTGTCATTTAAATAGCCTTTTCCTTATTAAAAGCACCGTTTTACAAAATTTCAAAGTACTGCAAGATCTGGGTTGGCCTTCTATTTGCCCCTTTAGCCCATTGAGGTCAGACATAACATATCAGGCGCATGACATAACAAATTCTGTCCAAAGAAAGCAGGACATGTACCAAACAGTACACGATACAAAACGGTGACAAGGAATTGAGAATACCATTGGGGTAGCTACAATCTCGAATGTGAACTTGCAGTTTTCCATGTACCTTATACACATCACACATGCACATAGAAAGATAGTGGGGTCAGAAAATGGCTTTTATTGAGCACGATGCATGGGTTTTAACTTTTAACACTTCTTTAAAAAGGATGAGATGTCTTATGGAACATTTTAGAGCCAAAAAAAAAATCTTCACATGATATTTATTGATCTAGAAAAAGCTCACGATAAGGTGTGAAGAGATGTTCTTTAGAGAATCTTGGAAAAGAGAGGTATCCTATTGACATATATAAATATTATAAGAGACACGTACGATGATGCAAAAACATGTGTGAGGATTCATGAAGGAATGATATATTCCTTTGAAGTTAATGTTGGATTACATGAGGGATCAACTTTAAGTTCATATTTATTTATATTGGTCATTATTGAGTTAACAAAACATATTCAAGATGAAGTACCTTGGTGTATGTTATTTGCATATGACATTGTGTTAGTGGACGAGTGTAAGGAAAAAGTTAATAAGAAATTGAAACTATGGAGAGAAACGTTAAAAAGTAAAGGCTTCCGACTTCGTAGAACAATGACACGATATATGGAATGTAAGTTTGATCATGTGGGTACTTCAGAGGACATAGAGATTGGCACACATTACATGTCTCACAAGAAAAATTTTAAATACCGAGGGTCACTTTGAAAAATTGATGGATATGTTACACATAGAATTAATGTCGGTCGGTTAAAATGGAGAGGGGCATCAGGTATTATATGTGATAAGAAGATAACATTTATGTTGAAAGGTAAATATTATAGAGCAACAATTAGACTTGTTATATTTTATGGTTATGAGTGTTGGGTACATAATCATCAACATGTGCAAAAGATATTTGTAGCAGAAAGATATTGAGATGGATGAGCGGTCACACATGAAAAGATCGTATACATAATGAGGTTATTAGAAACAAATTGGGAGTAGCACCAATAGAAGATAAA
Source organism: Brasenia schreberi (assembly GCA_036023115.1). Classification (NCBI taxonomy): domain Eukaryota; kingdom Viridiplantae; phylum Streptophyta; class Magnoliopsida; order Nymphaeales; family Cabombaceae; genus Brasenia; species Brasenia schreberi. Next base: position 9,702,828 of record JAYKKT010000068.1, on the reverse strand, counting down.
ATGAGAGAAAATCATTTAAGATAGTTTGAACATATAGAAAGACGATCCAAGGACGGTCACGTAAGAAGATATGAAAAACTAGATTGTGAAAATGTTAAAAAAGAAAGAGGACGATTACAAAAGTGTTCAAAAGAAATAATAAAGAATGATTTAATTTATATTGAGTCAACTTTAAGTCCATATTTATAATGGTGATTGATGAGTTAACAAAACATATTCAAGATGAAGTACCTTGGTGTATGTTATTTGCAGTATTAGTGGAGGAGTCTAAGGAAAAAGTTAATAGAAAATTGAAACTATAGAGAGAAACATTAGAAAGCAAAGGCCTCCGACTTAGTAGAACAAAGACAGAATATATGGAATGTAAGTTTGATCATTTGGTTACCTCAAAGGACATAGAAATTAAAATTGGCACACATTGCATTCCCCAAAAGAAAAGTTTTAAATACCTAGGGTCAATTTTTCAAAGTGATGGAAGAATTGATGGAGATGTTACACATAGAATTAATGCTGGTTGGTTAAAATGGAGAGGAGCATCAGGTATTCTTTGTGATAAGAAGATACCATTAAAATTAAAAGGTAAATATTATAGAGCAGCAATTAGGCCTGCCATGTTTTATGGTTCTGAGTGTTGGGCAGTTAATCATCAACATGTACAAAAGATGTCTGTGACAGAAATGAAGATGTTGAGATGGATGAGTGACAAGAAAAGTCCGTATACATAATAAGGTTATTAGAAACAAATTAGGAGTATCACCAATAGAGGATAAAATGAGAGAATATCGTTTAAGATGGTTTTGACATATAAAAAGAAGATCAAAAGAAGAACCTGTAAGAAGGTATGAAAAACTAAATTTGGAAAGTATTAAAAAAGCTAGAGGACGACCACAAAAGTGTTGGAAAGAAACAATAAAGAATGATCTAGCTTATTATGAGTTAACTGCTATTATGGCACACGATAGGGACTTGTGGAAACAAAGAATCCATGTAGCCGACCCTGTCTAGTATGGAAAAAGGCTTAGTTGTTGTTGTTGTTGTTTGTTAGTATGGCACATGATAGGTCCATGTGGAAACAAAGAATCTATGTAACCAACCCCATCTAGTACGGTAAAAGGCTTAGTTGTTGTTGTTGTTGCTAGAGAAAAGCTTTTCAAGTAGCAAATCTGATTTTCCTTTTATGGTGAACCCTCTGAATAAAAAAGTACTTGGCAAATTGTTGCTATATTGATTATGCAAATGTCTACATTTACACCTCGCTAAAGTCGGCTATTTTCTGTCTATTTCCAGTTTGTATTTATTGAAATGCTTATTGGATTTTCCTTCTTGGTTATTGTGCCTAAGGTCTGGTGACTCTCGAGGCTTTGGCTTTTTGTCGTTGGAAAGAGACGAGGATGCTGATGCTGCAATCCGAGCTTTAGACCAGACTGAATGGAATGGGCGGATTGTCCTGGTGGAGAAGTCAAAAACTCGTGATCGTTGATGGTGGCCATATGCTTTAGGAGCTCTAGCCTTTGGAGGGGCGAGCTTCTAGCTGTCTCAAATTTTGTTTCCTGCCATCTTGTCACTACAGTTTAGTATAGGCCTTCTTACATGGCAAGTACTGCTTAAAACCACAATGTTCGTACTGCAGTGGTGTATTTAAACCTACTTATTACAGAACTCTCTGAACACAGTACCAATACGACTTCAGAGTAAAATTGATAAAAATCAACGAGTTTCTCTTTGGGCTGTGCGGTGTCGATGTTTTTTAAGGGGGGTTTCCTATTGTTTCGATGTCTGTTTTGCATATCTAACTAGTGCACTAAAATGACCCTTGTATAAATCTTTCAGGACGTACAAAAGGTTAAATGAGAGTTTGCTACCTAATTTTACTGCATGAGACACTGTACCCTTGAGTTGGAGCACGTACTGTTCCTGTAAATTTCAACATGAACATATTGCAATTTGCTTTTGTCAGGCTTATGTTTGTGGTGCTCAGTATGTTTTCCGATTCTGAACTATGGCAGCTGGCGTTACTTCACATTAACTGGCTTGACCAAATGAGTGCATGGTGTGGAATATCTTTGTTCATGACATCTTACCAGTTTATGTTGCTTCTTGATGTCAATAAATCACTGCAGGAAAGGAGCACGGATGTTTTAGAAGGTAAATGATTGTTCAAACTTCAAACTCAAATCCTGTTTCGCTTTATGAAATTTGTTATGATTATTCAAACTCAAGTTTCCTTTTCTCTTATGGCTGGCTGAGTGTGATGTTTCCAAATGGATTTATTCAAATCGTTTGCTTGGTCAACCCAGTCAACACGTATAACGTTCAGCCTTGCTATGCCACCTGTTGGCTTTTGCTGATTTGGCCTCTTGACCAAACCAACATGGTGGAAGTGGTCTATACCGTTCTCACCCGATTTTGTTAGTACTATTCAATCCCCAACTCACATATCCCTTTTCTTTTTATAACAAGACTTGTACAAAATGTATTGCATCACTTCAGTACAAACCAAGTCCTGTATAAATTTAGGTGATTTTGTCATCCAAGTTCCAGAACCTATGTCCCACTTGTACACAAACAAGGTTTCGAGCTTGTGGATGCTATGAACAGCCCTTGTTCGGTTGGTTCAGCTTGTTTACATTCCTTATTAATGACAAGTCTTGTTCTCTGAAAGTTGAACAATCACAACAGAAAGTATACACACTCATTGACTTCATTTGGACAATTTAACGCCAGCAGCAACTGTTTAATTTCCTTGTAGTTGGGAAGAAAGCTTTGTCACATTGGACCTGTGATTTGCCTTTCGAGCATTAAATCAACCAGATCAGACCCCAATTAGGTGTCTGCTTGGGTAGTCTCTTTAATGCTCAAGAAAACAATTAAAAGAGAAGAAAAGGAAGGAAATAATTCTGTTCATGCATATCCATGTATATAGTATGGGTGTGTTTCATCTCAGGAACCTGTGACAACAGAAGCCCTCGATGAACAATCCAAAGTGAGTCATTTGTGGTAACTATCTTCTTGTGTCCAGAGACTTCATACCACATTGAGTTTAATTGGTAGTATAAATTCCCCCTGATGTAACCCTCTGAAAGGATAAAAGTTAAACGGTTGTGTCAATAATACAAATTTTGTTTCATGTAAGGACCTACATTACTCGGTTATAGTTGAGTTCTGTTACCTGTTTTTTTCTTTACAAGAATCATTATATTCATCTGTTTTATATGTTTTGAGTTCAATGTTCTGCACCTGTTGCTGCAAAGAAAGAGAGAAAGGTTTATGAAGTGATAGGCTGTCTAAAGTTTATAGCGAACTGCAATGTTAAATCAAATCCTATGAAGATATATTGGTGAAGCCAAGCTAATGCATAGCACTCTTCTAATGCAGGCATTACTAGCGTCAGTTCTAGCATCTATAGCAGGAAGTGAGAAAATCATGTTGTCTGCTGTTCTATCTCACATCTTTTTGTTGCTTTTAGAATAATTCACAAAGTGTCCTCACATTTAGTTGGACTCTTTCAGGCGTTTAAACAGTTCGGGCTGATGCCCAGTTTGAAGGATCATACATATTGGTCGTGTGTTGAGAATGGGAGTTAAACTTTACGAGACATAATCTCACTTTGTTCTTCAATAGCTCAGTGGTGGACAGGTACGATGTTAATTGATTGGTTGTAGGTTCACAGTCCTACTGGGGGAGATTAATGAAGGGCCAACTTTGACCGTTAGGATTAGTTATGCCATTTCCTGTCTTTGTTTCTGTTGAAACGAGTTCTTTGTCCGAAATGTATTAGGCACCATCTGTGATCAAAGCTTGCTCGCTGCATTCTGGTACTAGACCTTAGCAGAAAATCTTGTGCGACTGTTAACTTTTGTCTCTAGCTTGGACTGATACCAGAATTGTGGAATGATACCTGAAATCTGAATCATTATCTAACCTGATATGTTCCTTATGAAGAAGACTAGTTCCCCTTAATGGATCATTCGTTGGTTGTCAAAGTAATTGATGATTCGTGTAGGAAGCCTCTGTTGTTTGGCTGGTGGCCATGGTAAAAAGCCTTTCTACGGCCTGTGTTGATGAACATCCAGGAATTCTTTTCCCCTTTTGGGTTGAACCTTTCAAGATTTTGAAATATCTGGCCCTTAAATATCTGTTTAGAAGCGTTTGAATGTAATTTAGAATCTTAGAGAACCATCCAAACTTTATGTTTGAGATTGTTTGGTTGTTAATATAGCAACCTTTTGATGGGAAAAGATGGTTTAATGTTCCATATAATTGATAGTTAAGTGCTTTCTAAGTTATTCTGCTTTTGTATCTGGGAGTTAGTTTGGAAGGAATAGACAATTGGAGATTCACAATCGTTATATTGCTCCAACCAAAATCGGAACCAGAACAAAACGAAGCCTATCTCGTGCTAAGTGCAGCCTTCTACGTGGATTCTTGCTATTCTGTTTTATCTTGTGCAGTATTAGCATTTAACTTGAAAAATGCAAGATCATGTCTTGTTATTTCCAATAAATTTTGAGGTTGCCCTTTGCCTTCGTTGAACTCTTATCCGATCCTTCAAACCCTCTCAATATTAGTGAAATTGTGTTAGCACCGAAAAAAGATTGGACCTTATGGTAGATAAATCAGAAAATCAGAAGTTTCATGTCGGCTATCAGCTTTCAATTGTCGTCAGGGCAAGGGACCACCTTAAGTGGATCTTATATAGTCACGCTTAAGCAAATAAACAAAAGGAAGAAAAATAACTGTCATATGATCTACTCCCTAATATGTCTCCGAGGGTTAGATGGATGATTTTTGTTTGTTTTGTATTTAATGAAACCTTCGTTCTTTTTGCTAATAAATTCACCATGAAAATGCTCTATCATTTGTTTGGTTAGATGGGTTCTTTTAATCTTGATTAGTTGTACTAATTCAAACCACAAGAACCTTTTGTTGGTTTCGCTATTGACATGCTCGATAATTTCTTGGTGTAGGCAACATTCTGGGTGGATCACTAAATAGAATTTAATTTGTCCTAATCACTGTTGGCCTTTGCTTAAACAATTATCTAAAGTGATTAAACTAATTATTGGAGTCTTGCATGACTTTATTCAGATCTGGACTCTGATTCAGATCCCCAAATCCCAAAACTGAATCTGGTCCATTTGGATAGTCGGGTAATACTCATGTAGATAATTCTAGTCAACTGGCATGTCCTGTTGGGTTACAACACGAGACGAAGCCACCAATGCATGCCCTGGGAATCGAACTCGTGACTGCAACTTCTGAATCGAACTCCCTAACCAAGTGAGCTATCACTCTGAGTGCAAATACCCCAGGTTTAATCACTGGACTGCAATGGTTGCATCTTCTTGCTGTCCTGCACGAGCCAAGCAACTCGGTGTTTCCGAATCATTTGGCACGTCGGACTAAATTTACTTCAAGGCATAAGTTGTGCCCATGATTATAAGTCTGAACATATGAGAAGGGAATCCTTTTCATATCATTTTCAGTGGTTTGCATTTTTCATGAGAAAATCCATACCAAGTCTCATGTCACTCAATTCCATTTCTCAACCAAAATGTGCGACTCAAAATCCACACATCATTTTCACTCGTTTTTATGTCAATTTGCTTTTTCCTTTTTTTTGTTACAGGAGGAGATCGAAGTCTAACATATACCCACACATGCACCCTATGGGAGTCGAACTCCCCTCCACCAGCAACAGTGCTAGTACGTCCTGCCGTTGAGCTAACGCTCTGGGTGCAATATTACCCAGAAGGGATTTTACTTTTGGCTGCATACTTTATTACAGGTTTGCCTTTGCCATTTTCGTTGACAAAACTTTTCATTAACTCGCCTAATTGAGTAATTGACCTTTGTTCAAAAAGATGAAAATACCCACTTGGACATCTAAATATGTTTCTAACTCTTAAAAAAAGCTTGAAAGTGACTTGATGATCATTTTAGGTGGCTGATAACAAAAATCTGACATGAAAGGCAGTTGAATTGCAAATCCATAACAGGTTGGGAGTCTAGATATAAAAGTCTCATTCCTTTAATTTATTCCCATTGTTTACATAAAAGAGTTATTTAGATAGTTCAAATGAATGCTGACGGAGAAAACTGTAGTTGAATATAATAATCTGGTCGTCGAGATGACTTTCTTTATTTCATAAATGTGGAAGCCGAGAAGTTTGCCGCTTCACGTGTATTGTGCTTCTTAAAAAGTTGGATCAGGTTTGGTGAACTCCTACATAGGGATGGCCATATCGGACTCAACCCATTAATCCAATCCGGAAATCCAGGCTAAATCTGAGTTTTGGCAACACACACACACACACATATATATATAATGCTAAGGTAGTTGGATAGTACTACTCCAGAACTCAATCGCTGGATCGAACCAGATCAGGAAGTATCCAGAAAAAGAAAAAAAATGTTCTTTGCATTTTCAACATGATGAAGCAAGTAATTGCTTTTTTCCAACTCCAGATTCAAATTGGACCCATACTATCCAACGTAATACTTGAATACACATATTACTTGGTCTGAAGTAGCCATAGAGGGACCTTGATTTTACTGATATGTATGCAACTGGGTTGGAGATTTCGAGTTTGGATTAGTTTAAGAACAAGAAGAGAAAATTGGCACACTGAATCTGAATTGATTGGATACTCCTCCACCGAAAACGAGCAGGCTAGGGAGCCCATGCATCTATTGCAGGTCATAGTTTGATACCTGGTAAGAGCCTGCTCGAACCCAGCTCACAAACAGAAAGAAAAAGGATTCCACTTTCGTGTCTTAAGCCCAGTAACCGGATTTGGGTCTGCCAGCCATATAATCTAGAACTGATCACCAGACCTCCTCAATAGAGCAGAACATTAATGCCCTTAATCTTATTTGGAAACTAGCATGCATCATTATGTAAGTCAAACCGGGTTTATAAATCTTGAATTTGATTATCATATCGATGACCTGGATTTGGGTCTAATCTCAGTTGGCAATAAAAATAATTGAAGTAAAAGAAGTAAAAAAAAAGTAGTAGGTTTTCCCTTTGGAATAATATGATTGAGAATACAATTGGATTGGACCCACTTCTCCTAAAGATTGAACTGTCATGGCCCAGCCAAGGAAGACATAGATGCTGACCAATAAGATGGATCCAAGGTTAAGCCACAGCTTCAGTGTGAAAAAAAATGAGTCCCAGCTTGGAATCCAAGAGGGTATTTGGAAAGGCAACAAAGAAGGGTCATTCCTCAGTTTCGATATTGAAAAGGAAAAAAGAAAAAGAAAAGAGGCAGGAAATTATTTGAACTGAGAAGCCCACCCCCACCCTCGCTCGACCCTGGCTCTTGAAAAAGACAATGACTTGAACTCACTTAGACTCACCCAGAATCCACCTTGGCCAAGTTTATAAAGAATTTGGCCATTTATGAACTGCCCAATTGGCAAAATCGTTGTTTTTCCCAAATTGGTTTGAGCAGTTTCTTGCCCAAAATACATACTTGTTACCATTCATCCAACAATAGCAATACATGTAATCAGGTCTCATTTATATCGACCATGATTACTTCAAGTATAACTTCCAAGTGGGGAAATGTAACTAAAGGAGTAGTTCAATGAGCTCACTCTGGTTGTATGATCATATTAGAAAATCGGAGTAGGTTGCCCTTGAACAAGAAACTCCCCCGTCATTATCCTTTGGATTTTCACATTTCTGATGCGATATATATGTAGAGAGAGAGTCTTTTCTTTTGGGACTGAAACCGCGTTGCTGACTTCGTGGTTAATTATACTCTCTCTCTCTCTCTCTCTCTCCTTGCGGAGGAAAATGGAATGCGGGAACAAGGAAGCATCGCCTTTGCTTCCTTCTTTGTTCCTCGTTGGCATGTGAGAGAGAGAGAGGCTTTGTGGATTTTCTCACTTAAATATCTTCTCGCATCTTCATCATCATAAACACCAGCTCGCCCTTTAAATCTTTGTTCCCTTTGCCACCCCTCACTCTTTTTTCTGTAATCTAAGAGAGAGAGGGAGAGAATTTCCATCTAAATTATTGATTCTGTTCGCTGTTTCAATTTCCAGTCAAAGGCTTCCAGACACCACTTTCTCAGCGAAACTTGAGTCTCCTCTCTTCACTTTGGGTTCCATCCGTTCGAATCTGGCAGCGTTCCCGTACAGAAAATAAGATGATCAGCTTTATCTATGATCCTAGATTCTACATTTTCTCATCAAATCTCCGTCTGGATACTCCCGTCTTATGAGATTCTTAAACTTCGGATTCATTTTGTAGTCATTGAGATATTGGGTATTCGAGATGGGTCTTTGTTTCAGTAAACATGGGGATAAGGTGCAAGAAACAAATGGCATGGCAGAGAGAAGAGGTAGAAAAGAAGGACCAAGGAACCAACGCCATCAGCACCGATATGACAATTTAGGCCAACCCAAGATTCCGGCGGAGAGGCCGGACCCGGTTCCGGCTCCGCCCGCCAAGCCGGTCTCATTGCCGACGCCACTGCCTCCACCTGCTTCCCATGAGCCAAGACCCGCCTCTTACTCAGATACCATCTTGGGCAAGCCTTTCACTGATGTGAGATCTTTGTATACTCTTGGAAAAGAATTGGGTAGAGGTCAGTTTGGTGTCACCTATCTCTGCACTGAGATCTCTTCCGGGACTGCTTATGCATGTAAATCCATCTCCAAAAGGAAGCTTGTCAATAAAAACGACAAAGAGGATATCAAGAGAGAGATTCAGATACTGCAACATCTCTCTGGGCAGCCTAATATTGTGGAATTCAAGGGAACGTATGAGGATAGGCACTCTGTGCATCTGGTTATGGAATTGTGTGCCGGGGGCGAGCTATTCGATAGGATCATTGCCAAGGGCCATTACTCAGAGCGAGCTGCAGCTTCAATCTGCACGGCAATTGTGAGTGTGGTTAATATTTGTCATTTCATGGGGGTGCTGCATAGAGACCTCAAGCCTGAGAACTTCTTGTTAGCAAGCAAGGATGAGAATGCCATGTTGAAAGCCACCGATTTCGGGTTGTCGGTCTTCATTGAGGAGGGTCTACTTCTGAACTTTAATTTATTCTTTCCTTAAGATAGTGGTGATTTGTTTGCATTTTGATCAAGCAATGCTGGTTCGTTTCTTGCTTTGTGTTTCTCATGCCTCTGACTTTATGTTTTGCTTGAAATTGGCTTCTTTCTCTACCCGAGTGGTCTATCTAGTTATTATAACTGAAGAGTTTGTTTTGCAGTCCGGATTAGTAATTTTCTATGTTTTGTCTGTTTTCTCTGCGACTCTCAATCTGGATAAAACATAGAACATATATTTTGTGTTTTAGGTCATCTTGGCTTCGTAACTATTTAAAATAACTTTCTCCTGATTCTTTCATGTCTGCCATATTCAAAGGTGTTGCCAGACAATCTCTTTGTTGCTGCTCTGTTTGTTCTTGCTTCTGTGCTTATGTTGATGCATAAGCTCAAAGCACTAGCACGTATTTGGTTAGCGTGTTTATAGTTAATTACTGGTGAAACTTCCTCTGGATCAGTTTGGCGGATGTAAGCTCTTTTGGGTTTGTTCTGTTCTGGCTTATTTCCGTCAACAGAAAGATAATTGTTCTGAGTCTAACGCGATGACTATATGCTATGGTTTGTGCCTGGCTGATAGTTATGGAATACAAGTTCATTAACTTGCCGGTCTTCAGTGACTGCCTTTTTTTTATTCTGGTCCTGTGATGTACTTTTGACATTTGGTAACTGGGAGGAATTAAAATACGAGTTCCTTCCCGTTTACTGAAACTCTAAACGTTGGATTTTACTCCAGCGCAGACGAACTTATGGGGCTTTCTTTAAAAGGTGTCCTCATTCCAATATGTAGTGTAGGGTGGATTACTTCTGCTGTTGAATCTTCTCGTACCAAGTTATCTTGTCTGGCCATCCCCTTACTTTTGTAACTTAAGATATAATCACTCTGTTGAAACAGCCACAGTAGTCACCTCGGTCTTATCCTGATCATAAGTTTCGCAAAGATGCTTATGCCGATTCACAGGAAACTGTTCTCTTCTTACAAAACTAAATTAGTTTATAAATGGTTATTGGATGCCTTTAATGTCTAACTTTTCTGGCTTTAGGATTTCATCCAATCTAATGTCTTTAGCCTATTTTTCTCTAGCTAATTTTGGTGACGGTTAAAAGTTTGAGGCGATATCAGGAATTAACTTAGGTGCAACTGAGTTGTTGATATACGGATATGAACCATGCTGATTTCTGACATTCATCTTGTGTCTGATCCTGATTGATCAGATTCCTTTAAAGAAATCACATCTGACAATCTTGGACGTTGTGTGACTTAAAGCTTTCTAGATATGTCTGTCATATCTGATGGATATGTTATCTGATCACATCATATGTACCTGAATACATTTTACTCAAATATGAATCTGATTAACCCATACCTAATTTGTTGGACTCAGTAATACCTATATCTATCCCATACTGTTATCCATTTGCATAACTAGATGGTGTATGAGGATCGAAGATTCACTTCCTCCTGTCTAGCTCATGTTGTCAGCACCCAAAAACAAAGACAAGGCAGAGACGGTACAAGGAATAGCTTGTATAGTACTTTCGAATAATGATCTCAAGTAGTTTGGTTTTTAGCCATTTAAAAACTTTGGCCAGATTTGGCTAGACTTGTTAGGGATATGCAAGATGCCATTTTGAATCTGACTATGCATATGAACATCATTCTCCATTTGTTATATCAGCGTTTTAATGTTTTCCTGGATCTTCATTTTGATGTTTTATGGGTTTTGTTTCTTTGCGCATTCTAAAACCCAAATTAGCTTTCAAAGAGGATCAGTTGCTCGTTGTGGACAAGAACATAGGTATCCTTTATCCTATTTGAGATGAGAAATCTTTGATTATAGATTATATTTACAAACAATAATGTTGGTGGTGGAGGAGGAGGCTAGATGGTTTATTGAACTGGTTCGCGTGTTCACATATGTTTTTCACTTTCTGGGGCCCAAGTTAGATACACAGGTTCTGGAGGAATAACGAAGGACTTACTCGCTTGTGATTAAGTTGAGAAAAGACTGTTTAGATGTTAGAACTCTGGTTCTTATGTTAGCTTTAACAAGATACAAGTCTGGCACTTTCCGAGTTGTATAGAAAACCATAAAAGAGGAAAAGGAACTTACAGATAGTAGTGAGGCAGAATGTGCGATGATTTTGCACAAACTTGCACATGAAGAATGTCGCCCCTAGCATGGAGAGATTTCAGTCATTTATATAATATCTCCTGCAGGTTCTGCTTATGCTCTGCAGCTGGTTATGTACTTTCCATCCTATTTTGAAGCTTCGGATTGTTCTGTCTCCCCTGTAGTCTATGACTAGAATATTGATGATGAATTGCAGCATTATTGGACGAGCACGCTGCACTTTTATCTGTTAAAGGTTTCATTTGCTAAATCCCTTCATTTTCTAAAATAATGTTGCTTGGTGCAATCTTTTCTGTCTTGTTTTTCTGTTCTTTTCTCTCCTTTTTCATCCAAGACATCATCTGTATTTCGACTTTGGACTTACATGTTACTTGATATTAGAGGTATATGTTAACATAGAATAGTTCAATGCAAGTAATATCTTTCCTTTGTGAAACTGAAGTGGTTCATAGCCTGGGCATTCGGATAGCATTTTTGCTGGTTGTGGATGTCTCTTTCTTTCTTGTTACTGAGGTTGACTTTCTTATCTTTCGCATAGAGATGTCCCTACTGACTGTTGCACTGATGAATCATCTCAGGAAGAGTTTACAGAGACATTGTTGGGAGTGCCTATTATGTTGCCCCAGAAGTTTTCCGACGGAATTATGGAAAAGAAATAGATATTTGGAGTGCAGGAGTTATTTTGTATATTCTGCTTAGCGGTGTACCTCCCTTTTGGGCTGGTGAGAAAGAAGAAACTGGAAGTTGCATCATATCAACAGTGTGTTAAAAGTTACCAATATAAAAATATTTTTATGCTTATAACCGAATGGTGCATTTACAGAAAGTGAGAAGGGCATATTTGATGCGATCCTCCAGGGAGATATTGATTTTGAAAGCCAACCATGGCCATCCATATCCAACGGTGCTAAAGATCTGGTAAGAAAGATGTTGACACAGGACCCGAGAAAGCGAATTTCACCAGCACAAGTCCTTGGTGAGTAAATTGTTCTGAGGTACACTTCTTCATCCTTAGTAGATCTTTCTTCAACAGTCTAATATTCCTTATGACCAATGAACCAGAACACCCATGGATGAGAGAAGGTGGCGAAGCATCTGATAGACCTATAGACAGTGCAGTTCTTTCGAGGATGAAGCAATTCCGGGCAATGAACAAACTCAAGAAGCTTGCGCTAAAGGTACCACTCTGGGTTTCCTTCACTAATCATCATTACAGTATTGATGCTACTGATGTTCATAATTGTTACCCTCATTATCTCCAAGGTTGGATATTATGTTGTATCGCCTATTCATTCTTGTTTCCTTAGGTCACTTTGGATTCTTCTCAGATAAAACTCTTGTGAGTGATAATTCTCTTGTCATGCTGCACAGTTATTGAAATTGGTCTCGATGATGTGATTTTGACAATAGGGAAGTTCCCTTTTCCAGTTGGTTTAAGTTTATTAGCACATAGGATCTCTAAGCTAGTGTGTGAAGTAAGACAATCTGCAAGTCATTGGGTTGCTCGAGCAGAAATGGTCTGATACATTTGAAATATCAATCGGACAGTCTCAATTAACCTTCTTCTTTCAGGTGATTGCTGAAAATATGTCCGAGGAGGAAATTAAAGGACTGAAAGCAATGTTTACCAACATGGATACTGACAAAAGTGGTACAATCACATACGAGGAGCTTAAGACTGGACTGGCTCGTCTTGGATCAAGGCTTTCGGAGGCTGAAGTCAGACAACTCATGGATGCAGTAAGCAGCCAAAACTCCAGTTAACAATGGTTCTGTTTGTTCATTGTTTGTTCTAATTTGGGCCTGTTGGTGGTCAGGCTGACGTAGATGGAAATGGCACCATTGATTACCTTGAGTTCATCACTGCCACCATGCACCGGCACAAACTAGAAAGAGAAGAGAATGTGTTCAAAGCTTTTGAATATTTCGACAAAGACAAGAGCGGGTATGTTGGCTATTCTGTAAAGATGATGAAATTCTGGATGCAACTTTATCTTGTATTGGTTGGGATTGCAAAGAGGTATGCATTTTCTGTTTCTATATCTTCTATGCTTATTTGATTTGTCCACTGATTTAAAAGGTATATAACAAAAGACGAATTGGAAAATGCCATGAAAGAGTATGGGATGGGAGATGAGGCAAGTATTAGAGAAATCATAGCAGAGGTGGACGCAGATAATGTAAGCTTTTATATACTGCAATTTTATTGGACTCAGTATTAGAAAGTAGCAGATTAGTGATGACTCATATGATTTGCAGGATGGAAGAATCAACTATGAAGAATTTTCTACAATGATGAGAAGTGGAGCTAATACTCAGGACAATATTGCAGCCAGACTTCTGTCATAGACTGTGCGTTGCATGTGAAGATGGAACTGATGATATGCGTAGGACTTTCTCTGGTCATCCAACTTCGAATTTTGAAGGGTAGTAGGGATAGCAGCTTCCCGTGCAGTGTTTGGATTTCGGAGTTTGTTCCTTTTGCTTGGTTTTGATTGAATGAGGTGAGTCTGAGTGCATTAGCTGTAAATCATGTGATGCAAGGTGAAATTGTCGACCTATTTCTCATATGGTTGAGATAAGGATGGTGACATGAGCGTGTATGATGCTTCAATATTTTTCTTTATGTTCTTTTTTGCTTTATCCATGAACTGTATTTCATCTGGAACATGTATGTAAATTCCACAAGATGAATGTCACATTTAATTCTTTAAGGATTTGAGAGGTCATTCTCTGGCGTCAATATCTTGACAGGAAGCTAAACAAGCCCTTGAGTTTTTGCTTTCCTTTCTCCGAAACAAACTCCTCTGTACTTTAATTGCATGTCATTTCGTATCACAAACCATCAAAGCAGGTCAGAGTGCGAAGCAATGATTTCTACGGACATGAGATGGAGAAGCATTTGGTTTTCGTGGCTGCTGCGCAAAGACGCAAGGGGCGCTTATTTGTTTATTGTGCTTCCTGTTTCTTGTATATTCAAGTAGAAGTTTACCATTATTCTGAGACAATCACAATCGTAAACTGAAGACTTTTCCAGCCACCATGGCTGAAATCTTCTGCTTTTCCATGACTTTGCATCTCTCCAAATCCTTTTTTTTTTGGTTTCTGTGCAGAAGCCTTGAGACAGCCGGGACATGAGTAAATAGAAGTTGTGAAAAGATTTTTCTCTGCCATAGTTTTTTTTTGTGTATAGAGGGATAACGCCTCTCTCTCTCTCTCTCTGGTGCGGCCAGCCTCATGGTACGTAATATAGGGGAGAGTATCTTGAGTTGCATCTACAAACAAGGCGTGCTTTTTTTGTAGCAATTAGGATCTAGCACTTCGATCAAGAACCTCGTTGCCAAAAGTAAATACCAAAATTGTCACAAGAACTGATTCGAAAAGCTCACTTTTCAAGGAAGGGAAGAGGCATCTCTATCCATTGTCCTCCAAGAACATGCAGTAAAAAACTTTTTGTCCATAAAATTTCGAAGTACCTTAAAGCTGAAAATCCAGAACCAACAGAAGCTTTAAAATGCTTTGAGTGGAACATGATGAACTTCACAGTGTGCTTAGCCCCAGATTAATTCACGCACACAACATTGGGTTTGATTTTCATAGAGGTTAGTACTTCCTCTGCAAGTTCAGGCCCTTGAGATGAGGTGCTCTAGTCCCATACTTAAGGCTGGGTCGTTTCAATACCTCGAAAGCCTTTTCCTGTATTAGATAGAGTCAAGCTACATGAATTCTTTTTGTCCATAGAGTTTGATCATGTGCATGCTAACATTTAGCTTAACAGAAGCTAAATCATTCTTAATTGTTTTCCTTCAACACTTTTGTGATCTTTTTTAGTTAACATATTTGACATTTTGTTGCTTATACTTTTTTTGTTTGCCTTTGTATATTTTCAATCCATTCTTTATTTTATCATTTATTGGTGTCACTCTTAATTTGTTTCTAATAACCTCATTAATAATAAGATGTGCTTGGTTTGGATTTAGTTCGAAGGAGAATTTAAGGTAGCTTCTTTAAAAAATTTCATGTTCTCATTTCACTTCAACAATGATACTTTGAATTGCCAGATCCATTAAATCTCTGTTTAGATATCTTGCGGCCTCACTTGCAATTTTTCTTCAAAGGTACATAAACATGTGAATTGTAATACATCAATTCACAACATTGAAGACGTGACAAGGTCATCAATCTCGAGAATTCTTAGCATCAAGAGTTCACTCCTAATGTTTTTTTGGTCCAACTTTCAATTTTCTTTGGAGGAAAGAAGGTGATTGATGCCAAATAATGAGATCTGAGAAGAAACAAGCAAATGTATTAAATCAAAAAGCGGTACAAAATAGAGAACATAATTGGTAGATGAAAGGCTATAAAATGTTGATTGTATATACAATTTGGAATGGGAGGCACAAGCAGCCATATCAGTTTTGTCATGGTGGGTCGACTACACTAACCCCGTGAGGGAAGTCTATGAGTTCTATAACCAGGAGCATGCAGCTGGCGAGGCCTGCTGGAATTCTTTTGATGTTTAGATTTTCCTTTTAAATGTGCAAGTTTTGTTTTAGATACAATGGGGTGGCCGAAGTCTGATGCATGCCTCGGATATGAAGCTCATGACCTTCAACTTGTGAGTTGACTCTCTAGCCAGGCGAGCTACTGCGGTGTGGTTTAATGAGAGATAAACTTTAACAAGATCTGATTGAAAATTGAGAACCCTCTTGTTTATTTTTCTTGATTTTATGATGAATTTAATTTTTATCTTCCTTTTTTACTTTTGTCTGTGATGAAGAAACTTTGCGGATCATTCTTGCATGGCTGGTCTCAAGCCTTGATAAAAGAGGAAAATTGTGTTAGGCTTGAATCCATGTAGCAGACCCATTTAATATACGAAAAAGCTTAGTTGTTGTTGTGTATGTTGAGTTACCCTTTCCTTGATCCTAGATGATATGAGAAAGGAGTTCGTATCGCTTGGCAGAAATGACATGGGACAAGTTTTCATTCCACTTGTTCTTGCTCTTGAATAAGAGACCTCTTATCAGCTCCCGACACGTGTTGCATGTCATGGAGATCAACCTCTGCGCCCACACCACATCAACAACAACAACAACTAAGCCTTTTTCCATACTAGACGGGGTCGGCTACATGGATTCTTTGTTTCCACAGATCCCTATCGTGTGTCATGTTAGCAGTTAACTCCCAATAAGCTAGATCATTTTTTATTGTTTCTTTTCATTACTTTTGTGGTCGTCCTCTACCTCTTTTAATACTTTCTAAATTTAGTTTTTCTAACCTTCTTAGAAGTTCTTCTTTTGATCTTCTTTCTATATGTCCAAACCATCTTAAACGATGTTCTCTCGTTTTATCCTCTATTTGTGCCACTCCTAATTTGTTTCTAATAACCTCATTATGTATACGGTCTTTTCTTTTATGACCACTCATCCATCTCAACATCTTTATTTCTATCACAGACATCTTTTGTACATGTTGATGATTAACTGCCCAACACTCAGAACCATAAAACATGGTAGGCCTAATTGCTGCTTTATAATATTTACCTTTTAATTTTAATGGTATCTTCTTATCACAAAGAATACATGATGCTCCTCTCCATTTTAACCAACCAGCATTAATTCTATGTGTAACATCTCCATCAATTCTTCCATCACTTTGAAAAATTGACCCTAGGTATTTAAAACTTTCCTTTTGGGGAATGCAATGTGTGCCAATTTTAATTTCTATGTCCTCTGAAGTAGCCAAATGATCAAACTTACATTCCATATATTTTGTCTTTGTTCTACTAAGTCGGAGGCCTTTGTCTTCTAATGTTTCTCTCCATAGTTCCAATTTTCTATTAACTTTTTCCTTAGACTCCTCCACTAATACAATGTCATCTGCAAATAACATACACCAAGGTACTTCATCTTGAATATGTTTTGTTAACTCATCCATCACCATTATAAATAAGTATGGACTTAAAGTTGATCCTTGATGTAACCCAATATTAACTTCAAAGAAGTCTGTCATTCCTTCATGAGTCCTCACACATGTTTTTGCACCATCATACATGTCTCTTATAAGGTTAATATATGTCAATGGGATATCTCTTTTTTCCAAAGTTCTCCAAAGAACGTCCCTCAGTACCCTATAGATCAATAAAGATCATGTGAAGGTCTTTCTTTTTTGCTCTAAAATGTTCCATAAGACGTCTCAAAAGGTGAATCGCTTCAATAGTAGATCTACTTGGCATAAATCCAAATTGGTTCTCTGTTGTACTTGATACTTGTCTTAACCTACGTTCGATAATTCTTTCCCATAATTTCATAGTATGACTCATTAACTTGATACCTCGATAATTCGCACAATTTTGAATGTCTCCCTTGTTCTTATATATGGGTATAAGTGTACTTGCTCTCCATTCCTCGGGCATCTTTTGGTTTTTCCATATTTCATTAAATAGTCTTGTGAGCCAAGTGATTCCTATTTCTCCTAGTATTTTTCAAACTTCTATAGGAATATTATCTGGTCCTACCGATTTACCACTCTTCATATGTTTAAGAGCCTCTTTGACTTCATTCTTTTGAATACGTCGGTAGAAATTGTGGTTTATATACTTTTGTGACTTGGCTAAATCTCCTAAACTAATACTAACATCTTTATTTTCATTAAAAAGATTATAAAAATAGTTTTTCTATCTATTTCTTATATCATCATTTGCCACTAGAATTTTTTCATCCTCGTCTTTTATGCATCTAACATAATTAAGATCTTTAGTTTTCTTATCTCTAGCCCTAGCTATCCTAAAAATATCCCTTTCACCCTCTTTTGAGTTGAGTTTTTTATATAAGTCCTCCCAAATCTTAGCTTTTGCTTTACTAACGGCCTTTTTTGCTTCCTTCTTTGCTTTCTTATAAACTTCTAAAGTTTCACTAGTTTTCTTAGCATAATATAATTTGTAACATGCCCTCTTTGCCTTGATTTTATTTTGTACTACTTCACTCCACCACCAAGCTTCTTTTTGTGCCGGTACACCTCCCTTAGATACACCTAACACATCTTTCGCCACTTTCCTAATATGTATAGCCATATTGTTCTACATATCAGAGGGTGTGCCAACATAATTCCAAACATCTCCTTGAAGGACTTTCTGTTTAAATATATATTCTTTCTCGCTTTTGAGGTTCCACCATTTAGTCCGAATAGCTCGATGCACTCTTTTTTTCTTTGTTCATTTTTTTATTTGTAAATCCATAACTAAAAGTCAATGTTGGGTGGTTAAGCTTTCTCCTAGAATTACCTTACAATCTTTACAACATGCTTTATCTTTTTTTCTACAAATAAAGTAATCAATTTGTGTTTGTGATAAGCCACTCTTATAAGTAATTAAATGTTCATCTCGTTTTTTGAAGATTGTATTGACTATAAAGAGATCGAATGACATAGCAAAATTTAAAATCTCCCTACTTTCCTCGTTTATATCCCCATAACCAAAGTTTCCATGAATCCCTTGATATCCTAATGCCTCTTTACCGACATGTCCATTTAAATCTCCTCCTAAACAAATCATCTCCTTTTGTGTAATCTTTTGAAACACCTTATCTAACTCTTCCCAAAAAAACTATCTTTATACTATCTTCTAGTCCTACTTTGGGTGCGTAAGCATAAACTATATTCAAAACCTCTGCTCCTAACACTAATTTCAATGTCAGTCACCATATCGTTGTATGCCTACTACACTCTCCTTTAAATCTTTATTTATGATAATACCAACTCCGTTTCGGACCTTTTCTTTACCTGAGTACCATAATTTAAAACCTGTATCCTCTATCTCCTTTGCTTTTTCTCCAACCCATTTTGTCTCTTGTAAACATAGAATATGAATCTTTCTCCGAATCATAGTATCTACCACCTCCATTAGCTTACCCAATAATGTTCCGATATTCCGATAATGCGCCGACACCACATCGACGTATAAAAAAACAATTAGAAAATAGTTGATATCATATATCTTATAAAACGTATAGTCTACCTCGTGTAAAATATATATACATATTATATTTATATATATATATATATACATATTATATATATATATATATATACATATTATATATATATATATATTGTGTGTGTGTGTGTTCTACCTGCTTTATCCTGTAGCATAACGGGGCTTTTTTATCTTGAGAACACGCGCAGGAGTGAGACGGGGTACATCCCCGCAGAACCAACTGCTGTTATTTGAAGGGAGAGATCGGATAGATTACACAACGAACGAAATATTGCTGACTGAAAGGGCATGAAAGAAAGTCAGCTAAACTCTCTCTTTCTCTCCGTGCAAAAACCATGGGGAAAGTGCTGCGCACGAATTGAAAAGAAAGTGGACTCTCTCTCTCTCTCTGGGATGTTTGGTTCAATGGTTGCTAGAAGAAAAAAATTGTCGTAGGTAATTTGTGTTCTTTTAATCCGGGGGATGAAGCAATTGCAATACAACTTAGGCTAGAACTTCATCGGATGCCTGTTTTCGGAATATGTTCCCCTTTGACATCTAATTTGCGTGTGTGTACTCTCTTTTTAGGCAACAGTGATCAAAGGATGAGATCTTCAACTTTTATTTTTTATTTTGGATTACGAAGATCACGAATATTCTTCTTTTCACTGGAAAAAAGTAAGGCAGGTTTTCTTGAAAAACTGGAATTGAATTGATCCATCATCTTTGTTTTCTCCAATGACTGTTTCTCGAATGAGATCCCTCACTTTCCCTACTCCCCAAATCTTTGGGAGTTTAGAACGACTGACACTAGTTGGAGAATGGACCCAACATTTAGCCCCAAGCCATCTTTTAATATATAGAGAATCTCATAGAAGTTCTGATACAGAGAGCAATTGGGGCATCTTGAAGTTATTTATACTAACTCCAGCTTGAGCTGATTGGAATACAAAGAAAATTGTCAACTTTTTAGAAGTTTTAAACGATCTTTTATAGAACGGAGGCTAAAGGAATGAAGAAAGAAATAGGCTCTAGAAGCAAGGCCTGTCTGGATGCTGCTGCTGCTGATTCCATAGATAATAAAGACTGATGACATGCATACTCAAATATCTACGTTATTGAATTTGATCATCACTCTTACCTTATTGACCCAAATAGTGATTATGGACTGCAAGAAATGTGAAAGTACTCATACTTTTCGTGCATGTTTATGGTAAAGATCTCTACTTCCATGCTGGTGTTTTCATCCCTATTGACAAGAATAGTGATTGTTTCAGTTTTAAGTGATGCAACAGACTCACTCTTCTGATGCTTTTAAATTATTTGATGTGTTAGAAATGCAACGGACTCAAATTCATGACTTCTTTGTCTTGATTTCATGTAGCTTCAATATGAGAATTGGAATGGAGGAACATCAATTGACTGAGAATTCTTTAGGTGCTTTTAATGAAAATGAACAGGGTACAAGTAAAGTTTCCCAAGAAGGTGAGGTGGACACTAATGTAGTTCCTGAAGTGGGAATGCAGTTTGACACGCATGAAGCCGCAAGGCAATTCTATGATCAATATGCTAAACATAAGGGGTTCTCTACCAAAATTAAGCGTTCATGAAAGAGCAAAGATGGAGATGACTTGTCCGCGATAATATATACATGTTGTAAGGCAGGTAGTAAGAACATGAACAGAAGAAGTCTCTCTGATAGGGGTACTTCACTCACAGATTGTAAAGCACTGATGAAGGTCAAGCGAATGGAAACAAAGTGGAGAATAACTGAAGTCATACTCGATCATAACCATGAACTCACCTCTTCAAACTTGTGGCTACACAGACCTAGACGGAGAAAAAACTCTGGAGTGAAGAAGAAGATAAAGAAAAGGTTGATAGTTGATCAACGCCCCTCCACTAGGCGTCATATGATCATCAGCTCCAATGAGATGGAAACGCTTCTTAATGCACAACCTGGTACCTTACGCGAAACAGGAGACAGCATGTGGACTCCTGCAGATATCAAAGAGTTAACGAATTCTTACATCTACATTGTTGACATGCCGGGACTCAAATCAGAGGACGTCAAGCTGCAGATTGAGAACAGCAGTGTGCTCATTGTAAGCGGGGAACGTAAAAGGAATGAGAGTGAGGACCCAGAATCCAAGTACATTAAAAGGGAGAGGGTGGGAAAGTTCATGAGGAAGTTTGTACTTCTGGCCAACGCCAACATCGATGCCATATCGGCTATCTGTCGAGATTCAGTGCTCACTGTTGCAGTAGCTAAGACCCCTCCTGAACCAAAGAGGCCTAAGATCTTTGAGGTGAAGGTTGGATGAGTAACCGGCACTTCCTTTCTGTTGTACTCACTTGGCAGGCTTGACCCGGTGGAAGAGAGGGTTGTACTGGGAGGTTTATTAGGTGCTACTATTATTTTTTATTTTTTTCCTTGATCTGTATTGATATTTTTCTTTTCTATAATGAAATTTGAATGTAAGTTTTCCTCTAGTCCGTCTGAACTTGATCATGTTTCTCACTCTTGGTCCTCAAATCGTTATCTCCTCTTCCGAAAGCCAAAGTAACTAGCTTCTTAATCTCCTAATAAGATGTTTTAGCTGTCAATGTGTTAATCAAGTGAACGAGTTTGTCTCAGAAATCAGCAATTACGGAGTAAATTCACAAGCATTTGACAAATATCGATGATAATTCTCAAGTTTGTCTGCAATTTCTCATGGTATTTTCAGAAGTTAATATAGTCCAGTGGAAGTGATACCGAACCCTCAGCTTTATAATGTCTTTGTCATGACATGACCATGGTAAAAAGGCTGATGTTGTTCACATACTTTCCTTTGTATTTTTGTTCTTTCTATTTTTCTTCATGATTCAATAAACGTCTTTTATGCAGTACTAATGCTAATGTGCCAGTTTTTTCTTGATTCTGTGACAAATAATTATTTGTAATTGTACATTTAGCGCATGATTTTCCTTACACGAATGTATATAAATGACATTTTTTACATTAGTGGCATCCAAAACGATGTCGTCACAAAAATATTAGCATTTCATTGGTATCAGTCCATAATAATGATATGCCTATCTTGTTGAACGATGCAGAGCCACTCTGTGGAAAGCAACTTACATCCGAAGGAAACCGTTTTAGTATATGTTTAATCTCAATACTGTTCGTGGGCCTGTGTTATTTTAAAAGCTATAGCTTCAGTGCCTTATTTCTTTATTTTCATTAAGGCCTTTATTGACTTTCACTGAAGACGCATGCTTCACTTCACCTTCATTACAAAATTGTACAATATTAAATCATATGATGTATGGCATATTAGGTTGGGTCATGTAAACTTGAATTTCATGAAAAGAATGATGAACTTAAATATTATTCTTAAGACTGTCATAGATAGAAAACGCGAATGTGGTATATGTGTACAAATAAAACAACCTAGGAAACCTTTACATAGGGTTGAAAGAAAATCCGAGATTTTGGATTTGGTATACACTAATATTTAAATTCAATTGAATGACTATAAGGGATAATAAAATATATTGTATCACGTTTATGTCTTGCGTCTTATGGGTTCATGACTGTAGATTTTGTTGGATTTAAAGATAATGCAATTAATCCTTTGACTAAGAGTATATCAGTAACCTTAGTTGAGAAATCTAGGTTGGAGATGGGACTGAAACCCATAATTTATTCACAAGGAGTGGTAGTTTAAACTAAATGAGTAGAAAATCCACAAAGTAGGTTAAATATGGTAGTAACATGTTGTTGCGTAAATAGTATGACACTTTATACTATATGATATTTTTAGTATTTGTGTGTCTATCTCCTATAAACCTAAAGACAATCATGATATAGGATATCAATTAATGGTCATTAATGCATCACTTTTAAAGATCACACCATAACCTTTTATTATGTTATTACTAATAGACACCTTTATTATGTTGTTCAAGACGTATATTCACCTAGTTCCTCTAAGGGTAATATCTGATAACTAGGGTAATAAATCAAACCGTAAGGTACCATTACTAAAAGCATAATATGATGGTTAGTTTCATAAAACACTTTTACACTTCATGAC
Organism: Brasenia schreberi; assembly: GCA_036023115.1. Classification (NCBI taxonomy): domain Eukaryota; kingdom Viridiplantae; phylum Streptophyta; class Magnoliopsida; order Nymphaeales; family Cabombaceae; genus Brasenia; species Brasenia schreberi. Next base: position 9,679,570 of record JAYKKT010000068.1, on the reverse strand, counting down.
TTTGTAGGAGATTGCTGGATTAATGTTAATTATGTTTGGGTTAATTAAACTTATGTTCATTAATAATATTTAATTCATATTGATATCCCAAATATTAAATTGATGCATCATTGATATATGTGAAAGATCCAAAGTGTAAAAAGTCACATGTGAGGGACTTGTGCATGTGGTGACTAAGAGAAGACAAAGTTTAGTCTCATACTGGAAAATGAAACAAACCCACGTACCCTTTTATATAGTTGGTAGCCCATGAACCTTAGTTGAAGAGTATAGAAAGGACATGTTAGATCACACATGTCTGCCTGCGTGCACTGAGCAGGGCTTGGGTTTGGGTTTGAGAATTGTGTTCGGTTTATCTTTTTGCACAAAAAAAAATTGATCTAATGATCAAGAGTGCTTATTTGAGAACGATTACGGGATGGAGAAGTGCATCATTTGGATCAAATCTACGATCTGTGATACAACACGCACTCTATAAATATGTGATTAGGACTCCCTAATCAGTACGTTTTGTGTTAACATTTTCTCTCCTCCCATCTGTGTTTTATACTCTCCTATGCCTGTGGTATTTCGTGCGGTTTCTTTCCTTCGGTCATAGGTGATTGTGATGTGTCGAAGTCGAGTCGAAGCAAGGTACATATTTTTCGAGTTATACGTGCACCTTATCTTGTCACTAAGGCATATGTACTCATACGTATTAATAGTGGGGCACTAATTTCTCTAAGGTAAGTGTGTTGAGGCAACTCAACAATAAGTTCTTCTACTCGTTATTACTTATGTGGTTGATTTGGGCATATTTACATTTGATTTGATGCATATTCGTTTATGATGCATGGTTTATTATGCATGAATTTTGCCAAAATATGGCTTTGGCAACAACAATCAATTCAAACTTATGTTTATCTCTATCACCACAACTCCATAGCCCGTTAGCAGCGTTTCGTAACATTGTTTGTAAGCCATGGATCCTTACTACGGCGCGTCGGCACCGCCCCCTACCATCAACATGATGGACTTCCTCTGCGGCGATCCTTACTACGCGGCATGGGGTACAGCAGTAACAGCACCACCTTCTGCACCATCATCGAAGTCATCAATGTCAGGTGCGCCCGGCACCGACAAGACCAAGACCATCGCGACGTCTACCACGCCGACGGATATCTGGGATCTTCCAACGTGCTACATGTACGTCTTCGACGCACCGGGGTTCAGGGCCACGAACATTAACGTGGTGGTGGAGAAGTGCAACGTGCTGTGCGTGAATGCTGAGAAGCCAAAGGATGAGATAGAGGGCGGAGAAGGCAAGTAGGTTCAGAGGGAACGCCGGTTGACGAAGTTCACAGGCAAATTCACCCCCTCCGACGACGCCAACATCGAGTGCATCTCTGCCGTCTGCCTCGACGGCGTGCTCACCATCACCGTGCCAAAGTTGCCGGAGCCTAAGAAGGTGATCATTGAGGTCAAGAGCTAGCTGCATGAGTTCGGTATGTATGTCATCCACACGCTCCTTCTGTGTTGTTTGGTTGATTCTTTTGCATTCGTTAATAGCCATGGCTAGCTATTTAGCTAGCAGGTCTTTAGCTTTGTCTTGACATAGATTTTTGGACTCGTGACGTTCATTAGAGAATCTAAACCAAACTCCAAACGTTTGAGAAATAGATTCAGTTCTTAATTTGACAAAATCAGATTAATCTCTCGAGAGACGTAGAGAGGATTCTGAGCGAAACGATGAATCTTTCTCTCGTGAACAGCTTCTCCGGGTAATCCAAATTTGCCCATAATTACGGAAGCTCAATATTCTGTGAAAACTACGGGATCCAACCGTGCATCAAGAACTGTAGTCAAAATGGAAATGGGTTTTTAGGTGGTCATGAGGAAGGATGAGTGATTTTTTAAAGGACGAATCTTGGAAAAGTTGTGCGAAAATTGAACTTGTGAGTTCCGAAAGTCTCTTTGCGATTCCCGTCGTACAATGTCTGCTGTTCGCTGTAGACATGGATTTTTCATGTATACCGAACCATGGTATTAACTTCATTATGTTCAATTACTCATGTTATTTTCAGAGCAATTTTTGCATCTCTCTCTCTCTCTTGTAAACCAAAAAAAAAACTAGCATAGTAATGCACGACAAGAAGCATCAATTTCTGCAGGACGGTGGACTAAGACGGACAGTTAGATCAAGACATCTGGCAGGTAGTCATTGGTTTGATATCAAATGATACTTAAAGCTAAGGTGGGCCACCAGGTAAGTCACCCTTGACCCCTTGCAAGAAGTTACAGGCTAACCGAAGCCGAAGGAAAGTAGAGCATAAACTATGAAAAGGATCCTGAACACAAACTCATTTGCACTTTCCAGAGGTAGAGTACATGTACCAGTTCAGGAAACATTTTGTAGAGTACACACACTGTTCAGGATACATGTATGTTATGTATTACATGATATTGAAAGCTAAGGTGAACAATTGGGCATCCATAAGAAAGCAACATCTTGCAACAATACATAACGTACATGTATCGTGAACACAGAAGTTCGTATATGACATGCAAAAATATTTGCACATCGTCAGAGCCACAAGCATCTGAAACCATCATATCGTCCATGAACGAAGTGCATAACAAATTATGAATGATTTATAGAAATCCATGTAGAACAAGCCAAATCCTTTAATATACGAGGCACAAAGATTTCAAAAACATAATAAGAGGCAAAATTGATTTACAACAGATTAGAATACACGAAAGGATCAACCAAAGAGTTCCCTCCAACACTTATCAATGGCCATTTGCACTCTTTTATGTTTGCAAATACCCTGTATTATTTCCCATGTAGGAGTATTGGGAACTAGCAGTTTTTGTAACATTATTTGTAACACTTCAGAAGCAGCAAGAACTCTTCCTCTATTGTATAATTGATTGATCAGTTCATCCATAAACTCGCTAGCACCATTTGGTGTTTCGCTATTCCATAAGCTCTGCAAGAAAGTATTGCATGTGACAAGATCTGGATCGACTCCTCTGTCCATCATTGTGTTTAGCAAATCGATCGCACGAGACATTTTGTTTTCTTTGCACAAGACATTAAAGAAGATGTTGTAAGTAACAACATCAGGTTGACACCCCTCATATAGCATTTCATTAAGCAGCCTTAGACCCTCATTGACTCGATGTGTACTGCAAAGACCATGAATAAGCGTACTATATGTGATTACATCAGGCTTAACTCCAGAAACAATCATGTTTTTCCACATTATCAACGCCTTATCTATCTTTCCTTCCAGACTCAGACCTTGAATTAGTATGCTATAGCTAACTGCATTAGGAGAATAACCAATTGCCACCATTTCCTTCCACACAAGAATTGCTTCCCTGCTCTTTCCAGCCTTGAAAAATCCATTGATTAAGGAGCTATAAGTTCTAACATTAGGTTGACAACCGTTTTGAATCATTTCCCTCAAAACACTCATGGCTTTAACCATGTTACCTTCTCTAGAGAGCCCGTCAACTAGAGCACTATAAACAACTGTATTAGGCTGACAACCTTGATCCATCATTCCCGTCCATACTTTCATAGCTTCCTCCGATTTTCCCTCCTTAAACAATCCATCAATAAGCACCGAGTAAGCAAATTCATTTGGTTTACATCTTTTCTCCTGCATGAGAGACAAAACCTGAAGAGCATCCGCAGACCTCCCAATCTTAACAAGCCCATTCATTATCGTACTATAAGTTACAGTGTTAGGCAAATGATTGCTTGAAATCATCTGTCTCAAAAGCTTAATTGCCTTCTCCAGCTTCCCCTCAATGCACAGTCCATGTATAAGTGTGTTATAAGTGATTTCATTTGGGATACACCCTTTAAGCAGCATATTGTCAACAAGATTGTGTGCTCGACTCAAGTTGCCACTTTTACAGAGCCCATTAATTAACACATTGTAGTTCACTGACGTAGGAAAGCAACCTTCTGCTTGCATCTCATCCAATAAACCAATCGCTTCATCTATCCTATTCTCCTTGCACAATCCATCCATCAATGTGCTATACGTGAAAGCATCTGGTTGGCATTTTCTGAATGCCATCTCCCTGAACAACTCAACAGCTCTGTCAGTTGAGCCCACTCTACATAAAGCTTTAATGACCATATTGAAAGTAAGCACATTTGGAGAAAACCCAACTCTCAAGCACTGGGAATAGAATTTGTATGCCCGTTCAAACTGACCTGATTTCACTATGACATTGAGAACGGAATTGAATGACCGGACAGTCGGCCTGCATCCAAATTCAGAATACAATGAATCGAACAATTTGATAGCTTCATCTACACAATGGACATTTCCAAAACCTCTGAAAACGAGTATGAAGACCTTCTCTGAGAAAGCACGATGCTCCTTCTTCATGCAATCAAAAACCCGCCTTACTGAAGCAAAATCCCCTGAATTTGCGTATCTCTCTACAATCAAATAGAAGGAAGAATCCCCCCTCCTATAAGAACCTGACTGAGAGGAGCCCTTAAAAATCTGATCTGGAAAGGTGGTTTCAAGTTCATCCTCGCTTTCAAGCTTCTTTGAGATATGTGAAGAGAACCAAGAAAGACGAGCCTCGAACAGAGGGGAAGAATAGTTTCCAGATGCAACAGCACAGCTATTGATCCTGTAGATCAATACCCTCATGGAAATTATTCCTCCTTGTGGATTAGGCAGTGAACTTCAGCTGTTTTGCATCCCCTGAGGATGATCCCATGAACTCGGGCACCTTATTGGCTGCTACAAGATTTGAACAAGGAGAATCGTAGACTTCCATTTCCTGCCCTTCGTCCCTCGGAGTACTGCCGACCTGGCAACTGTACCAAGAAAGATAGCATAATTATTCATCTCCGCCTGGCAAAAGTCATGACAAAAACCACCAGTTTCTTGATTGACCGCCTAAGCAAGCACATTCATCAATGAGAACAAAACTACTAACCAGTTAATTAAAGAGCAATTGATTTATACCTGAAACACTCGGTGCAGTGCAAACAAGCTAAAACTAAAACCAAATATAATCTAGAACACTATCCCCGAATAGGCATTTCAACAAACACATTTTGCGCAGCAAGCAATCTTGCTGTTCTCTTCTCATCCCATCAAGCCTTTTTAGTACATCGAGTCGCTTGCTTGAGTATAACATCTAGGAGAAGATTTAGATTGCTTACCGACGTCCATGCTGCAATCGATTTCATTCCCCCTCAGATTCCAGGCGGATGGCCATCCACTTGTTCCTGTAAACCCTACACAACCTTCGCTTTTAGTTGCTTCCGGCCACCGGAGTTTGCTAGGAGGTTGCGGGATAGCCGCTTCTCCTTCTTAATTTTGTTCTCTTCCTTCGCGTCCCACTAGCCGGATTCACACCATTCTCGTCGAGAAACCACCGTAGGTTCCATACGATCCGAAGGACGCAGTTGCTTTTATTAAACGGGTTTTAAATAATCTCATGGTGTTTGAATGCACGGACAATATGTCCTGATTAGTATTAGTTCTGTTCTGGAACATATAGGTCGGGCCGCCGGAACGCGAACAACTTACTTTGATGTCATATGGGTATATATATAATATATACGGTTCCGGTTAGTCTAGAATTTGGAGCCGTATCGGTTCCAGTTCTAAAACAGCCGGTTCTGAGGTGAAAACCGGTTTGATTCCTGTTCTGTTTTTATAAAAGGTGAAACCGAAACTGAACTGGCTTATCCATCATTCCGGATTCAACTGATTCCTGACCCGGTTCAGTTTTGATTGAAACCGGCCATGTCTAAATGTAAGTACGCTTGCCTGAGCTCCTTTAAGAAATTCTCAACTCAAACTGGTGCAGACGCCCGATCAAGCTTTGATTCCAGGCTCATGCTTCTCTCCGTTCGAGCTCAGCTCGCTAGGCTCATTTTGTCTTCAAGCTCGAGCGATATCCTAAATGAGCACATATGAGTCTAGTTCGACTGAGCCTGTGAATGAGCTCGAACTTGAGCCTGACCAATTAAAGACTCCATCACAAGAAGGTAGGGAACCTCAAACGAAAATTTGAAACATGGTGGCATTTTGATGCTGTTTCACAAACATGAGAAATTGAGTTCAGATGAGAAGGTTGAACATCTTAGACAGCTATTTTCATTCCTTATAGAAGCTTGCTCTATCATGGGACAAAGATCGACGCCTTGATACTTTGCGCGTAATGACTTCTTCTTCACATGTTCAAGGTGTGTCTTCGTGTCCTTTTGCTTAGTGTCATTCCATTGTGTTGGAGCGTCTTACGTATCGGGTCTGGTTTAAATCCGAATTGAGTTCAGATCCAAATGATTAATTCAGGGTGTCCCATTTAGTGTCTAAGCGATTTGAGTCTTTTATGTAATGGCCTTGTCTTATAAAAGGCTATAGAGGGGGGATTCCAAGTTAGATTGAGGAAAGTTGCTCTTCTTCTTCCTTCATATTGTGGTGTTCTACAAGTGGAGACCGGTCAGGCGATTGGGATTTAAAGGGAGACTGTTGTCCTACAGGTTGCCCATGAGGGTGGGATTTGATGTGTCGGCTACTTGTTTCAGAGAGGATCCTCTGTATATATTATCACTAAGGTTGCTCACTCATGCCTAACATTGACATGAATATAATTTTGAAGGTTTAAGATTATTTTAAAAATGATGAAGAATTATCTTATTATACTCATATCACCAAAAAGCGATAGTTAAATATGTGAGTTAGAGGTCGGTTAGATCCTCTTTCTTTCTTTTTATATGTATATATTGTTTTCACTGGAATTCTCAATAGTTTCTGCATGCACCTAAGCGAGTAAAGGAAAATGCAAGTTGTTGTCATTCTAACGAGACGATGCAAGCATGACAAGCTCAGAAGCTTCAAGTTACCTAAAGCTTGCTCACGCTAATGTAGGCAAGGCAAAGAGGTAAATTTTTATTTATATTTTTGTGGTCTTCTTTTTTTTTACATTTTCATAAACAATTTTTTTGTATTTTTTTCAAAACATTTTTATGATGAATACCCAATTGTTTCCATTGCACCTAAGCAAGTAAAGGAAAATGGCAAGTGCTTGTCGTTTCGACGAGACAATGTAAGCATATCAAAAGTCTCAAGTTATGTAGAGCTCACTGTGGCTACTTTTTTTTTTAGTAGGTAAGGCTGAAAGGTTGTTAAAAGGTAAATATTATAGAGCAGCAATTAGGCACGCCATGTTTTATGCTTCCGAGTGTTGGGTAGTTAATCATCAACATGTAAAAAAGATGTCTTTGACAAAAATGAAGATGAGACGGATGAATAGTCATACAAGAAAAGACCGTATATATAATGAGGTTATTAGAAACAAATTAGGAGTGACACCAATAGAGGATAAAATGAGAGAATATTGTTTAAGATGGTTTGGACGTATAGAAAGAAGATAAAAAAAATACACCCCACCACATATGCACACCTCTGGGGAATCGAACTTATATTTTTATATTCACAAAACAATTATATAAATGTTTTCAAAATTTGTCTTTTTTTTCACTAACTACTATAATTTTTAAAATTCAAATCTCCACCATTAATCATGATGATCGAACACAAAAAAAAAAATGTTTGAAAAAATTTAAGCTGAAGATTGAGTATAGAGAGAGAGAGAGAAAAACCAACATGTTTACCTTGAACCCTACCCTGAGCACTCCATCCCACTTGTGGTCTTCCCTACTTCACGGGATGAGGTTTTTTCTCTTAAAAACCCATCCCATGGGGCGATTAAAAATTGTCATTCCTATCCCTGTCTGTATTGTCAAGAGAACGCATCTTTTACTGAATTTTGGTGACCTATGTTGTCGAGGGGCACTCGTCTCCTTGGACTGTGATCGAAATTAGGTTTTCAATGTGCTCTGTAGAATGAGTAAATTAATGAAAAGGTTACCAATGGTTGGTTCAACTGGATCGGCACTTTTTCCCTTAAGCAATGTCTCGAGTTCAAATCTTGGGCAAATGGAGAAAACCAGTCCTCAGAGAACTTTACCCAAGTGACCAACCAGACTCGAACCAGATATTGCAGTGCCCCATGTGGGCTTCCGGATACCCATGGCTTAGATCCAAAAAAAAGGAGGTTACCAGATTTCAAAATATCAAATTTTCACTGCAAGCGTGAAAAGTCCTGTAAAAGAATCTTTACAAAGGGACAAACTTTGTTTCCACATCAATCTCCTCCATTATACATCCAATTAAGGGCCCAACTTCAAAACTCCCACATTGTACAAAGGTAAAGAAGGCAATATAAGATCAATAATTGATCTTCCATTACGATTATAATGGTATTTTTATTTATACATAATATTTAAGAATGAAGTACATTGAAGGTTCATGCTTACGGCTCCTTACCTTTCATTACTTGAGCCTAGATAGGTTTAGATAGAGGTTGCAACACGAGAACTTCCAAAGAGGCTACCGTCTTGTTTTGTCCTAACGCAAGCATGCTTAGTTTTGGAGTTGTGATGAATCTGCTGCATAAATTATAGAAAAGTTACACACTTTTAAACCCGACAAAGTTTGATGCTCAGTGTCGGTTACCTAATGTAATCCTTCTTTTTCATTCCGGCTTGAGACCTATCATATTAATATAATCTTTTTGACAAACATGTAAAATTAATTAAAAACATAGTAACAAATCATTTAGAAAACACTATAGATAAATTTCTCACTAAATAAAGTTTAAAGAATTAATCTATAGTGTTCCGTCCGTGGATTACTCCATCGTTAAAGAACAAATCCCATAAGAACAAAAAGAGTATGAGAGAGATTTGCCATCTTCAACATCATCATGATTCACAGACAACTACTGCCAGTGATTATTAATGAAACACAACATGAAAGAGCAAGTTGGGAGCATCCATGTGACTCCACACATCATCATGGACCTAACATCAAGCATGGTGCTCTGCGCATCATTCCAACATACTATGCATACATCCACGCACACACCACCATACATAACCTACCAGGCTACCACACTAATCACACTGCTTTCTGATCTCTCCTTTGGTGCCAGTAAGAGGGTTGTTCTCAGAAAGAATTGCAATGGCTCTTGAAAATTCCTTGAAGAAATAGTCCTGGCTCTTGGCCATTTTAGACAATGAAGGAAAAAGATCAACTGACATGGAAATTTATTATTTAATTTTTTTCTTTAGGGAATAATCATTTTTCTTATGTGGGTGTTCTAGTAAAATGGGTAGCATATACCAAGTAGGGCAACAACCCCTGGGGTGTCAATGCCAATGGCCTGGAACTTGTCAAGAACAGAGGAGATGCTATCATTGTGTTCAGGGAGGTAGATATCCAGAACATCAACTCTGCTCTTTCTACCATCTCTTCTTCCTGTTTTGAGAGGGATGTAAGGACCTCCCAACTAAGATTCGCAAGTACCAAAGAACAACAACGTCAGATTCGAAATAATTAGATTTGCATTTAGATTCTCAGTTAAATTGCACGATAGCAGGACAGATCTACAAAATATGCCAACTTCCAGAAATAAGATTGAAAATGATTTAGAACAACCAAAAACAAGATATCAAAAGCCAAATCCCATTCACCTTAGCAAAAACAGAAACACATAAAATTGAGGAAATAGAATCAGAGAACGAAAAGCACGCAGTTATAGGAAACATGACACTGATGTCACACAAGCAGAAAGGTCTCAAGAATAAGAAATGTATGGTGAATGATGAAGATCAGGACACATAAGAAATATACTGAACTATCCAAAGAGAAAAATGAGATAATAATGCTTACCGCTACAATGCCATCTCTTCCAGACAAAACTAGGATATCAGCACAGGACACCACACCAGGACACTCTCTTTCCACAGCTTCCTTAATATCCTCGATGTACCTGAAGTTCCTCATTCCAAAACTCTTGTCTGCCTCTTTCTCAGATAGAGTCCTCCTTGTTGAGTCCAACAGCAGTGAAGCATCACATGACTACCAAAAAAGCCCACAAATAGCACAAAATAAAAAAAAATTATGCAGACAAGCAATTACATGCACAAATAGGAGAAAGGAGAAAACCAAACTACCCAAATTGCAGTCCTGAAAAATGTTTCTCAAGTATCAGAAAGGAGAAAAACAAGGAAAAGGGAGAAACCCAAGTACCTGAACAGCACAGTCGTGGAAAATGTTTCTCAGCCATGAGAATGCAGTGTTCTTGTGGCGCTTGTAAAGAAGCTTGACCTGCTCAGTGATGATTTCCTCTGCCTGAGGGCATGAATCCTTGTAAAAGTTCATCACAAGGCCTGGATCACCATCTTCACCAGTCGCAAATGGCGATAATGAAAGCGAGGAAATGATGAAGACCAAGCAGAGAGAGAGAAGAACCCTAGAACCCATGACCTTCCTCTCTTCCTACTCACTCTCCCAAGGTTTGGGTTACTGAAAGAGTGTGCTAGTTTTGGTTCTTAAATAAAGAAAAAGGATGAATAATATTAATTTCTTTATTTCCATTAGTTTTTCTACGCAAATTCCAGTTCACTGATAGTAACAACTGCAGGCTGCAGCTGCCAGACGCCTAGATGAGCTGATGAGGAAGGCTTGGCTGATAGCTCTCTGGAGCCTTAGCTCAGGAAGCCTCTGTCAAGTGCGTCGGGACAGACCCGCCATGTGGGCCTTGATCATTTTAAAAAGAACAGTTCATTACTATGGCCCTAAGGCCCCTAACTATTTGGTAACTAATAATGGATATTCATATTTAGGAAGACGAGATTGAAATTCTTGTAAGGAAATATAATATGCTCTTATTTTTTACCAGTTGGAGCTGTTGTTCGTATCTGTTCATTCATAGTGCATGATTTTAGTTTTGAGAAACTTTTCTTTTGAGTATGTGTTTTTTATTCATTAGGTTACAATGGGAGGCTGAGGCCAGGTAAGCACGCCCGTGATGTCGAACTCGCGCCTTCATCTTGTGGGATGAGCCCCCTGCCATGTGAACGGACGCTCTGAGTGGAACTTGATACCAAATTCATGAGTTATAACTTATATAGTTATATGAATTTGGTATATGTTATAATGCATATAAGTATGAATTTAATGCACAAATTACTGATTTTATCAGGTCATCAAACTGGTCCTTCTCATCATTGAAGGGGGAAAAGGCACCTTAATAAACTGTCAACCCTTTCCATGTTTAGAGATCTTTGGCTTGAAAGCAAGTGGTATCGCCCCATGACTTCTTAACTCAGAACAGGGTTGAACACAAGTTCTTGCATGTCATGGCTGCAAGTACCATCGAATTCGTCGATTTATATTGCTTCTCTTATCCATCTATGCTTCTGAAAACAATCGTAAAAACATATTCATCTTTGTCATTCCTATATCTGTTTTCGCTTCTGCCGGAAACCGGCATCTAGGAATGCATCTTTTGAAAACACAGCTTCCCATATTCAGTTCACAACATAACATATCTATTCTTTTGCCCTGGTCTACCATCATAAGGTCACTTAAAGCCATTGGCGACAACAAGTAATGATGGAACTTGAGAGTGTCATGAGAATCAACATCACTAGGGAGAGGAAAAGAAGGATGCTTTTTTGTCTGAAGGAACACCTTATGGTTGAAGAGAACTACAAAGTGAAGTAGTAGGGATAACAAAAGGTTACAATTTAGGGGAATTTGTGTTGAACTGGGTAAGGAGTGGAAAAATTACAGATGACTGCATCAGTGAAGAACGTTTTTACAGAACCATTTATTTTTCCAAGTATTGCTGGGAGGTGCCTAGGCAAATTGAATAATATATGTGACCTTTTACTCAAATGAAATAATTCAATGACTTTAACATTTGTACGCACAGTAGAATTAGTTATTTGGGAGATTAAATGCAAATACCAACATGTAAGAACTGACGTAGTTGTTCCGGCAATCCCTGGGTAACGTTGGCTCGTGGGCAAAGCGACTAAAGCGACCAGTGTTAGGCTTTTGGCCTCTCCTTGTATAACACAATACACAATATATATATATATATATATATATATAGAGAGAGAGAGAGAGAGAGAGAGAAAGTGTGTGGTCTGTGTTTAAACTTGAATTTACTTAAACATTTTCACCATCTAATCAACATGATAAGTGATAAAGGTTTGAATTTAAAAAAATTATTATACTTTTTATACTTCACATTTAATACACAGCAATACAATTGCTTTTTAAATTTAAATATCCATTACAAATTGTATCTATCAAATGACGAGACATGACCGAGTTTTGAGCATATGCCGCTCTCTCTCTCTCTCTCTCTCTCTCTCTCTATATATATATATATATATATATATATATATATATATATATATATATATAGTAGAAGACAACTGGTAATAAATACATATTCAATAGAGACAACTTATTTGAATTATTTGAAACAAGTTGACAGGAGAGTTCAAGCTTCCAGTACATCTAGTTTTTGAAGTTAAAAACAAAGCGCATGTGCCCATAAAAGCTTAAAGCCAGCCTCGTGTTGTAATCTTCATACGCTCACTGGCTTCATTCCTATCCCGAGGCAATTTTGAATAAAAGATTGATCTTCCCCGCGTGCATCCCCAATGCCACCCTTTCGGTGCCATTTGATCTTTCCTTACATTCTTCGTAATCCACAATGAAAACCCTCTTCCCACTTGGTTTCATATTGGTAGCACTGTTCTTCTCAAGGGCATGAGAAGAGTTCCATTCATGGAGTCGGAGAATAACACCACCACTATCACTGAGAGAGCTGAGCTGAGCTGGCTTGATCATGCCGAGATTAGGTTCGTCATACGGCCACTAGGTTAGACCCACTGCGACCTGAATTGAACCTTTTCTTGACATTTTCACAATCTAGTTTCTCATATCATTTTATCATAACTTCATTTGATTGTCTTTCTCCATGTTCAAATCATCTTAAACAACTTTTTTTCATTTTATCAACTAAGTATCACTCTCAATTTATTTCTAATAACGTCATTACGAATACAATATTTAATGTTAAAAGATAAACAAATTCACTTCCACCATTTCAAACTAGAGCCAGAAATCAATTCTCTCCGAATCCAAAACCAGAGAGAATCCCTTGTTTCTCATAGGAATGCCAACAGATTGGATATAGATTATGTGACTCTGAGTCGAACTACTAACCAGATTAGGATTTGGACGTTCATTATTTGGTACCTGATACTGTTGAAAGTCTTTCCGAAAGGCACGGTATTTCAATCAACTACAATTGTAAAATTTCAACATTTTTTCCAAGTGCAAGTTGGATGAAGATATCCCGTTTTTTATCACGATACAACTCAGTACACGGACCGGATGCATTTGTTCATCCAGCCTCATACTACTTACTCTTTGCTTTCATTTAGTATAGTGTTTTTCAATTAGTACGTATGGAGAACACCCAGATGGAGCTCTGAGGAGAGTATGTGAGAGAATTAGATGAAAAACATTTAGAAAAGAGAGAGTAAGGTTTCAAAATTGCAGAAAGAAAAAGGTAAAACATAATATCTTGATTAGAGTTAAATCCTAACATGACCCAAGATAAAGGGCAATAACCAAACAAAGGCACACACACACACACACACACATATATATATATATATATATATATATATATATGCACATAATGAAGATTGTGTTTATTTTGTGCACATAATGAAGATAATGAAGAGAGAGTGTGTGTATAGACCATATCCACACCCATTCATGCTTAAAATTACTTAAAAATCAGCATTGTTAGACCATATTAATAATGAAGATTTGAATTTAAAAATTATTTTATGCACATAAACATTTAATAGAAAGTATGAAAAGTACAACTTTTTTATTTTTTAGATTCAAATCTTAGTGTCGATCATACCGATCAAAATGGTTAGTGGATTGGTGTGTGCATATACTAATTTTTCTCGTGTATATATATACATATATTAGAAAATTAGACCATACCCACACTCCTTTCACTCATTGTTTTGCTTTTGAATTGCATGAATATAATTTTAAAACTTTTAAAGGGTTGTAGAAAAATATGAAAAACATTTTTATTGTACACTCATGCTATCCAAAATGAAGGGTAGTTATGAGTAAGTATTTGTATATTTATTAGTATTTATATTGGAATTTGATCCCTGTAAACTGTTCCCACTTGGGCATGTCTTTGACGACGATGCCAAACCTAAATCCTGGGTCTGGACCCACTGTCATAATTGTGAACCCGAAACGCCGATCCACAAAATCAGGGTACTATTCAAGCTTGAGCCAAGCCGATGTCATCTCGGTCGGCCTCGTTGGGAGGAATCTGGAACTACAAAAGCACTCAAATGATGGTCTCGGCTGTTTATTAGCAGAACAGAACCACCCATGCTTAACTTGGCTGTCGACGTGACGCACAAGCAATTATTGCCACGTTGCGATGCCTCTGCCGTAGGATTGCATCTTTCGTGGATAAGCGTGGCGTTCATTTGATTGCACTTTCCTCCCGAAAGGTCAAAAAGAACGTTTCGAAATACATTTACTCATTTTGGAAATTTCAAATAATATTCCCGTTTCTTTTGCTGTTTTTCCCTCTCCTTCGCTCCAACTTATGTCGATCTTTTGTTTTACATATAGAAATTTTATTCCACAACTTTACATAAAATACTAAAAAAAGAGAAAGATATTTGTATGTTCTGTTCAAAAAGGTATTTTATATTTTTAAAGGTATGTTCATGAATTCAATCAATTTTTATTTTTTTAGGTGTATTTGGTACCATCTATCCAACCATTGCAAACATCGTATTTCTCTATTTACATAGATGTGGCTCAACCATGTCTATGTCTTTGACTATGATAATCTAATGAAAAAGGTGATAAATACTAATATTTAAAGTTTTAAAATAAAAATTACTGTTATATTTGTATATTATATATATATATATGTAATGTATTATATACTTTTGTTTCTATAACTTTAATTGTTAATTTCAATGATTGAATAGTTAAAATGATAAAATGAATTTGAGCATAAATAAAATATGAATATAGACTATGATTATAACGAGATATTTTCTTGCACCTAACCCTCCTTGGGGTTAGTGTAGGGCAGGTTTGTGTCTCCAGACCGCTGTCTGTCAGAAATGTGTTGCTTTGTTCTCGGTCGGGTAACCCCAAACACACTTTTCATCGTAGTATGTGTTTTTCCGGAAACCCATTCCGAACGGGGGATTTGAAAGGTGTAACAGGCGATAGAGAGAGAGAGAGGAAATCACGAACGGGGTTGAAGCTGGAATGAGAATAGCCCTGTCCCAAGAACTGGGTCCCGCCCTTTCTCTCGTCGATTCTAGTCTTTTTTAAATAAATAAAAGAAAGTATTATCTTTTTTTTAATTCATTAACTCATCGTCATTCTCCATGTTTCATCCGGAATAATATGTTTGAATTTAGATGTATTTTATATAGATTAGATTTTATTATATATATATATATATATATAAGTGAACTCTAAACGTATATACACGGGGATGGATGCATTTTCCGTCCATCACGAAAAAGAGACGGAAATCGAAACAAAGTTATGAAATAAGAATTTGAGCTCCCGCCCTGCCCTGCGAACATCGCTATATGTGCCAACTCACGAGTCTTTGACAGGTACGGATTGAATCCTTTTCTCCATGCTGGTAACTGGCGATCCATTCTCCAATTTCCAGCATAGCAAAGCCCACGCGACGTGGTCAGTGAGTTCGATTCCCTCTACAAGCATGCCTGACGGCCCCCCAGTCATAACAAAAAAGAAAAGTATTTTGATTTAAGATCTAAATATTTACAAATCACATCAAAATAATTGAAAACTTTAATGTTAAGTGGTCATGAATTTGAAACATTAATTTATATATGTATATATATATAATCTTCATCGTTTCATTGGCACGAGGAAGAAAAGATATTTGAATCAAAAGATATTTATTATAGAGCAGCAATTAGACATGCCATGTTTTATGGTTATGAGTTTTGGACAATTAATCATCATCATGTACAAAAGATGTCTGTGAAGAAATGAAGATGTTGAGATTGATGGGTGGTCATAAAATAAAAGAGCGTATACATAATGAGGTTATTAGAAACAAATTAGGGGTGGCACTAATAGAGGATAAATTGAGAGAATATCGTTTAAGATTGTTTAGACATATAGAAAGAAGATCAAAAGAAGAACATGTTAGAAGGTATGAAAAATTATATTTTGAAAGTATTAAAAGAAGTAGAAGACGACCACAAAAGTGTTGGAAAGAAACAATAAAGAATGATATAGCTTATTGTGAGTTAATTATTAACATGGTACATGATATGGTTATGTCGAAACAAAGAATTCATGTAGTTGACCCAAGCTAGTATGGGAAAAGGCTTAGTTGTTGTTGTTGTTGTATTTCAACTGCTCATCTCAAAGTCAAAAAGATTGTAATGGATTCTTTGTTCTTTTTTTTAGGGTTTCTTAAATCAGTTTTTGGCTATTCATTTATTTATATGGTTTCAAAACTATGATCAATTGACTCTAAACCAAATCAAATCCATACAAATCAAGCATCGTGGCTTTTACTCTGAATCCACGCACTATGTGAATCATTGGGGCATTACTCATTTATAACTGGATTACTAAACTAAATTGAATCAAATTTTACGATTCAATTATGTTCTATTTTCAGCCTCTGTGCATCAATTCGTGGTTTTCAGTTATGTTAGAAAATTTGGACATTGGCTCATGATTTGGTTTGGTGCAGTTCAACTCCAGACGTGTGCATTTGTCTTCGGCCTCGCCAAGGCCAAGAGAAGACTTTGTTTGACTTGTTTTCTTTTATGGACGTGAAGTCTGAATCTCGTGAAGACATTGAATATCGAAACCGCGATCCTGTTAGCAACGATAAGTAGGGATGGCGATGGGTCGGGTAAGGGCAGGTATTACCTGTACCCAACCTTGTACCCGAACCTCAAATTCAGTCACGTACCTGTCCCACTTTCCCCGGGGACCGGTACAGGGTTGGGCCTTTTTATTTCTGTGTGGGTATGGATCATCACGTACTCCAATTTCAACTTTAATGACATTTATAACATTGAAAGTTCTTTTCACTTAGGCCCCATCATTCAGGGATTTAATTAAAATAATTATGAATTTTCATGTTTTAGTATGAAAGTTCAACATTTTTTGCACGTGAGGTGTATATATAGACATATGTACGTACATTTACATAGTGTATATGTATATATACACACATATGGATCGTCTTATAGGTAAAAGAAGATACGAGCATCCATCTATTACTTATTTTAATTTATATAGAAATATCAGGGTGGGGATGGGTATGAGTACAGATGGGACACTTAAGCCATGCCGGGTCAAAGCAGTTCGTTAATCGCTCGTACCCGAACCTGGTCAAACTGGGTATTCCCCATCACGTTTGGGTTGGGTTGGGTTGGGTTGGGCGATGGCCCTGAAGGTCATGCCAACATTGCCATCTCTAATGGGTAAGGGAGATGGGTTTACCAATCCAATCTCGATTGTAGATGTTGAATTTGTATTATCCAAACCTAAATCCTGCCTTGATCTTGATTTGGTTGTATGAAGTAAGTACATTTCACCAGAAACACCTAGTGTTGTACTCCTATACCAGGGATTAGACATGGTCAGTTCGGGTAATCAGGGATCGACGGTTCCAAACAACTAGTTCCGGTTGCCTCGAAACCTAGAACCTTAATTGCCTCGAAACCTAGAACCTTAATTGAACCGGTTATGGTTATGGTTCCAGAATTACCTGTCCCAGTTTGAGTTTGAAACTGCTTGGAACCACAACAACAACAACTAAGCCTTTTCCCATACTAGACGGGGTCGGCTACTTGGATTCTTTGTTTCCACATATCCCTATCGTGTGTCATGTTAATAGTTAACTCACAATAAACTAGATCATTCTTTATTGTTTCTTTCCAACACTTTTGTGGTCGTCCTCTACCTCTTTTAATACTTTCCAAATTTAGTTTTTCTAACCTTCTAACAAGTTCTTCTTTTGATCTTCTTTCTATATGTTCAAACCATCTTAAATGATATTCTCTCATTTTATCCTCTATTGGTGTCACTCCTAATTTGTTTCGAATAACCTCATTATGTATACGGTCTTTTCTTGTATGACTACTCATCCATCTCAACATCTTCATTTCTATCACAGACATCTTTTGTACATGTTGATGATTAACTGCCCAACACTCATAACCATAAATATGGCAGGCCTAATTACTGCTCTATAATATTTACCTTTTAACTTTAATGATATCTTCTTATTACAAAAAAATACCAGATGTTCCTCTCCATTTTAACCAACTAACATTAATTTCATGCGTAACATCTCCATCAATTCTTCCATCACTCTCAAAAAGTGACCCTATATATTTAAATCTTTCTTTTCGGGGATGCAATGTGTGCCAATTTTAATTTCTATGTCCTCTCAAGTAACCAAATGATCAAACTTACATTCCATATATTCTGTCTTTGTCGGCTAAGTTGGAAGCCTTTGCTTTCTAATGTTTCTCTCCATAGTTCCAATTTTCTATTAACTTTTTCCTTAGACTCCTCTACTAATACAATGTCATATACAAATAACATGCACCAAGGTATTTCATCTTGAATATGTTTTGTTAACTCATTCATCACCATTATAAATAAGTATGGACTTAAAGTTGATCCTTGATGTAACCCAATATTAACTTCAAAGAAGTCTGTTGTTCCTTCATGAGTCCTCACACATGTTTTTATACCATTGTACATGTCTCTTATAAGGTTAATATATGTCAATGGGATACCTCTTTTTTCCAAAGTTCTCCAAAGAACCTCCCTCGGTACCCTATCATAAGATTTTTCTAGATCAATAAATATCATGTGAAAGTCTTTCTTTTTTGCTCAAATGTTTCATAAGACATCTCAAAAGGTGAATCACTTCAACACAGATATGCCTGACATGAATCAAAATTGGTTATGTGTTGTACTTGATACTTGTCTTAACCTACGTTCGATAATTCTTTCCCACAATTTCATAGTATGGCTCATTAACTTGATACCTCGATAATTCACACAATTCTTAATGTCTCTCTTGTTCTTATATATGGGTATAAGTGTACTCGCTCTCCATTTCTCGGGCATCTTTTGGTTTCTCCATATTTCATTAAATAGTCTTGTGAGTAAAATGATCCCTATTTCTCCTAGTATTTTCCAAACTTCTATAGAAATGTTATATGGTCCTATTGATTTACCACCCTTCATATATTTAAGAGTCTCTTTGACTTCATTCTTTTGAATACGTCAATAGAAATTGTGGTTTATATACTTTTCTGATTTGGCTAACTCTCCTAAGCTAATACTAACATCTTTATTTTCATTAAAAAGCTTATAAAAATAGTTTTTTCATCTATTTCTTATATCATCATTTGCCACTATAATTTTTTCATCCTCGTCTTTGATGCATCTAACAAAATTAAGATCTTTATTTTTCTTATCTCTAGCCCTATCTATCCTAAAAATATCTCTTTCATCTTCTTTTGAGTTGAGTTTTTTTATATAAATCCTCTCAAATTTTGGCTTTTGCTTCCCTTACGCCCTTTTTCGCTTCCTTCTTTGCTTTTTTATAAGCCTCTAAAGTTTCACAAGTTTTCTTAGCATAATGTAATTTGTAACATGCCCTCTTTGCCTTGATTTTATTTTGCATTACTTCACTCCACCACCAAGCTTCTTTTTGTGCCGGTACACCTCCCTTAGATTCACCTAGCACATCTTTTGCCACTTTCTTAATATGTATAGCCAATTTGTTCCACACATCATAAGGTGTACCAACATAATTCTAAGAATCTCCTAGAAGGACTTTCTGTTTAAATATATGTTCTTTCTCGCTTTTGAGGTTCCACCATTTAGTCTGAATAGCTCAATACACTCTTTTCTTCTTTGTCTAATATTTTTATTTGTAAATCCATAACTAAAAGTCGATGTTGGGTGGTTAAGCTTTCTCCTAGAATTACCTTGCAATCTTTACAACACGCTCTATCTCTTTTTTTTACAAAAAAAGTAATCAATTTGTTTGTGATAAGCCATTCTTATAAGTAATTAAATGTTCATCTCATTTTTTGATGATTGTATTTACTATAAAGAGATCAAATGTCATAGCAAAATTTAAAATCTCTCTACCTTCCTCATTTATGTCTCCAAAACCAAAGTTTTCATGAATACCTTGATATCCTCTTTGAATCACCTTATCTAACTCTTCCCAAAAAACCGTCTTTATACTATCTTCTAGTGGGGTGCGTAAGCACAAACTATATTCAAACACTAATTTCAACGTCATAATTTGGTCACCATATCGTTGTATGTCTACTACACTATCTTTTAAATCTTTGTCTGAATCATAGTATTTAGGTCGATTCTATGACCAGCCCGAAGAAAGAGGCGATATAGGGCACTAAACGAAGCTCGTTAGTGCCGAAACGGCCGAAGGCGGCTTTATAGGATCTACCATTCGTCAAAAAGGCCGTTCCTTATTTGTAAATACCAATTCGTTATCCGATGAGATAATGGAACAAATGGCGACGAGAATCGGCTGTATCAATGATGATCAATGGGGGATCGAGGGGTTTTTGACAAATTGTTCAAGTAAATTGTTTCCAAAAAAGATCCGTTCGAGAAAGAAGAAGATCCATTTCGGGTGGAACCAACCACCATCTTGTGTAGTAATTATGGATGCAGATAGAAAGTCCTCGGTCATACTTGAAGCTGATCGATCACAAATACCTATTGCATCCTCAGTGGATTCGAATATCCCTTCGGAATCCTACCAAAGAATCACTTATCCCATTCCAGCGAATGATCCTATACAGTTCGTATATCTATTTCGTAATTCGATCACGAAAACAGTTCTTCTTGAACGGGGAAGATTGCGATGAAAGAGACTGTCAAAGCACTAACTTCGCTAGCATGCTTTAGTAAACTATAGGTTAGGCCGGCCGTTCGAAGCAAAGCAGAGACCCTACCCCCTCCGCTACTACTAAAGAGGTAGCGGGTAGTAGGGGGTATATCTTATTATCTAGGACCAACTTCTTTACCTCCCACATCCGTTTATATTGAAAATGCAGAGACCCTCTCTGAAAAATTTTCACTATATTCGGGCGGCAATGTAGTGGGACTAACTTCTTTACCCACACCTGTCTATGATGTGAGAATCCTCTCTGCAATTGATTCACTACATTCGGGCGAAAATGTAGTGGCCCTTGGTTACTTATTATTGCATTCGGGCTCTACAGCACGTCGCTAGGCGGGGACACTCCAAAACAATGCTCATAATTTTTGTAATCTATGTTATAAAAATCCGATGATGTTTTTCGTTGGCTGTCGGAAGCCTAACACAACCCTCCTCCTTTATCCAGGCTTGGGGCTGGCAATGCAAGGGTGATCCCTTACGTGGGCGGAGTTTTGGAACTACTTGGAACCATTAAAATATATTTAAAAATTTTAATTTTAATTTTAAAGTTTTTTTAAAAACAAGAACTGTAGTTCTGGAACTCCCTATTTGGGTTAAAGAGTGGTTCCGGTTTCATGAAAGATAAAATCGGAGCTGAAGCGGGTGATCCTCGGTTTCAGATCTGGTTTCAGCCAGTTTCTAGCCTGATTTGGTTCCGATTGAAACTGATGGGAGGGTTTGAAATCGACCATGTGTAGCACATATAGCAATGGAGTGGGTCTCCGCACCAGCCCATACTTGAATGGTACCAATAAGAGCCTCCTCTCTGGTCTTGGAGTTTAAAATCCATACTTACACCATGCCTGACCCGTGAGAACCCACCGATGACAGTGGGGCGGGTTGTCGAACCTAAAAACCCGCCCCACGTAGGGGCCGGGTGCCTTGGGTACCCAAATCAAGAGGAGTTGGGAATTCTCATCCTTGTGATTGTACCCATCACTCCTTGAACTTTTACATCCATTTGTAGTTCTTGAGATAAGGGGAAATAGCACGACCAATGATAGAAGAATATGCTTTGGAACCCACAAGGATATCTCGTAAGGAGAATACGTCTTTAAAAGGACATTATCATTATACTCATTATCTTAAAAGGATTTCTCATCGTAAAACAAATAAAACCCGACTAGACGAACCGATTAAAATTCAACATTGCAACGAATCGAGCCAAACTTCATGAGAACATCATGTGAAAATTCTAATTACAGGTTTACCTTTGAATTAATGTTTTTATTTCAGGTAAGATCTTATCCCAGCCTATCACAATCCTAGATCTTATCTAGGAGCGCATGAGGCTTCAAGTACCAAATTTTATGGAATTAAATTTGAGATCTTAAAATGCTATTTTACCACACACACACACACACACACATATATATATATATATATAAAGAGAGAGAGAGAGCAGTCCAAGCACACACCTATTCATACTTAAATTCACTTAAATATTTCTTTTGATCATATAATCAACAGAAAAGATTGAACTTAAAAGTATTTAATGCATCATGTGCATTTAAATTCAAATGTTCAATATTGGTCATGTCTCGATTAAATGATAGAGATCTTTGAACAATTTTGAGTATAGATGTATGTGTGCATATACCAATCTTTCTCTCTCTATATATATATATATATGTATTATGCACCTTTTGACATATTGATACTCTTTAGTTTTGAGAACATGAGTGTTAATTTAGAATTTATAATATTTATTTTTTTTGCCTAATTAATCACATAAACCAATGTTATGCTCTTTTCCTTCTTGGATTCGATGGTAGTTCAATTTTTTTTAAGGTTGAATATAAACAAGGATTTTGAAGAGTTCTCGAAAGCTTGAAGAAGTTGTCAAAAGATGTCATAATCATGTTGATCAGGAGAGGGGAAAAAAGAAAATTGTATTGTGGTATTTTGAGTTTTTGAAAAAAATGTATGCACTTATAAATTATGCTCTTAAAAGGTCAAAAAGTTTCGAGGAAATTGTATGTAAATAAAATATGAAATAAATAACCAACACAAGCACCCACAACGTTAGCTCAACCCAAGGGTGTTTTGACGTCCTTGCTGCTGGTAGATAGTTGTAGTAAGCTTTGGTCTTTCTTTGTAACTAAAAAAAACAAAACTACACCACAATGGCACATCCTTAGTATATAGATTGATAAATGAACAAATTTAATTTAAATTTTTAGATAGTATAGATCTTGCTATCTGCTCAAGCTTTATATACGGAATAGGGATGTTTGTGGAAAGGAGATTCCCCGCTCTCTGAGAGCAGACTTGAACAAGATGGATTTAGAGAGTGAAAACGAAAGATGAAAACAGGAAGAGTGAGAAAACCCTCGATGACGATCACAGTGGGGATGGGAACCTGCAAACTCGGCTCCATACCCTTCTTCTATTGGTTTTAGAAAATCTAAGTCCCTTCGAATCATAATTTGTTTCGGTTAAAGTTATTTAAGAGAGCGTCTCTCTTTCCCTCAATGGGTCGATTTAAGAGAGACGTCGGAACAAGAACATGGGCCTTTTAGTCCCCTCGAGGGGATTGATCCGGAGCTCCACCCCGCCTCGTGAACATTCTTACCAGAGAATCTCCATTTCCTCCTTTGACTGCACATCTGAATCCCCTATGGAAGAACAGATGTTTAAGCTGTTCACCGCACCCGATTTTGGGGCAGGGGAAGAATTCAGACACCTGACATTTGCTGATGCACAAATTTCTGCAATTCCCAAATAAATTTCCCTAAAATGGTCCGACCTAGGGTTTACGGTAAGGTGATTAAAGTATGGCTACCAAACAAGTGAAATGGATACGACAAGCTTTATGATGCGAAATGGGAGAGACAAAATTGAAAAAGTAACTATAATTCAAACTTTCCGACACTAGAGACTGCAGTATAGAATCCTCTCTCTCTCTCTCTCTCTCTCTATATATATATATATATATATATATATATATATATAGAGAGAGAGAGAGAGATTAGTCCATGCACACTTACATCCATGACGTAAAAACAGTTAGAAAAAACTAGAACTAGCCACTAAGTTTCAGTAACTATCTTTTGATTTTATTAATTTTTTGTATCAACTCCAAGTTTCTTAAATACCTCGTCATTTTTAAATTATCATCATCAATTCTCGTGGATTGAGTTCCAAATATAAAAGAATATTTAAATAAATTTGTTTTTTTTATGGAGTTATAAAAACACACTTTCTTAAGATCTTGATCCTCTCTTCAAGATCTAACATCACTTGCAATGATTTCATACATTAGACAAATCCGCTTCATCCACGTGTACACTCTCAATATGTATGTATATATGGAGAGAGTAGTTTCGTTCGTTATTTAGTTGACAATACCAGTTTCTTGTTATTTAATACATAAATTCATTTTTGAGTTATAAAAGAGCACATATTGGTGAAAAATATTAAGTCTGAAAGTTTATACTAGTACATCGTGAATTTTTACTAATGAGTAGATCTAAAATGAAGTCCACGTCTCTACAAAAAAACAAGCAACCATATTCCACAATGCATGTTGATGAACAAATCTTTATAAGACTTGTGACACATGAACCTTCCCAAGACATCCGCTGAGTCGCAAAATCTATTTCTTATCGACATGGAAGCTAAAATAAATATACAGATTTGGAGATGTAACATTTTTACAACAGCAAGCTGTGCTCTCATCACACAAACAAGCGGGGATTCTGATGTTCTCAACCTTGGTATGACATTCTTTTCATCATTTAACACCTTGCATTATCTGGAAAGTATGGCAACTCTGAAACCAATGAAAGTGACTTTTAGTATAAGGTCATCCACCTTGTCACATTTGCAGCCCTTTGTTCAAATCCAGACTGCATCTCACATCAGCAACAAGATGACGGATGTGTGGAGCGTACCACTTTACTCGTTGAACGTGGTTGACGTGCACATGCCATTGTCGACCTGGAAATGACAAGGATCCAAAGAAGTTGGAAATTGACATCTTTAGCATACTGCAAATTATAAGATATACTTATTAATGTAATTAAGCAGGACTTGATGCATGAAGAGGATGATCAATTCAGCTACTTAGCTCAAAACCATCATCAATCAGTAAGTATGGTCACTTGTGAGACTAGAAGGAGAAATAGAAGACAAGCCGGTGAATTTTAGACAGAAGATAGGAAGTCATGTCTGGAATAAGTCGGATTACTAAAAAGAACCAACTGCTAAAATACCTTCAGATTTTGCAATCCCCTGTATTGAGTGCTCTACATAACCCGGCCATGATTCCTCTTCCGAGTCTCTGATATTACCGTGAACATGCAGTATACCACCCTCAGGCCTGCAATTGATATGTAGGCCGAAATGATTAAACATGTTTGAGGGTATCAACTTAGCAACCAGGAGCCACTCCGAGGGCAAACAAATTGAAAATAAAAAGCAGATACACCAACTGCCCAAATTACAATTTGTCTTTCCTGTCTTAGTGATCTCCCTCCCTCTCATCTATCCATACATACATGTACATATGTATGTATATATGTATAAACGCACATGTGAGTGCCTGCCTACAGAGAGAGATCATGATAAAGATGCTAGATAGAGCATGAAAAACACAGGAAGAAATTCCAGTGCATTTATAGGAACAGAAAATTTAATATTGTTAAGTGAAAATGAGAGGAATGTGGAATCAGTTGAATTACTTTAAAGCACGAACAGCAGTACGCCAACTACCCTCACTTGTTGGTAGTAAACCAAGGCAGACGCGATCTGCAACATCCTGAAAAAATGAAATGTACCTTAATAATGACAACTGAAGGATGAAAGCACCGCATGATAATGCGTTTCAATGTGAATGATTCCGTAAGCACATTTTTATGCGGTCTTCCATCGAATCATGGTATAATGAAATAACAACCAAGTAACTGAATACATTTCTCAGCCTTTTGGCTAAGAGCAAATGTCAAGGATAGGGAGCACATTAGAAGATGTACATATACACATGTATGTGTGTGCACGCTTGTTTGTGCTGGCCCAGACCCAGGCCAATGGTTGTGAGTTGGATAGTTCACCACAGCCTCGCCTCTAATACTCCTGGCCGACCATTAGCCAATATGTTACCATCAGCTCATCAATTTTTGTAGGCTAGTCTCGGCATTTTCCACCCCCGGTAGCATATTCTATAATTTGACTTGTACAACATACATTACCTCCATTATATGGTATGACAGCATTCCGCTGCAGTTACTAATATGAAGTGTAAAGTGGCCCACTATAGCACTCGTCGGAAAAGTAAAAATGTCAAATATGCGGCTATCCCTAAAAGGAGAATATTTAAATAATTTGAACAGGAAAACTTTGTTCACCTCAATGCACTCAGAGCGTTAGCTCACACGGCCTAAGGCTCCCCATTGTAATGATAATAGTAGTAATAATAGTAATAAAAAGGAAACAAAACACGTACATGCTAAAGAAAAACTAGAAGCTTGAAACACTCTAATCCCTTGTTCCTTTTTTATCAAGGAACATTTTGCACATACATCATATCAAAAATACAGTGAAAGCAGCAAACAAGAGTCAAAACATCAATATGACCAATTGACCATATAAAAATATCCTGCTGATCAAAGTAAGGGATTAATGAATTCGGAAAACCAGTCATTTCAGCTACTTTTCACTTTCCTGGAGAGGAGACCCTCTGGGTAACAGCGCTACACGGTCAAGTCCTTGAGAAGCACTGGTCCTGTTCGCATTCAGGAACCGTCTCAAGGAGATGGCGGATCAGTGAATTCCATTATGAGCAAGAACCAACAACTCAAATGTATCCAAGTAAAATTTCATATAGAAGATTATATTAACAAATGTATCTATATCTTGCATTTACCAACATTTAGAAGTTTGTCAACATAGAGAAGGTACTGATGAAAACAAGCCTGAAAAGCCCCAATTTCAAAAGGAGTACAAGGCCACTTTAAGTTGCAGACATGAATATCAAGAAACAGATAGCCTAGATTTAATAAAATAAATAAGAATTGAATCATGCTATAAAAATGTCTTGCCTAAAGCAAGAATTGGCAAGTTTGCAGACACCTACTTGTGGTGCCACATCACGGTTATCTCCTTCAAGAATGATGCACCGATCTGAAACTGAATTTGCTATGACATTCTTCCGCAAAGCCTCCAGAGCGTGAGGGTTCCATTCACATGCATAAACAAGCTGTGCACCAGCTCTAGTTGCCAATGCCAAAATTAGTTATGTATTCTCAAGATAAAATTGATGATGAACAGAAACTCCAATTAAAGTTAAAAGTTCACTGCATGAAGCTGTGCACTAATAACACTATGCTTACTTGACCAGGAAAGGTAGCACGAAGTACCCAATTCCAGCAAATAAATCAATAACAGTCTCATTTCTGCAGTCCAACTTAGCCATACGAAGCTTCTCTGATAAATTGCCCCAGGAAAACATACATTTCGTTGAATCAAAAGAATAATATATTCCATTCTCAAAGTGAGTGACCCAGCCATCATCACCCACAAGGATCTCCAAGGTGCTATCTCTTGTCCCAGTTGGTGCAACCCACCCCTACACCAAAGATTGAACAATTGTTGATATCTAAAAAAGTTGAAACTTGCTTCTGTCAAGCAACTTACAACAAAACATCAATGGTCAGATCTACTTCAAGAAAATCACTCATTGTCTCATAAATGTGTAATAAATATGTACCTTAACCTTAACAAAGCCTTCTTTCACATTAGACGGGGCCAGCTAAAAGGCGCAACTAGAGACTCCTCAAGGAGACACCTATCTGAGTACTAATCATGTCCAAGCATGCCTTAAAGAGTTTTAATGAGTCGGGTGCATGACTGTAGGAACTACTGCATCTTGTGCTAAAAGATCCAACAAAGTTCTACACTGGCTATCAGTTACCCGGGTGTTGGAAAAAAATATTAAAAGGAACAGTACAACATGGCATACAAACTTCATACATAAAATAATCTGCCACAAATATCCCATATATATATATATATATATATATATATATATATATATATATATATATATATATATATATATATATATATGTGTGTGTGTGTGTGTGTGTGTGTGTGTGTGTGTGTGTGTGTGCAAAGATACAGATATGCATACATACATATAATATATATACATATATATTCACATAATAAAGTATTCAATCAAATTATGATGCTTCCTCAATAAAATTAAATTCAGCTGTCAAACAAAGCAGAAGCCAAAGAGAAATAAAGCACAAGTTGACATTAAAGAATGACAATAATGACAACCTTTTTCAGGAACCTATCCCCATGACTTTTCAGGCTACAGCATAAGCATCCCAAAGACAGGCGTGCAAATGCAAAGGTGGCTAATCACTTTTGCATTTAAAACAACACCTAATTTTTTAGAACAGGTTGATTGCCGTGTCCATTGTACTAGACTCAAGTCAAGAATAATTTGTTAACAAAACAAAGAAAAATAATTTGTTAACAAAGCATACATGCACACATCCAGATATAGATAATGCATGCATTTTGCATTTTCGTACCTTTAACAATACATAAACTATACGCAAAGAAGTACAT
Organism: Brasenia schreberi; assembly: GCA_036023115.1. NCBI lineage: Eukaryota > Viridiplantae > Streptophyta > Magnoliopsida > Nymphaeales > Cabombaceae > Brasenia > Brasenia schreberi. Next base: position 9,650,986 of record JAYKKT010000068.1, on the reverse strand, counting down.
AACAAGTATATCACAATAATGAGAGGTTTGGTAGATAACCTGGCGAGCAAGACGCACTGCACCTAGTGATCTTGCAACAATGGGCCAAAGCTCCACACCAATTGAATCCCAGATCACATCCTGAAAAGAAAATGCTGGAAGTACAATTATATCCCCAAGATGCTCCCACCTACATTTTAACATTATATATAAATTAGAATTACTATTACAATTTTATCAGCTGGTGCTGCATGAACATGTATACTTGACAAGGGTGTGGCTACAAGGAGGGAAAAAAGGGAATGCACACCTACTTGGCAACTGTTCTAGAAGGTGTGGAGGCAAACCTTTCTGCTGTATTAATGATGTTACAGCTTCCTTTAGTATCTTTTGTGGGGACTTGGGCACCTTTCGGATCAATGCTACATCATCCTCTACCAAAGAAGCACCGGAAGCCAGCAAAAGTTTCTGCAGCTCAGGTAACAAACATACATCTAACGGAAAATCCTCCCCAGAATAAAGTGCTGCAGGGCAGCTGTTCTGTGAACTTTTAACTAACTCATTGGAACAAGAGACACACTCCACAAAGAAGGTATGACATTTTTCAGTAACAGGAAGGAATATAATTTGTTCATCTTGAGTTTTATAAACCTTCCTCCCAGTGTCCAACCATCCTGCCTTTTTGAGAATGTCCTTCCCACGTTTAGCATATCTTCTTTGAATCTGTAAGACCCATTTCGTGGATTCTATCTGAACTGCATGTTTCTCTACAGATCTCTCATCCCTTGCCTTTGAACTGCCATTGGTAGCACATGCACAAGCATCATACTCTAAGTGCCCATCATCTAATACAGGAGTGAAACCCTTAGAATCAGTAGGATCAATACCATTGCTCATCTTTGACCCTTCAAAATGCAACGGAGTCTCAATAATTGCACTATGATTAACATTTTCTCCAAAAGCCACACAAGTCAGTGGGCAGCAATCAATTTTCATTGGCTGATTAAACCTTGTTCCAAATGCATAACATGATGCTCCACCACCAACAAGAATCAAATGGTCGCCATTGACATTTACTGTACTTCTGACAAGCATAGGATAATTGATGAAATCGATTTCTACATGCTTCCATACACGACTTTCTAAATCTAACAAAAAGACCCCTTGGCACCTTTTTGTAACAGGGCAACCCCCAAGTACCCCGAGATAATTTCTGTAGATGAATGTCAAGTGTGAGAACCTTGCAGATGGGCCCCTCCCTGTTGTTTTCACCTTCTTCCAAAGATGAATTCTGGTGTCAAAATTGTAAAGCTCTTCCAAAGCAGTCTCCCCATCATATCCTCCAAACATATACAATTCTGAACCAGATGCCACTAATGAATGTGAGTGTCGAGCACATGGTTGTTCACCTTGCACAATAATTTCTGCCCACTGTAATGTTTCTGTTTCAAGGACACTCAAGGACCCATAGACTGTTTCATGGTAAAGTCCACCATGCACGTATATCTTTGACCCCACAGAAGCAGCTGCATGACGATGCCTAAAATAGTAATCAAATGCAGTCAGGTCATATGTGACCACAGCCTGATCCATCAAACATGCAACAAAGTATGTTCCGGTGCTAGAAACTTGGTGAATAGTTCATGAGCTCATGTTTTTGTAATAAAGATCGATATCAATAATTATTCCTTAATGGGTTAGCTTCTTTCAGGATAACCTTTAATGGTTGCTAGTTATCTCCGCAAATCTGAAATTTGCACAACTTTTAGCAGAGTCAATATTTGGATACATTAACCTAATAATGATGCAAGTACTTAAGATACATTAACCTAATAATGATGCAAGTACTTAAGAGAACATTACTTAAATACCATGACATATGAAAAAAAGATCTGAATCATCTGATACATTATATGAAACCAAAATGACATGTAGTGACAATATGAAACTTTAGACTAGCAGTTTCTCGCCAGAAAATTTCCCCAAATTAGTTTCTGATTTACCATTTCCCCGAGAGCAATCTAAATGTCAGTATGTGCAATAAACATCTTGGTACACTCGATATCAAAATCAGACAAAGATAAATAAGCAGAGGTAAATTAAAACATTAGGTAGTCATTTAGACCATGCTCTGCAGATACTATATGGGCTTCTGGAATAACCAGCACAGGCCCTAGCATCAAGAACCTCTACCAAAGTAGCAAAAGGATGGAGTTAAGAGATCACCTAGGACCAAAAACACTTCCGGAGCATGAAACAAGCTCCCATTTATTCTCAGCAGCATGAAGGACCCACACATCACTAAATATCTGTGTGGGGTCACCTCTTCCACCAATAACAAATACACGATTTCCAATAACAGAAGCTGTATGTCCCATGAGAGGAGGAGGCGGCCCCTCTGCATGAAGTACTTTCAACATGCCAGATAGTGGATCTAACAGCAGTGACTCATTTTGTCTTGAATGCCTTCCTATGCCTCCAAAACCACCAAAAACCAAGATCTGCTTGCTGTCTAAGCTGTTCAATAAGCTAGATGAATGGCCCCAAAGGAAGAGCTTTTCCACTGGCAGTCCAAGAGTCCTCATTTCGACAGATGAAAGACAGCATTTATGTGATGAACCTGCAAATAAAACACCATTCACTAAATGAAGAGATTGGATCAAAAACACTCCCCACCAAAGGATACACAAGAGCTAAGAAGGTACTACTAAAAGGAAAGACTACCACAGTCTTCAAGGTACCAAAATTGTGGATATCTTATAACCACAAGCCTAACCATTAAACAATGAAAATTTGAAGTTTTAACATAGCTTGCTTAATACAGAACATGTAATAGGATTTGTTTGAATGGTCCCCAAACCAGGTTTCTGATCAAACGAGGTTTTGTGCAAAACCTAACTTCAAACGTGTTCTGGAAAACATTATCTGCTGACCTTGTCATTTATAGGCTAACCAGGATAGGGGACTGTCACCCCAATGCCGAAACCAGGTTTTCGAGTTCTGCAAATTCAAGTTCCGAACCAAGTTTTAGAAAGCCAGGGTTTTGATGTATTACCTAAATGAAACCCTAGATAAAATACTTGTCATCATCGGTTTCATTATTGTGAAATGAAACACAAATGGGTTGTAGGACAAAAGAAGAGAAGAACACATCGATGATAAGAGATTTAACATTATTAATGAAATTACACTCAAACCATGGAATTTTAGTAAATAAACAATGATAAGCAACATGCACGAACACAAGCATGCCCTCATGTGAGTACGCACAGAAATAAACAAGTGTGCCTTCCTCTAGGTCTCTTCATGATATAGAACAGATGATGGATTAACCAAGACTTAATCATCTGTTCATGTGAAACAATGTTAAAAAGCCAAACCAGGTCCAGTCTTGAGATGCAACCAGTTACAGATATTTGAGTTTTTGTTCTCTATAGATCTATTAAGGTTATTGGATGAGAAGCTTAGTGCAGAATACACTTTCTTCATAAAAACAAAATCACTATTGGCATGAAAATCCTTCTTTTGTCCTTCTCTTGTGCTCCTAATGCTTTTGTAGATGTTGGAGTATAGTATCTTCTAGAAGTTTCACACACAGCTTGGATAAATTTAGGAGATATTCCTTGATTGTAGGAAAATTTTTAACTGTCCAACTATATCTGTACCTAGTTCAGCATATGAGATAGAGATACCATTCTTATCCTAATTTAGGGAGAAAAGAGAAAATAGTTGGCATCCTCGTTCTTCCTTATAACTTCAACCTCATGCATTGCTCTTCTTATTTTATCCTTTCCGTCTTGAAAAAAATATATATAAGTTCAGCGGTTAAATTCAGGTTTCATGAAATGCTAAATTTGGGTCCTTTTAAAGTTTGAAAGTGTCCGAAGATATTGAACATTGACCAACTAACCCTCAAGATATTATTGCATTTACACTTTCAAAAAAATATTTCATGGTGCAAATCCCTAACACTACTTTTCAATTAGTTTTACAGGTGATAGTGTTTGCAAATCCTTTAGGAATTTATGCAGCATAATTCATACAGGAAAAGTAACTGGAGGAAAAAGAGATATTGTTATCAGCGGGATATCACTGAGACATAATGTTTGCTTCATACTTAATGCATTAGACAGAAGCAATCACATCTATGATTACAAAAACCAACTCCATGTTCTGCCATTATATATCAACATTTAACAAACAATGTAGGCTCGTAGTGTGAAACAGAACAGAAGTAGTATATTAATGACCGTACTGATTACTTGAAACAGAAACATTCAAGTTGAATATTATAGAAAAAACTATGCATTCTGATGTCTCACAATCTGTAAACATAACAGACTGAATTCATACAAATCAGTGAAATTTAAATAGTAACCTGAATTGACTCCTTTATTAGTATGGACATCATTAGAGACATCAAGTTGGGAATACAGCCTTTGGACACTAGCAGACATGGAAGCATCACACTCGAGTGAATTTAAGCCTGAAAGAACTTCCAGTTCCAGGTGTTTAGCCTCTAGGTCCAAAACATTTCTTTCCTCCATGCATCCTTGTTGTTTATCATTATTCGCCACTACCCTTGTCGTCTCAGCTGAGCCCTGTAAGTCATCACATTGAGACAATGACAGGTAGATCAAGCACGATTGGGTGGTAGTGATGGCAAGCAGTGTTGATGCTTGAAATCTTCAGATATAAATAAAAACAGAGTTCGCCTGAAAGAATAGACAGACAAAAATAAAGGCAGCAAAGATCCATGAAGGATCACAACTATCATTTACCGCTTAAGCCATGTAGAAAGTCAGCGAACACTACTCTTCATATATTTCATCCACTGGTCTTATGGAACAGACCATAAAACTTCAAATTTAACCTAGCATGAATGTCCAAACTGTCTCATAATTGGTCGCAGTGGACTAGAGTTGCTTTAAGCACAAAACATGAATAGAACAGCATGGCAATACAATTACAATGCAACACCTCATAGCTAATCTATGAGTAACGATATCTTCCAAAACGATTCAGGACTCAGGATATGAATAAAGAAAAGAAACAAAAAGCACGATCTCATATAAGAAATACAAAACAATATGACCTTACACAACCAAACCTTGGCGTGGTCGTAGAACCACCTTGCCGTTTTCGTGTATATTCCATACTGTGCCCACGTGCATGCTATAGTTGTTTAAGTGAACTACGTGCAAACCTTGGAGCCCATATGATCCCCATTCTGATGTATGTAATATATGAAACAAGTCAAGATCTTGTAACAGTATAACAGGAATTAATGATTTGAAGACGATGACGAAGCAGGTGCGTCGCAAAAAGTTCAACAGAAATTTAATCCTGAGACAATCACCATCCACTACGCTCACCAAATAACTGCATATCGCAAACTATCTACCTAAGAAGAACAAACAAGAGGTTAGGAGTAATTAGAATACACCACCGACCTTGGAGGCCAGAAACAAGCGAAGAAACGCATCCGTCCGCTTCTTATTCGCCTCCATCTTCTCATTAGCAATCGCAACGAGGTACCTAACGTACTCTGGCGACACCATAATCCTCCCCATCTCACCCAACGGGACCTCCATCCGTAAAGAACACCGAATCGCCACCATGATCCTTTTACTGACGCTACTTATCCCTACACTCGAACCACAAGCCCCATTAGGAAAATTTTTCAACTACCAAGACGATAAAAAAAGGAGAATAAGAGAATCACAAAACCCGAGTAGAAAATCTCGACGACCAACTATAGAGAAACTCAAGTCTCGTCCACCAATGCCAAAAGAGGAGGAGAAAAACGGAAACCGCAAAACCCCGTTCGAGAATTCGACGACAAGCAACAGAAAAACACAAGTACTCAACGACGGAAATTAAAAAATGGAGGAGAAAACAGAACCTGATTCTCTAAAACCGCAAGAAATAGCCATAGCCACTAATGAGTGAGCCGAGGAAACGTCAACGCAATCGACGGCCAGGATAAAAGGCTCGAACCGGAAGACCATTGTGCCTTCGCAGGATGAAGAAGGGCAGAACAAGCGCTCGACAACAACGTTGGGATCTGCGAATTCGTGAGAGATAAAGAGCCAATCTCCTGCTTTGTTCTTCTTCTTCTTGTTCTCATTGTTTTTGGCATCGTTTTGGGTGTGAGGAAGGATGGAGATCCTCCCCGAGCATGAACTCGTAGTGAAGTAAGAAGGGTGAGCATTGATGGCGTTTAGAAGTGGAACAATGGGTTCGTCAAGTGAGCCCTTTGGTGATTTATCTGGCCCCTCGCTCGCCATGGCTGACAGAGCCATCGACTTCCTCTTCGCGAACTCCATTCTCTCTCTCACTCTCTCTCTCTCTCTCTCTCTCTTAGGGCTCGGTGCGTTTTTTGTCACAGGGTCGCAGGGTTTTACAATAAAATGGATCATGAATCCATGTGTTGAGAGCTTCGGACCCGACCCAAAATGTGATGCTGCGGTGCGTTTACTCCCTGACAAGGGTGATTGTAGTGTGGCTCACAATATCTGATCTTGGATTTGGACTATATGAAACCCGAATCTCGGCTTGGGTCGAGGGTGCTTTGGGGCTCACCATGCATATTCATACAGCCAAAATCGAGGGCTGATTTTGGTCGTTTAGGAGTTGAAATTCAGTCGGGTTGAAAGAAGTGATCCAAAATGAATATTCAAGCATATTGGTTGATAGATTTCATCATGAAAAAATTATCAAGATTTTATTTAGGCGGTATCTTATCCAAATTAACCCTCCTCTTTGCGTATTTGATGTAAGAAATAAAACTACTGAGCACGACAAGCAGCAGCTGACCAGGCAGGTTGAAGGTCATGGTTTGGATACCCGAGGGATGCACCTGGCTTAGGCCTCCCGTTGTACCAAAAGAGAAATAAACATGATTATTACGTGTATGATAGCGCATTAGAAGCCCCCCACAACTAATGTGAGAGAGACATCTTTAAGATAGTCTGTTTAGTCACCACAGGACTTATGGTGCAGATAAGGCGGCCAATGGCGTGTTTGTGGTTAGGGGTGTTCAACGAACCGATCTGATTTGAAATTAAGCAGATTCAAAACAGGTGTTCGGTTTTATGAGAACTGATTATTACATTGGTTCAAGCTCGAGCCTCAACCTGAGCCAGACCTGCCTGCAACTGGCAAGCACCGCCATTCACAACTTTCTTGTGTGCTTTTCTTTTCAGAGACATTTTAGAATCGCCCACGGTGGGAATCCAAAGCCTTATCTTGAACTTCTGTGGCATTTGATGGTCTAACCTTCCACGATTTTGTATGAAATGAAAAGTTACCAATTCTATTTTAGTGGTGTAATAGCTTTATGTTGCAGCAGCCGACAAGGGCAGTCTGGATTCAATACTTTCAAGAAATTGCTATAGCAAAAGATCCAGTTTTCAGATTAAGTACTTCTTCACAGGACAATATCATACAGTTCGTGCATGTTACGTCGGACAAATTTTTAGGAAGTTGAGGAACGAAGAACGAAATGATTATAAACCATGTTTATGTGGTTCGAAGCAAAGGGATTTTCCGCCTGCTATTCCCATGATCCTTGGTACAAAAGCAGCCTCTACGGCATCCTTAAAAAGCTGAGAAAGAAATATTACCGTATGATTTTGGTGTGCCGTGGAGAGGTGACTAAAGGAAGTTTCTGTAAGAAGGTACGAACCACTGAGGGGAGCCAAAGAGACGGAAAAGGAGGACAAGCCACAAATTAAGAAGCGATCAATGCAACAGAATCAACTTAAAATGTAATAGATTGTTTTCCTTGATATAAAAGCTAGAGTGTTCCACCAAATAGCCCATCACATAGACGCCTTTCCGACTGACAGAAAGCGAACAGCATCAGACTGTATAAGAGCAGGACAGGTCTTACAATACCAAGCCACAAGAATATATCAAACTCGGTTCAACAGAGACGGCCTAAGTAACATACTCGTTAATAAAAGCATGAAATAGCAAACGCATACATCAACAACACCTCAAAAACCATGAATCTTAATGTGCTCCTTCTTCACAATACCAGCCTGCGGAGAAGAGACACGGATCAATCCAAGGAATTCATGACAGATGATATATAAAACAAAAAGGCAAGGAAAGGCACAAACCTGAACCAGAAACGTAGAAACATTCTTCCTCTGATCACCCTGAAGTTGAATAACCTGAAAATATCAACATAGAAAACAACATTGTCAGTAAAACAGACTCACAGCAAAGCAATTACATGCTAGTATTGGGAAAAAAAATTACTGCATGCACCTGACCCAACTCGGGATCCTGCACTACAGTTCCATTGCAGCAGAATTCTTTCTTCAGGTCTTTGAGGATCTTGTTGTAGCTGAACTCTTTCTTCAGTCCTTGCACAGTAGTCAGGCACTTCCTACCATTCCTCTGCTGTATGCGCACATGCACATACTCTTTTGTCCCCGCACCGACGTCCTCAGCATTGGCCTCAGCAAATGGATCTGCCAAACCAAGCATCAGTTCACATTCATACGGCACAAAGATAAAAACGAAAACAAGGAGAGAAACAAAGGCTATAAGACGGTACCAAAGGTAGTAGAAATGTTAACGTTGAGATCAGACATGAACTTTGACTGTAGAGACTGAACCGGACGAACTGAACCCACTTTCTTCTTTCCAAGCTCTAAAGTTCGATGCGAAAAAAAAGAAGCTTGTCAACACAAACTGAATCTAGAACATGAATAACAGACATAAGACCACAAACAACGCAATTTGTCAATCCTGTCGAACAATTCATATCATACCAGAGAAAGATAGAAGACGTTGAGAATCGCATTTGATTCATAAATGGATGACCCTACAACTAACCGCGGAACTAAATGCTACTACTGCCTTGCACAATGCATATCCAACAACAAATGGTAACAAGTGCTCAGAATTAAGCATGAAATAACAACCAAAAGACAATATTATGCATATACTTTCTGAAGACTAAGGAATTTCACCTTTAGCTGGTATTAAATCAAAGATGAGATAGAGGAACCCTACGACAAGAAATATCCATAATGACGATCATGAGATGGTATTTAAAACCAGAACCGATACCAACTTCACGGTAGAGAAGGAAGTCAACCCTAGAAGTCCAAAGCAACAAAGCCAAGCAAGGAAAGGATGCTCGCAACAAGATCCAATTACGGACCCCCCTTCGCTAGTCGAACATTTGAACAAAAGAAATAAAAGATTAACAAGAAAATCAACAAGTGGACTGGACCACAACACATGCTAGCATGATATAATGAGACCAACCAAACTCATACGCTGTGGAACCGGACTGCTTGGAGCAGAGTGACAACACAGTTGCTTTGACACATGCACCCGGAAAAATGGGAATCTGAAGCTAAGTTGATACTAAAATGAAAGAATGAACTGAAAGGGAACTAATTGTCCTGAACATGGTAATAAAAGAAAGAGAACTTAGTTAAAAGGGGTCAACCGTGTAAAACTGACCGAGGGGACAATATGAAGAAATCATATCATGCTAATAGCGGGTTTAAGAAAGAGAGGTGTCTCATGTACATGGATTCTTCGTTGCCACATTTAAATCCAATAGCGATACTAACAGCGAAATAACACAAGATAGTAGTTTCCTTCAAATCATGCACAACTTCCAACACCTGATCTCATCTGACCGTCTTCCCTACCCAAGACGCCATAATCCCTCCCCAATTGACCACTTTGAACTATACAGTCTAAAAGAATCGATTATCTTATATGGCAAGTTTTCCTAGGGTTAACATCCATCAAAGCCATTTTTCCGTCTCACCCAAAAGAAAAGGGCATCAAACCCCTGTACGCGGCAAAGCAAAAGAAACCCGTCCTACCGAGTCTAAAGGGAAATCCTGCCATAAGGTCTCCGTTTGAAAAAGGAACTCAACCCTGTGCCTCAACGAACAATGAATCCCCCAATATTCAACAGGGAAAAAGGGGGGGCCGTTTCAATCACCATCGGAAAAGGAAGGCAGAAAATACGAATAAATCAACCTCCACAAAGATCAGAAACAAAAGCGCGGTAGAAATCCGACTTCGGCGTCAAGAAAACCCGAGAACCTAAATCTTGACGAAAAAATGTGGCTTTTGACCACGAGTACGAAGCAAGAAGTCCCAAAAAAGGGGGCTCTGATAGAGCCAGGGCTACAATTCCTGGCAAAGGTAAAAGAAACCAGAAACCAAAGGTGAAAAAAAAAACCCTTCAGATTCAAGACTACAGAGAAAATCGATCGACCTAGAAAGAGATCCAGGGTCTGCGATCACGCCACAAATACATCGATCGGACTAGAAAACGTAAACAATCATCAATAGGAACAACATAAATCCACAACAAAAGAACCAAATCGAGATCTTTCATACCTGAGAGAGAGTAAAAACCGATTAGAACTCCCCGGACAAGAGAACACTTCGATGCGGATGCGTCACCGCTTCGGAGACCGACGGTTATATATAGAGGAAAAACAGAAAATTATTGAAAACGAAAAATCTCGGAAATTCCTGACCACACAGCGTTTTCCCGCTTTGATTCCCCTCACCGCTTTGGTTGACATTTCGAACCGACTTCTCTTTCGCAATTCTCCCCCTGGTTTCCTACAGAATTTCCAGAATGCCCTTAAGACCGCCAATTAGGCTTGTGTCCGAAAAGGGACCATCTCAACCAAATGCGGATCTAGTTTCACCCTCTATATATATGGATTTAGGCCGGTACCCATGTTTCTCAATTACCCGACCCATTTAATTTCACCCTATATAAATATGTGTATGTGTGTGGGCGTGCGTGGATTTAGGCCACTACCCATGTTTCACAATTATCCGACCCATTTAAGGGTGTGTACTTAACGAATTGAGCAGCTCGTAGATTTGGACTCGCCATGCATTTTCTTCTTCTCCTTTGGACCACCAAGTCCATTGGCCTTTTGTTAGGACCAGGTTCTTCTCTTTACATTCATTAACAAGTAGAAGCCCTACAACTTTCAAACCCAATCCCAAATTCTCTTTGTTAGCCTATACAGCGTTGGCTCATCGAAAGAGCGTGCTATCGCTATCTCCCAACTAACATGGCGAGAAGGTTAAGAGGTAGTTGTAAATGAATAATGATGCATAATTTGCCATTTGATTTTTAAGACGTTGATTGAGGTGATAAAACAAAAAATATTAAATGTACATGATGCATTAAATACAAAATACAATAATACTTTTAATTTAAATTTCAACTCTTAATCATACCGAACAAAGCACTAAAAAAACATTATATACATTATGTGAGTACAACTACTTCTACTACAACTATAAGTGAAGTGATTATACACCAACAGCTAGCCAAAACGAACTCGGATTGAGCCATAAATTACTAAACCACAAGAAGCCGTTGACAAGAAAAAGATTAGCACAATGGGCCACTTTTCGTAAAGTGTCGGCTTGTATTCCTGGTAACACGGATATGTCTAAGATCCGAACCAATTTACCATCACGATTCAGATCGAAGTCCGATTATGGCATATGTGTGATAAGAGCAGTAAGAGAGGGTTAGTCCTGAGCAGAGAAACGATATCCATTTCCATAATTTCGGATTATTTCGGGAAAAGAGATGCCGCATCTTCCGTCCACGTTGGCGAGATCGGACGGTTCATATCTTGCTTTATTGAATAAAAGGTGGTGAGCACGAACCTCTAACGAAGAAAATTACCAGAGCAGACCTACTTTTGAGGAAAAGCGCTTGAGATATTTATCACTTAAATGCGGTTCACGAATCTGGGCCGGACTGGATCGGACTCGGCTGCCTGGTTCTGAACCGGGTGGAGGGCGGATGGGCTGATGCCTTGCTCAAAAGGTGATGAGCTCCTCAGGGTGTGTTTGATTCACGGTACCACATGAGACGGACCCTTAATTTTAAGAATTACATTATCAAGTCCATATCTCAAATCAAATAAGAAACACTAGACGGCTCACTTAAACAATCCAGTTCATGTTAAGTGGTGGGTCTCTAGAGTTGGAACTTGGAACCCCTCTTTTCTCTAAATGCCCTAACCCCCTTTCTTTGTCTCTCACCACGACATTCTCTTCCTATTCTCTTCTCTCATTTACGATCAATGACACTTCTCTCTCGTTTCTTATCAACATCACAATCGTTCATCTTATTTCTGTCCATCTCTCACGACGGCATTGTATCTTGTTTATGGTCGATGTCCCCTCTCTCCCTTGTTGTTGCCAAGAAACCAAAGAATGGCTTCATGTAACGGCCGATGCCAAAAATTAAGTTCTCGTCCGTTCTTGCTCATCTCCTACGATGCCATTCATCTCGTTTCTTTTTTACAAATATTTTCCATTGTCCATCCTGAATACTACTCTTTCTAAGCATACTTCACAACCTTGGATGAAATAATGTTTTGCATTAATACTAGAAATATTGCAGATCTTGCCAAAAGATTTTGATACCAATTGCCTGCTATATGTTGCTAACACCCTTGTTTATCTCTGGGCATCCTATTTTAGAGAAAATCATCATCTTTAATGGAGTTCAACAAGCCAAAGAGGTAAGAGAAAACAGAATTCCTTAGCATCACTGGGTTTTTTTCTAAAGAACATCGCCTTAGATACCTAATTCTATTTTGGAAAAGAATATAATCCGACTTTCCGATTTGTCAAAATCTATATAGAATCCGTATATTCTTTCTTGTTTTACTTCATTGTTTGACATACGTCAACATATAGCAAAATAGTGTGTATATATATAACACGGTATATATATACACATAAATATATATATATATATGTCCATTTGTTGCATACCACGTGTATATGTGTAATTAAAAAGGTGAAGTGTATGTATATGTGTATGTAATTAAAAAGGTGAAGTGTATATATATATGCCCAATACCTAAAAATATGATCCGGCAAGGAGAGACTCGACTGAAATTTCAAAGGAATGTAAAAGCATAAATCGTTGACCAATTGAACACGTGGATATAATGTTTGTAATTATAGTTATCGTTTGTAGTTGTAATTGAAATAGTTGGTCAGTCGATATATATATATATATGTGAATGAAAACGTGAAACTAGTTGTATATATATACACATAAATATAGGTATATATATATGCCCATTTGTTGCATACGACGTGTATATGTGTAATTTAAAAGGTGAAGTGTATGTATATGTGTGTAATTTCAGTCTCATCTTATTACAAATTTCTTCAACATTCGTATTTTCTTTCTCATTTTAATTATCTATATATATATATATATATATATATATATATATATATATATATATATATATATATATATATATATATCATGTGATATTTCCTTATATGTATCTAAATATTTACAATAAGGTCTTAAATGGTGCGATGAATAATTTTAATATTTGTTAAAATGTTTGCTCGAGCGATCACGCATCCCTGACAATTTGAATATTAGATATGAAGGCTTACCATGATATAATGGTTGATACTTTTTAGAAAGATTTTGTTTTGGATATAAAGTTGCAATTGTAAATAATTTTGTTATGGACATGAAGTTGTAATTGGTTATATGCTCGAAGTTATTATGGACATAAAATACTTTAAAGATATTTCTATTCATCTTCTTTAGATGAGATTTATGTAATGTAACTCTATTGTGAGCCAAAATTGCCTTCGGACTATGATGAAATTTTTTATTTTTTAATGGTGAACAAAAGTTCTAGTTGTTGATATACTTGTTATAAATGCCCAATACCTAAAAATATGATCGGGCAAGGAGAAACTCGATTGAAATTTCAAAGGAATGTAAAAGCATAAATCGTTGACCAATTGAACACGTGGATATAATGTTTGGAATTATAGTTGTTGTTTGTAGTTGTAATTGAAATAGTTGATGGGTCCTAAAAATATGATCGGGCAAGGAGAGACTCTATTAAAATTTCAAAGGAATGTAAAAGCATAAATCGTTGACCAATTGAACACGTGGATATAATGTTTGTAATTATAGTTGTCGTTTGTAGTTGTAATTGAAATAGTTGGTCAGTCGATATATATATATATATATATATGTGAATGAAAACGTGAAACTAGTTGTAGGGAGTTGGAACTCAAGTATCACGTCTAAGAGCAAATCAAACATGAAATCATGGTTAAGAATGTTAGTTCAAAGTACAAATCAAAATGGAACTATGGATGATTCTTACGGCCTTATATTGTGAATCAAGCACACCCTTAAGGGACTGGGTTAGACATGGCTGAAACCGGCCTGACTTTTCGGATCAGAAATGAATCGGACCATGAATCGGATGAACCCAAAATAAGAATAGGAGACTATCTAGTTCAGTTTGCTTTTATTTTTTATAAAACCAGAATTAGTGGTCTTAAACCGCTAGTTCTGTTTTTTCTTATAATTTTCAATTGTTTTAATAAAATTGTCATTTTTTAACTCAAACCGAAACTGACGGTATCCAAAACCAACGATTGACATGTCTAGATTGGATATCTGATCGAATCCAAATCTAATTATTTGAATTGAGCAATGAAAATGATGACCTTTTAAAGCTTTTTTCATACTAGATGGTCCGTTGCATACATGCGTCAGCGTAAAACCCTGCCTATTTTTCTATCATAAATTATATACTTTATAAGCAAAATAAATGCTATATATTAAGGAGGATCGTTCTAGCCTCTCATCCACTCTATGTTAGTTAATTGATCACAATTCAAGGGTGGCAATTTCGTGTTCTTCTCTTTGCTATGTCATTTCATGTTCGTGTAAGAAACTGGTGAACATAAAGTAGCCGCCTTCTGTTTTAACACACGTCAAGCTTTGGTGTGGGGCCTTATGTTGTCAGCAACTTCGTTCAGCAGCTTCGTGTTGCCTCTCGTCACTTCGTGTTCGTGTAAAACAGGTCAACCAGAACGATGACCCGTTTACCTTTTCATGTTACGCTGTGTGGGCACGAATGCTGCTAACCTTTTCCAGTCATGCTCATGTTGGACTTTTGTGTTGCAAAGTTCGCGAGTTATATTGCCAGCCCTGGCCATGCTAAATTCAACTCATGTTAATTTTGTAAATGCATTAGCATTGACATATAATTTGCTTAAGCTACTAGAATCCGTGTGGTGGGTCAAAACACATGGTCAAGTCCGCTGCATTTCGTCGTCTCTACTTAGAACACGTGTGTCGGAATCCGGCAACTATTTTACCGGAGGTTCTCCACGCAGCGAATGACTTTTGTGTATTGAAGAAAAAGAGCAGAAGACACAGAATCAGGTATGTGTTTTTTTGGTTTCTCATAACCAGTTTTCTAAAGAGGTTTCTCATTGTTTTTCTTGTTTTTTTGTGTTTTGCTTATGTGCCCTGCTCCCAGCACAAAACTCCTGATCCCTTATTCGGTCATTACATAACGTACCTATAACAGTTTGGTTGTTATGGATTTGCAGCCTCCACGAGAAACAACTAGATGGCTGATCTAGTTGTTCTTGGGTAAAACTACCGAGATTGACCAATTTCTCAACCTAACATCTGGTTTTCCTCCCACTTTTGCAGTGTTTCTCTAGTAATATCATTTTATGATTGTTATTGCAATAATTACTCTTATATTATTTTTTACCTACACAACAATCAAACATATCTCAAACCCATGTTTATAACATGTTTTGAGAAAAAATCCTCTCTTATGCCTTTAGTCAAGGAGATTGTCAACATATCTTCAGTTGGCTTGTATGAGATGGATATTTTCTTTCTCATAACGAGATCATGAACAAAGTGGTATTTCACCATTGTATGCCTGCTTTTTGAGTTGTCAGCTTCACTTTTAATTAGAGTAATTATTGCATTGTTGTCACAGTAAATGACAATTGACTCATTGGCTATGTCCAACTTCAAATCACTTTTATAGTGGCTTATCCAAATAACACTTGTTGCAGTCATACAACAAGCCACATACTCAGCTTCATATGTATACAACGTTACACAACCCTGTTTCTTATATGCCCAATAAATAGCTTTACCTCCAAATAAAAATATTTGTCTTTAGGTTGATTTGTTTTAATCTTTACTCCAACACAATCAGTATTTGAGTATCCTATCACTTTTAGTTCATTTGCTTGAAAACATAATTTCAAGTCCTTTGTTCTTTATCGTATAATCATTTTCACAACTATCCAATGTTGTCATCAAGTATTACTTTGATATTTGTTTACAAGATCAACAACGAAGCTGATATCAAGTCTTGTACATAACATAACATACATAAAACTACCCACAGCTTTTGCATAAGGAACATTAAGCTTATCGTCTCCTTCATCGGGACAATAAACATTTCATAGTTTTATCCCTTTCGCAAAGGGTGTAGATGCAAACTTAGATTAACCCATTTTAAACTTTTTAAGAATATAATCAATCTCTCTCTTAATTTAGGCATAAAAGTTTATATTCTCTATATCGAGAAATCTTTATACCTAGAATATACAATGTTTCCTCACGTCCTTCATTTTAAACCTTGAGTTTAACTATAACTTGATTTTGACAATCATTTCATTGTCATTTTGAGACAACAATATGTCATTTATATATAATGATAAGATGAGAAAGTGACTCCCATTGTTCCACACATATACAAAGTGGACAAGCTCATTTGTCACAAACTCAAGTTTAATAATGACATTTTGAAAAGTTAAATATCATTAACGAGATGATTGTTTAAGACCATATAGTGATTTTTTCAACCTATATACTTTAGCTTTTTGGCCTTCAACTATGTATCATTTGGCTCGATGTATATATATGATTTCATCTAAATCTCCATTTAGAAAGGCGGTTTTTACACATAACTGATGTAAATTCAAATCATACTATGATGATATCATCAGGATTATTCTTATGAATGCAAATTTTACAACCAGGGAATATGTCTCAACATAATCTATTTCCTCATTTTATGTGAATCTCTTTTCAATCAGCCTCGCTTTAAACTTCTTTAATCTATCAACTTTATATTTCTTTTTTAGAACTCACTTGCAACCTATGATTTTTCTTTCTTTTGGCAAATCAACTCTCAAACTTGGTTTTCTCAATAGATTCATGGTTGAAGTAAACGAATATATCTATTTGGAATAGATTTCATAGGCTCGAGAATGTAAATGTACACATTAACCATTTTCTAGTTCCTAACCTTTTGTTCCTTACATAGAGATGAGAAATTGCAGTTTGTACAGTTGTGCCTATAAGTAATTTGATTATTTGTTTTTACAGGTCATATTTAGAGATTTCAAAGCATCAAATGTTCTATTAGATATGGACTTCAATCCCAAGCTTTCAGACTTTGGCCTAGCTAGAGAGAGGCCGAGTGGAGGGCGCACCCATGTAACCACAGCAGTACGTATTACCTTATCTAAGTAATATATGGTGCTTCGCACTCGAACACATTAGTTATTGAAATCTGTTTGTTTGTGAGTAATGGCTGGTATATTTAGCATGTGTCCCATAAATCTATCAAGTGTCGGTTTTGATACTGTAAAGTTTGATAGTTGTTCCTCTGCTTTGGTGTTATTCACAGCAATGTAGTCAATGGTTGTAGGAGGAAAACTAAATGCATGAAAAGATTATGGTAGCTTTGACAAGAACAAGCATATGATTAGAACTCTGCAGTTAGAATGCATTATAACATATACTGCACTGGGAAGACAGCATCCTTGACTGAATTCCTTTCATTTTGTCGATGTTCATGTTTTTTGCTATATACTGGACTGAAGCCTATATTATTCGCTATTAAAAATTTTCCTATTGCAATTTGTTTTTGATTAAATGAGTATACTTATATGATTCTCTGTTTATCCATTTAAAACCAACATTCAAACCCCTGACCTACGCTTGGATGGCCCACTGCCTTGCGACTGAACTTTGCTTCTTGTGGCTGATGCGAACGAATCTTGCGCAAAATGTATTCAGTATTTCTAGTTCCAACAGAGAGATGAGAAGTTTATGTTTACAGATCATCGTACTATTCAATACATCCAATGGATGAAACAAATGCTAGGAAGTTTAACTGAATATTCCCACCCCATCTCTATTTTCCTTCTTCATTGCGTAATTGAACATTCTCGCATTTGAAAAGGTTATGTCAGTGAATCCCAAAATTTCGACTCTCTTTTGCTTGGCAGATCGTGGGAACCGCTGGCTTCGCTGCACCGGAATACATTCGGACAGGTCACCTTACAGCCAAGAGTGATGTGTGGAGCTTTGGAATCGTGTTATATGAACTTCTGACGGGTCGAAGATCGATGGAAAAGAATCATCCACGACACCAGCAGAAGCTTTTGGAGTGGGTTAAACATTATCCTGCTGATAGTAAGAAGTTCCACAGGATAATGGATCCAAGTCTTGGAAATCAATATTCCCTTGCTGCTGCTCGGAGGATGGCCAAGTTAGCAGACAGTTGTCTCAAGGTTTATAAAAGTTCGTCCGGAGATGAGCAAGGCGGTTGAAATTTTAAACGAGATAATCGAAATTTCCAAGTGTGTAGACACTGAGAATCTGGTAGTTCAGCCTGCTAAGGTAGATTCTGTTGAATCTGATGAGGAAGAAGATAACAAACATGAGTCTGACTGTAAAGATGGTTCACCTGATTATGCAAGAGTAAGGCAGTCTCGAAGGAGATTGAGGAGAGAAGATGGACGCGCTTTTGGCCGGCGCCAGTTCAGAAGATCGGTGGCAGCTGTCACAGCACCAGCAACGGCGGAAACAGCAGGATTACGAGCACCACCACCAAGAACAACAATAACTACAGCATGAGGAGATGATCCTTTTGCAAATCTATTTGCCCATCTGCTGTATTGTATTGTAAGGGTTGGCATCAGGCTTGAATACTTACCTTTGAAGGAGATGACGTCGTGGAAATACGAATGTAATCTAAAACTTTGTAAAAATAGAATCTCCCCTTGTGCTTGCGTTCCTTTTCATCTCTTAGTTGGCAGCAGTCCACAAGTTTTCTTGTGCATTTCTTCGTGACGTTTGAGATTTCTTGAAGTCAATCAAGAGCTCCGCCTTTTATAGTCTAACCGGCATTATCGAGGCAACATCGCTAAACCTTCGGCAAGCCAATTACAATGTTTTTCGGCAAAAGAAACTTTCAGACAAAGAGACGAGAACAGGCATTGTCGATGACATTCTGGCCAGATAGGATTACGGTTGAGAGAACTTGATATTTGAAGTCGATTTATGTTACATTGAATCCTGTTTTGCAATTCATGCATTGACGTATTGTGAGAAGTGAGAACCACCAAGCCAGTCTTCAATTTGGTCACAAAACTATGGTTCCAAGGGAATTAGATCTTGATTTTTTGGTGTCGACGTGGTCTTAAGTCTCTGCATCAGATGCAGGACTCACCGCTGATAGGGGTGGCAATCGGAAGGGGTGGGAAGAGTTTTCACTCAACCCGCACCCGTCCCGTACCACAACCTTCCTCTACGCCCCGCTCCTCCGCACCACCTCACTTCACCTAATAAAAACAAATTTCATAAAATTTATTTAATATATATATATATATATTACATAAAATATAAAATTTGTTTATGATAATTTATATTATTAAACAAAATTTATTTATATGTATACATATAAAATACTTATAATAAACATATTTTATATAAATAAATACTAATATCTATATATTATACATATTACGGGGTGGGACAGGTTTATTGTCAACCTACCCCGCCCCGCATCCCCTTCACGGCCTGTCCCTCTGTAGGGCAGGTTTTGAGGCTTGGGGCGGGGCGTGATTGCCATCCCTAGTCGTTGATATGAAATTATGGTTTCATAGACCGAATTTGAATAAGAAACTTAAACACTAAAGAGAATTTGGCAACACAAACTAGAATAAGAGACTATCCATGAACAGTGAAGTTTCTCTCAATACTACTTGAATTAAATACAAAACTATCATTTCTTAGAACCAATATTATATTTGAAATAAATATAAAATCATGATTTGTTAGAACCATTATTACAAACTCACGTGAGTCTATACTTAGAGTTCTAATACTAGGACTTCACACCACGGTTTGACACGAACATGGTGCTTTCAGGTCGTGCTGTTGAGTTGTTTGTGTTGCCTTACCTTGCCAGCCCTGTGGAGAAACCATTGCAGGCATGCTTGTGACAAGTTATGCTTTGTGCTTATACAATAATGTTGAAAATTTGGGCTTTACAATAATATTGACTAGGGATGGTAAATTGGGCAAACAGGTTGTGTTCGGGTTGAGATACCTTGGGCGGGTCAAAAGCAGGTTGATCTGGATCCTACCCAGCTTTTGTCGAGACGACCTGGATCCAACCTGGGGTATAACGTTCTAGGCTCACCGTTGTACCTCTTGTTCAAAGAACAGTTTCAAGTTTGGATCTGATTGTATCCCATGTTCTTTGCCCTCAGTGGTGCAGCAATCAGTTACACATTTCCCAAGTATTTATCACTTTTCAGGAACACGAAAACGAAACCAGTGTTTTACCTGGTTCGTTCCAGTGGTTCGACTTACTCCATTGAGCAAAGGTCTCGAGTTTGAGCTTGTGAAAATGGAGAAAATGAGCGTTGTGGAATTTTACCCCACACAGTGGACCGATCGGGTTGAGCTGGACCAGCTGAGTTCTTTAGGTGTCTGAGTGTATGTATATTTTACAAATAATGCTACAACCACGATACTCAAACCAGAGTGCACACCCACCGATCGAACTCATGACCTTCTACTTGTAAGTCACTCCCTAAACCCGGAGAGCTATTCTTCACTTAGGGTGTTAGCCCAGTTGCTCAACTCCACAAGGCTTAAGGATGTGGGTTCAATTCTCGAGGTGTGCATACCTGGCTTTGAGCCAAATGCATGTCCAGGATACCAAACTCGAAACCTTCAATTTTGAGTCGACCTCCTAAACAAGTGAGCTATTACTCTT
The DNA here is from genome assembly GCA_036023115.1 of Brasenia schreberi. Classification (NCBI taxonomy): domain Eukaryota; kingdom Viridiplantae; phylum Streptophyta; class Magnoliopsida; order Nymphaeales; family Cabombaceae; genus Brasenia; species Brasenia schreberi. The sequence goes on along the minus strand of JAYKKT010000068.1, from coordinate 9,630,056 downwards.
TGTGCACATAAACTTTATCTTAAGAACGAGATCAGATTCTTAAAACATTATTTTGTGCATCAATTAGCACCCAGAATGTAGAATGTTAGCTCAGCGTTAGGGTCTCTGTGACATCTACTTCCAGGTGGAGAGTTCGATTCCTGGGTGATGGATGAGCTTTTGGTGTTTCATTGTAAAAAAAGAAAATGCAGCAATTATGGATTTAGGTTTGAGTCCATAACGATGGTTTGGACTAGAAATGTTCATGAGACGGAATGGGGTTAAGAATCAAAATCTTTGTTTTCGTTTCAGTTTCAAAACCCTACTCGTCCTCATTATTGTGACGAGAACCAAGAAGACTCTCATTCCTGTTCCCTATGGGTTTTCATGGGGATCCATTGAGAGAAAGATGAACACTTGGAGCCTATTTTTCTATATGAAACGAAGCTCTAAATCATGTAAAATGTATTCATAATCGAGTTATTATTACTCAGGAAATGACAATTATTGATGAATTTTTTAAAAAGCGACACTTCTTTTAGTTATCGTCATATATAATTTATCTTATTTTCAAATGAACCTAATTATTTACAAAAATAAGAAAAGGAATCGGGACTGGGTTCAGAAAAAGAGATCCGTCCTATCTCGCTCGATGTATGTCAAAGATTTCCTAGTTCTTTTCGTTCCCGTTCCCGTTCCCCCTTTTTACTCTTCAGATCCGTCCCGTTCAGGACGGGTCCTCATGGAGAGCGGGGATCCCTCCCGATGAATCCCTAGTTTGGACACCGTTCCATTTAACTTTCTTAACTCGGATCCTCGTTTCGGTTTGAGATCATTTCGTTAGGGTCCGGATCCAACACCATATGCTCTGTACTGAGAGGGGCATTATCGGCATTTTCTTTGAACGAGGCAATGCCTCGTTATATCGCGGACTAGGGTTTTTGCCTCATCGAGTTTTGGCGGCAGCTCTCGAGGCGATTTGGTAACACTTTCTCCCTGCCTTTGGTTCTTGCTTGATTCCGTTTCCGACTGGTTGCTGGATGTGCGTAGATACCCGGAAATCCGCCATAGTTCCTGCTTCTTGTTGTATGTGATTTCCTTTTGTTGAGATTTTCGTGGCACCTGAAATCGTGAGTTATACCGTTTGTTGATGACATTGCGGAAAGCACCAAGAACTCACAAACACATGAGAACATTTCTCAATCCATTCTGGTTTAAACAAATGAGAAAGCTTATACATTCGTCTCATGGATATAACATTTAAGAGATTGTTGTTTGTATATAAAATGATTTGTGAACCCTTTGCATTTCTTCTGTGTGGCGTTTCGTTCTTGCGAGATCGATCATTAAAACTCTGCTTTCCTTTGTTCTTTCAGATTTCGGTTTTCCTCTTTTAGGTTTCAGAATTCAAATGTGAAGCTGCATTTATTGGTTGATGAATCGTTGGTTTAATGTTTAAGAGGCAGTGTTTTGTGTGTGAAACGATTTCGTAGGTCATGTTTCCGCTTCTTATGTGACGCCTTTTTCCTTCGAAATTGAGCGTTAAAATGCTCCTATTTTTATCTGTTTCGTAAGTGTTTTGGTTTAAATTTTCTGTTCTTCCAGAGTGAGTTCGTAATCCGTGCAGTTGTCTCCTTAGAAGATGAAGACGATCTGCGCGTCTCAGACTATGGACATCCCCGAGGGGGTGACCGTGCAGGTGAAGGCAAAATTTGTGAAGGTTGAAGGGCCGAGGGGAACCCTCACACGTGACTTCAAGCATCTTAGCCTCGATTTCCAGCTGATCGAAGGTGGTCGGAAATTGAAGGTGGATGCTTGGTTCGGGTCTCGCCGAACCATGGCTGCAATCCGTACCGCCATCAGCCATGTCCAAAACCTCATCACGGGTGTCACCAAAGGATATCGCTACAAGATGCGGTTCGTCTATGCTCACTTTCCCATCAATGCCTCCATCACAAACAGCAATCAATCCATCGAGATCAGAAACTTCCTCGGCGAGAAGAGGGTGAGACCTTTTTTTTTCTTTCGTTTGGTTAATAGAAAGAAAAGAAAAGAAAATCTTGGTTCCTTTTTTCATGTTTTGGGTTCTAGCTGAGAAGTTTCTTGTCTTTTTTTTCTGCATCCGTTTCTCTAGGGTTACTGTTTTGCACTTTGGGTAGATCTTTCCATCTGGTCTCTTCTGGTTGTTGTGGTTGGTTTCATTTTTTGACCACAGGTGGTTCTGAGTCTACAGTCATTTTGTAGTTAGTTTCATTTTTTGACCACAGGTGGTTCTGAGTCTACAGACATTCTTATTTGAGATCTTTCCTTTGTGTGTTAATGACGATGAGTTTTTGTGAATATATTCATAACCAAGATGAAAGAGGTACAATGGAATCAAGTCCTTGGTATTGGTAGAAGGTAAAGGTTTTGTCCTGCTTGATTTTCCTTGAACCTTAAATAAAAGGTCTTACAGGTATAATGAAAAGTTTACTATTTCTTGTATTTGAATGGGATGAATTGGTAGCTTTCCGAAGATTTCATATCTTCCATTTTAAATATGTTATAATGTGGTAATGTAATATTGGGGGAAGTTATAACTTAGAGAAAAAATCTAAAGCGTCCCCTTAATGTGGGTTGTGATGTTGAGGGAATTATATCTTACACAGATCATTATGGACTTTCTTAGTAGATATGGTTTCTCTTCTGGTTTCATTCGCCTCCATCAGTCTAGGGTGAGCTCACTTTTCTGTCAATGGGCTGGCGAAATAAGATTGAATTGGTAGCTAGGTACCATTTTGAGCATTTTATCTATGTAGTCATTACTTAGAATGTTTTTGCCTATGCTAGTTTTGTCTTCTAATTGTGCACTGATGAAACTAGGATTGTTTCTTCAAGTGTAGCTTTGTGTAAACGAGTTCTCTATTTTGGTCGTGACACTGGGTAATTACACTTCCATGACTAGGGTTGAATGTTTTGAAGGTCCATTTTTTCTCGGAATATTGATCTCTCCTTGTTTCCGGAGTAGGGATGTCCACTCAAAACTAAGAGTTATTCTAGTTCGATCTGTTGTTGGGCAATTTTGCCATCCTTTGCCTTCTTTATCGATCCAATATATTCCCTCCAGAACCAACATTGAGTTTTCTTGAAGATCTACCTATCCCTGCTCGTGTCTTGAGCATCTCCTTTTTCTGCTTTTCTGGCCATACCAGGTGAGGAAGGTGGATATGCTTGAAGGTGTTACAGTTATCCGCTCAGAAAAGGTTAAGGATGAGTTGGTACTGGATGGAAACGATGTTGAACTTGTATCTCGATCTGCTGCTTTGATCAACCAGGTAGACGTGCTTTTTGCTTCGCAGGGCAATCTCTTTCTTTGATGTTCCTGTTTGAGCCCATCCTTTCTATTTGTTGACATCATCACCGTTTCCTCTTCATCTCTGACAGAAATGTCATGTGAAGAACAAGGACATTCGGAAGTTTCTTGATGGTATTTATGTGAGCGAACGGAGTACCGTTGCTGATGATGCGTAAGAAATTTGATCATGCTGCTTCTGCCTATCTCACAGTTTTGCTGCTTGCAGGCAAAAATTGTTAATTTTGGTTGTTGGAATATTTTCTTTTGCATCGAACAAAATTATCTTTATTGATTTTAAGATCATGGGACGTACCTTTGGTTTTTGTAACTACACTTAGTTGTTGGGTTAATCATCTTTCTTTCTCTCTCTCTCTCTCTCTCTCTCTCTCTCTCTCTCTCTCTCTCTCTCTCTCTCTCTCTTCTTAAGATCGATATGCATCTATGTTGTTTTGATAGGATAGCTAAGACTACCCAACTAAAACCCCTCGTGTAACAGAAAAAAAAACTCGACGCCATTGTTGACGGGCTGTTGACCGACTTTCTTCTAGTCTTACCCTCATTACCCGCATATGCTGGAAATCTTTTCCATTTCGAAATCTGTCTCCCTTTCTTTAAACATTCTTACTGTTTGGGGCCATTGGTCATTTCATTCCATTACCCTCAATGTCTCACGGCTCTTTAATGTATAGCTTTTAAACATTTGATTGTCAGATCTTGTAATTTTAGTACCAACAGATAATTCAAAAATTAGATTCTTACTAAAAACAAGTTTAGTTCTCGATTTTCATCTACACAAGTAACATAAAAAAAATGAATTAACCTACTTGCACGCATCAGATTTTACCAGATGGTCTCTTTTTTTCCTTCTCTTTCCTTTCTTCTCTCCTCTCCCGCCTAGTTGGTACATTGAGTAGACTCCTCCGCATGTTCAACGTAGAGAGCTTGAAACTTAACATGGATGCGTCTTAGTTTTCGAGGGAAAAAAATAACATGGAACAGATGTCGAAAGGTACCTGCCTTGCGCAAGCAAATGCGCTCTTTTTGGAGGTAGATGTGACTGGACATTTGCTTATCGAGTTTTCATGAAGAATCCAGCAATAGCAATCCACTGGGAAGAGGAGGTAGAAGGAGGAAAGGGAGAGTGGAGAAGAGGGATGAATGTTAGGACAGATCTCTCTTTTGTCACTCGCAGAGGAGAAGAGGGAAGCAGGTGAGAGGGATAGCCTCTTTGGCGGTGGAGGGAATGAGAAGAGAGAAAAGGAGTACATGGAACAAGGTAAGAATAGTTCAAGTGTGCGAGTAGCAATTCAACGTGGTTTTCAGGAATCATCTGTTGGATCAGGTTTACCTGATAACAAATTCTTTTTAAGTTTTCAAGAAGCCTCGAGTTTACACGCTTCTTATTGTACATGTTCATCCTTGATGAGAAAAACCATACAGTATTCCGCTCAAGGCAAAATTTCGTCACTTTTCCCACAAGTTCGTGGTTCCTCCCGTTGGTTTGAGCCACATCAACTGTATGTAACCTGTTATTAGACTTCTAGAATGCCTTTAACATCTTACTCCTGTCAAAACTAAATTATATGAAATGTACCCTCACCTCCTATGTTTATTCCTATCATATAATATCAACCCGACCATCATATTGTTTTGTCAAACCCGACGATCGTGATTACGCAAGGATGATCGAAAGGTACATGTGCAGAACCCATGACACGTAATACGAATTTAGCTACATTGGTTTCTAACGAGGTGGGTACCTATGCAAATAAATTCAAAATGATTCAAAATTCAGTTCCATTTCTATTTAAGTCTAAATCACATATTCAATAAACATTAAAACGCATTGCTTCTCATGTAATTATCGGGCCGGCATTTCTTTTCGAGCTTCTTATCCTGAATCTCAAAAGTCGGATCCACCATACTTTTATGGTCAACCACCAAACCATCTGCAATAGATGCATGAACGCATGCCCATGGTTTTGTTTCAGAAAAAAATTCAAAACGATGCCCTGAAGTACAAATTTTTGCCCAAATATCTGACGCGTCACAAACTAAAGACACAACAAAGTTCAAGCCAGATCGCAGACAAAAGCACAAGCAAAACGAAACCATAAAGTGATAGTTTTATATGCCTGACGATAATCATATTAAGAACCCATTTTATAAAAAATTTCCAGTATGCAGCTTATTCACCCCTGCGACGGAACCGAGCAGGTTCTCAAGGACAGAAATCATCTGCTCAGCAACAAATTGTGTGAGAGCAAAGTTGCTCTTCAACTCGTCAAAGGAATGGGATGACAACCAAAATAACTTATTCCTTACAATGAACTTCACTAGGCAATGTCGTGCAACTGAAGTTTCCACTTCAAAGGCCAAAAATATCTTCCCCCAGTCTGAAAAAGCTTTCATTTTCATTATGCGTTGATCAGGTTGCGGATGACAAATGGAAGAATACCACCATGATCGAAATAAGCCAATTCCACCTGCAACAGAACAGATCAAACGTTGGAAAACCAGTATCCTTCAGCGTAAGTGAGAAGAAATGCAGTTCAAAATCCAAACATTAAATTGTGTTGGGACATTTATCTCTGAATGTACAAATGAATTTTTCCTGCAAGAAGTAGCCTCCTGAGACGAAGTATGCGGTGCTTATTGTGAGATTTATGGCGGAACATTTAGAGCAGAGACAAGTATTTTTCCAGAAAAAGAAAAAGAACTTTGTTTAGGCAAGTCTGCTCAAATCTAATACCATTGGGCAGCTGGTTCAACCAATGTAAGACATTAATGTATTATATCATGAAACACAAATGATCATAGATTCGTACCTGCAGCACTCCAGTCCTATTTATTTTTGTTGATTTTCGTGTTTTATATTGTATATTTTTACTTATAAGAGTGGCTTGTCACAAACATAAATTGATTATTTTGTTTGTAAGAAAAAAATAGAGATCGTGTTGTAAGATAATTCTAGAAGAAAGCTTAACTATCAACATTGACTTTTAATCATGGATTTGCAAGTAAAAAAGTGGACAAATAAGAATAGGGTGCATAGAGCTATTAGGACTAGATTGTGAAACCTCAAATGTGAGAAAGAAGATATATTTAACCATAAAGTTCTTCTAAGGAAAATACTTAATTATGTAGGTACACCTTCTTATACATAGAATAATATGACTATATATATTAGAAAAGTGACAAAAGATGGGTGAGGTGAATCTAAGGGAGGCATACCGGCACAAAAAGAAGCTTGATGGTGGAGTGAAGTGGTGAAAGATAAAATAAGGCAAAGAAGGAATGTTACAAATTGCATTCAACAACAACTAAGCCTTTTCTCATACTAGATGGGGTTGGCTACATGGATTCTTTATTTCTACGTAGCCCTATCATGTGTCATGTTACAAATTGAATTATGCTAAGAAAACTAGTGGAACTTGAGAGACTTATAAGAAAGCAAAAAAAAGAAGCGAAAAAGACCGTTAGTGAAGCAAAAGACAAAATTTGAGAGGATTTATATAAAAAGTTTATCTCAAAAGAAGGTGAAAGATATTTTTAAGATAGCTAAGGCTACAAATAAGAAAACTAAGGATCTTACTTGTGTTAGATGTATTGAAGATGAGAATGAGAAGATTCTAGTGGCGAATGATGATATAAAAAATAGATGAAAAAATTATTTTTATAAGTTTTTTAATGAAAATACATATGATAGTATTAGCTTAAGAGAGTTAGCCAAATCACAAAAGTACATAAACCGCAATTTACACTGAAGTATTCAAAAGAATAAAGTCAAAGAGGCTCTTAAATATATAAAGGTTGAAAAATCTTTAACACCAAACAATATTTTTATCGAAGTATCGAAAATCTTTAGAGAGATGGGGCTCACTTGGCTCAGCAGACTATTTAATGAAATATTGAGAACCCAAAAGATGCCCGAGGAATGGAGAGCGAGTACACTTATACCCATATATAAGAACAAGGAAGACATTTAGAATTATGTGAATTACCGAGGTATAAGTTAAAAGAGCCATACTATGAAATTATGAGAAAGAATTATCGAAACGTAGGTTAAGACAAGTATCGAGTACAACAGAGAACCAATTTGGATTCATTCCAGGCAGATCTACTGGTGAAGAGATTCGCCTTTTGAGACGTTTTAAGGAACATTTTAGAGGAAAAAAGAAAGACTACATAATATTTATTGATGTAGAAAAAGATTACGATAGGGTACCGAGGAAGGTTCTTTGGATAATCTTGGAAAAAAGAGGTATACCATTGACATAGATAAACCTTATAAGAGACATGTACGATGGTGCAAAAACATATATGAGAACTCATGAAGGAATGACAGACTTCTTTGAAGTTAATATTGGGTTACATCAATGATCAACTTTAAGTCCATACTTATTTATAATAGTGATCGATGAGTTAACAAAACATATTCAAGATGAAGTACCGTGGTGTATGTTATTTACAGATGACATTGTGTTAGTGGAGGAGTCTAAGAAAAAGATTAATAGAAAATTTAAACTATAGAGAGAAACATTAGAAAGTAAAGGCTTCTGACTTAGTAGAACAAAGATAGAATATATGGAATGTAAGTTTCATCATTTGGTTACTTCACAGAACATAGAAATTAAAATTGGCACATATTACATCCCCCAAAAGAAAAGTTTTAAATACCAAGGATCAATTTTTCAAAGTGATGAAGAATTGATGGAGATGTTACGCATAGAATTAATGTTGGTTGGCTAAAATAGAGAGGAACATCAAGTATTCTTTGTGATAAGAAGATACCATTAAAGTTAAAAGGTAAATATTATAGAGCACTCCTTTGAAGTTGATATTGGGTTACATCAAGGATATACTTTAAGTCCATATTTATTTATATTGGTCATTGATGAGTTAACAAAACATATTCAAGATACCTTGGTGTATGTTATTTGCAGATGACATTGTGTTAGTGGATGAGTGTAAGGAAAAAGTTAATAGGAAATTAGAACTATGGAGAGAAACATTAAAAAGTAAAGGCTTCCGACTTAGTAGAACAATGACAGAATATATAAAATATAAGTTTTATCATTTGGGTACTTAAGACGACAAAAATTAAAATTGGCACACACAACATCCCTCACAAGGAAAGTTTTGAATACCTTGGGTCAATTCTTTTAAAGTGAGGAAAAAATTGATGGAGATGTTACGCATAGAATTAATGTAGGTTGGTTAAAATGGAGAGGGGCATAAGGTATTCTATGTGATAAGAAGATACCATTAAAGTTGAAAAATAAATATTATAGAGCAACAATTAAACCTACTATGTTTTATGGTTATGAGTGTTGGGCCATTAATTATAAATATTTACAAAATATGTCTGTAGCATAAATGAAGATGTTGAGATGGATGAGTGGTCACACAAGGAAAGACTGTATACATAATGAGGTTATTAAAAATAAATTGGGAGCCGCACCAATAGAGAACAAAATGAAACAAATTGTTTAAGATGGTTTGGACATGTAGAAAGACGACCCAAGGATGCTTCTTAAGAAGATATGAAAAACTAGATTGTGAAAATACTAAGAAGAAAAGGACGACCACAAAAGTATTCGAAAGAAACAATAAAAAATGATCTAGTTTATATTGAGTTAACTGTTAGCATGGCACATGATAGGGCTATGTGGAAACAAAGAATCCATATAGCCGACCCATGAAAAAGGCTTAGTTGTTGTTGTATGCATTAAATGAAGAAATAGAGTACCATACCATATATTACAGTATACACAAATAACATAGGTTACCTCTGTATCAAAGCGGACTGTGCAAGTGAAGGATTTCCCATTGTCAGTAACCACAGTAATGTCCTGCCCAGGCCTTATCTCACTAATGTTGTCAGGAAGGTTGATAGTATAACGCTCATGACCTGTCAAACCAAGTGTATCCGCATCCTCCCCGGGCTTGAAGCACAATGGAATAATACCCATTCCAACCAAGTTACTCCGGTGAATGCGCTCAAAGCTCTTGGCAATCACTGCTTTCACACCCTAGTTTTGCAAAAGCCAATAATAGAACAAATAACTAACTGCATCTTTGTACTTACGCCAACACTAGTATTTTAACGGAAAGTGAGAAAAAACAAACCAGCAACATTGGTCCCTTGGCAGCCCAATCTCGAGAGCTCCCACTGCCATATTCAGCTCCAGCCAGGACAATGTTAATGTAATGCCCCGGGAGCAGCTTTGTATCTCTGAAATAAGAGGACAATTCCAGGGGGTCAGAAACTTAACAGAAACTTAACAGAGCTAAAATTAATGACTTGTCTATCACATTCTCTGTGCTTTATTCATAAGGCATTCTCTAGTTCTCCTGTTAGAGATAGAAATGGGAAAAAATACCTGTTGATGCAAAATGGTATGCAGTGGTCAGATTTAGAGTTTTAGACCCATGAATCGGACCTCTCCATGTCATCAGAGGAGAAGGTCCCACTCAAACCAAAAGATAATGTTCACATGCCCATGAGTCAGAATATTAAGCCAGTAATGCATTGCAATAAAATCTTGTTATTAACGATTTGAATAAGCAAGGCTCAATGGCTATGTAATACGGCCAGTGTGCAAAACAATTCACGAACCTTAGTAAGCAATTACATAGTAAATTTACAAAGAAAGTTTCTTTTTCTCAACAAGGGCCTTTTCAGCTAGTAATTTTGAAAAAGAAATACAGAAAAACACCCAGCACCAGAAAACGTCATCATAGAAGTAAACTATGCTTTGTCACTTGAAAAGTTCAAAAGCAGCAACAAAAAAAACATACCATACTTGATGTTAGGACATAACCTCACCATTGCTGCATCAAACACATAAAGCTTCTCCCCTGTAGGAATGTGAATCTGCCTTGGGGCCAACTTCCCATTCAACAGCTTGTTAACAAGGCGAATGTTGGCAAAAAGTTCCCCTGCCATCACCCTCATCATTGCCACGACGACTTCCATAGGAATTGAAGTCCTTATGCGTTCCACCCCACGCTCCAGAAGGTATTTTTGCAGCAGGACTGTCCTTGTTAATGCTTCCAGCAGGAGAAATATGATCAGTGTTATACTGTCACCAAAATTCAGTATGCAATAAGCATCCTTCACACCATGAGCTCCAGGAGGATCCATGGTCATGCCCTTGAAGTATGGAGGTTCATGAATATATGTTGAGTTGGGGTCCCATGAGTACAGGGTGTGTCCTGCAGGTACTTGTAGTTGATTCCCACATAGGGTTACCCTTGGTAATAGATTCATATGTACTTCGGAACATGTCAGGCAACACACTGATTGGACAGCCTAGGAATCAAGTAAACCAAAGTTAATTTTTTGCCATACACATTGTCAAATCTCTAAAGTAAATTACATGTAATGAGAAAAGTAGACATCATTTACCTCTGCAATTTCTTCCAGTGGATGGCCAAATATCCCTCTCAAGTAGAGATTCTTGCCGTCTTTCCCTGTCCCTATTGGCTCCTTTTCAAAGTCAATGTCAACCTGGAAATTTGACCAAAGAGGTAATTGATGAAAGGTTAACAACATTTGGACAGAGAAAAAATAAAAAAAGTTATCTTGAAGTTTTCTAAAACTTAAATTTCATCAACCTTTAAATATAAATAAATAAATAAAAGTGTGCATCCTAACCAACTAAGAAAGTTCTAGCCAAAGCTTATATTCAATAGGAACAGTCAGAACACTCGAAATAATATTACTTTGTTAACATGACATTCTGTGTCAGGAAAGAATAATATAAATACCAAATGGCCGTAGTTAAACACTTTGTCATTAGCACAAAAACAAGATCAAAATAGTAATGTTCACATGCACACGCATACAATAATTATCTTTGTATGTCTGAATCCATAACCAGACTTCATGTGAAGTGAGTATCCAAATAGTTGAGAATTAAGGCAATATTTGGTAGGGCGAGAATTGAGAAAAAAAGAAGGAAATGTATGAATGCACTCTGTACTCTAGCTCAGAGTTCAAATACATTACACATAACATATAACACCTTGCTGAACACATATTTCATGCAATGACAAATGAAGACAATGTAGATGTTATGTAATTAGCAGCCAATACCAATTGCTTATGTGATTAACCTGCAGTAGTTTTAACATTTTTCTGTTTTGTTACTTCCAACAAAGTCCCTTGGCATTAATAATATAAATATTAAGATATGAGTCAGATAACTATTGCCCTTTACCAAGAGATATGAAAATCAGATAGTAATATTATTTAGAAGAAAGAACCAAATAACGATGTATATATACACATTACAAATACGAATTAGACATACATACCGTGCCAGCAAGAGCATAGGCAACAACAAGAGGAGGTGAAGCAAGGTAATTTGCTCGAGTCAAAGGATGAACACGCCCCTCAAAGTTTCTATTTCCAGAAAGTACGGCAGCAGCAACAATGTCTGACAAAGGAAACTCTCAATGAGAAATTAGTAAGGATAAACCCCGTATTGGCGTATTCGATCAACCTATGAAATAAATGCAGCAATTGTGAACTAACTATTACCATTATCTGAAATAGCTGCAGCAACTGCCTCGTCCAAATCCCCAGAATTACCAATGCATGTCGTGCAACCATATCCAACAATATTGAAACCCTGCTGATTCAGGTACTTTTGCAGATCACTGGTACAACAGCCATATCAGAGACAAACTCAGTGTGGGCAGAAAAATGAATTTTCAAACTTTGTGTTCAGGCTGCCCTTGTTAGGTTACCTCTGCTGCAAATATTTGGTTACAACTCCAGACCCAGGAGCAAGACTTGTCTTGACCCATGGCTTAACCTACTCACCAAATAAAAAGTTCCAAAAGTCTGTTAGACAAGGAAAATAATGAAAAAGAAAAAGTAATCCACGAACCTCTCTGGTAGTGAATCATTAGTATTAGCATATTGACTATAAAACTGAGTTGAAGGGACAAAAGGAAAGTGCTTCTAACCTCAATACCCAATTCACAAGCCTTCTTTGCAACAAGTGCAGCCCCCAGCATGACACTTGGATTAGAAGTGTTTGTGCAACTGGTGATAGCTGCTATAACGACACTGCCATGCCTGAGCTCTGCAGGTTGTCCATGGAATTGAAACTTTGCAACTTTCTCTTGCTCCTCTTTTGGAATAGCAAATCCCTGTTGAGTTGAACTTGAGAATCAAGGCTTCAACCACTTCAACTTATATCCCAAAAAAAATTACCATTCATTTGAATCAACTTCATTAGACAAGCTTCTCAAGACATTTGATATGAGATTCCAACTCAAAGGAAAGTCAGACCAACAGTTTTGACTAGGCTGAGATGGTCACTCTCCCTTTTCTTCCACAAATGAAAAGAATATAACATATCACAGCAAGGTTTGACATGGTAAATCAAATTCATATCTGACACTCACTAGGCAAGCGAGGTGTTTGTGCAAGCAAAGCTGAATACGAAGTGGACAACTTTATTGCTAACATGACTTTCATTAGTCTACAACAACAACTAAGCCTTTTCCCATACTAGACGGGGTCGGCTACATGGATTCTTTGTTTCCACAGATCCCTATCATGTGCCATGTTAGCAGTTAACTCCCAATAAGCTAGATCATTCTTTATTGTTTCTTTCCAACACTTTTGTGGTCGTCCTCTACCTCTTTTAATACTTTCCAAATTTAGTTTTTCTAACCTTCTTACAGGTTCTTCTTTTGATCTTCTTTCTATATGTCATGACTTTCATTAGTCTGACTGGAGAAATAATTCTGACAATTTTGAATATCATGAAACTAGAAAACACAAAAGCTAAAAGTAAAATACGACATAGAAAATAGAAGAAATATACTCAGTATCCAAAGAAAGGAAATACCAGCAAGTATCAAGTTATCAACTACATATTAAGGGGAGAAAAGGTTAAACGTGCCAATAGAACAACTAAACACGCTAATAAGAAGAACTTTGCCGGCCTTTGTGTTATTTTTAGGATAAACGGTGTACAATCAAATAAGTGTATGTATTAGTATTACCCATGAACAAAATGTAATCTAAGCATTAATAAATTGTCTTAGGAAATTAATGGAGTATCATTCAACAAAATATCGAATTTGAGGACAAGTGAATAAACTTCAGGCAACTATAAAAACTGCAGATTGCCATGAGATTTTGGGTGTGCATAAATTCATTGACTCTAAACATCTGAACTAAGTTCAAACGCAAGGTTCCCAATTTCATTACTCATAAACCATCTCTTGAAAAACAAAGGTATACACCTTCAGAATTAAAACCAGTATAAACTGTAAAATCACATAAGAATTAGAGAAGCAGAAAACATTTTCAATTGGTTGTGTAACCTTGAACAACTTCCTCTTATGTTTTAGCAACCAAGAGGTTAAACTACAAACTGAGCAAGGATTAGCATATCAAGGAAATAACGAGTTAACGACAGCTAGACAAAGCACTTGCATGGTATTTGTTCATATTATTTCCGCTCTTTGCTGTTCCTTTCTTACTGCATTAACAAACCGTATTTTATATTATGACAACTGGAATGAAGTCTGATTAGAAGTTTAAAAGATATCTACTTAAAAAATGACATAAACCAGGAAACATACAGAACAGAAATAACTTCCTAGGCATCCAAAAGTTTTTTCCTTCTTATTGCCTGCCTGTTGATGTGTACAAATCTTAGTCTTCAACTTTTATTTTCAATGTTCAAACCCTCTTGGATGCAACCCAAGGAATTATCAGCGAAATAGACTGAGCCAGTGGGATCAGTTTAGATTTAATAAGAAAAGGAACTCAGGAATATTACCTTAAACCCAACCTTGTTATCCAAACAAGAAAGCCAATCTGCTTTCATTTCCTTCAATGGCACGCGGTCATGAGGTCTGCCAAAAAATCACCATCAAGGCCAAAATAATAGGAAAGATCAAGAATGAAAAAGTCCATCAAAAAACAAAATAGATTACCGCTTCGGCCCTGAAATGCATGGCTCAACATCCGCAAGATTTAATTCGAGGTATGAAGAGTACACTCTTTCTTGTTCAGGCTGTATTACAAACAGGGTATATCTGTTTATGCACCATGTCAAAGAATTAACTTGTAACAACAGTGCACTTGAAACTCACCTCAGTGTAATCCACAAACATCTTGTTTACTCTCAAGTAAGCCTCTATCATTGCAATCTGTGATGGAAGGTCAAAGTAAAGACCAGAACACATACGAACTCCTTATCAATCCAAAATAATAACTTTGGAGCAAGAAAAGAAAAGGGAACTAACAGTTTCATCACTTCTTCCTGACAATTTTAGATATTGCAAAGTGACATGATCTACAGGGAAGAATCCCATGGTTGCACCATATTCAGGTGACATATTAGCTATGGTTGCACGATCAGCTAATGATAGTTCTCCCACGCCCTCACCTACACAAGCACTAGTTAGTTGGATTTCATTTGGGTTCAGAAAGCCATCAAACTAACACAAAACTGAGATTACCGTAAAACTCAACAAACTTCCCAACGACACCATGTTTCCGCAACATTTGTGTGACAGTTAACACCAAATCAGTAGCGGTTACGCCATTGTGCAATTTGCCGGACAACTTAAACCCAACAACTCCAGGCAAAACCATACTCATTGGCTGTGAAAGCAAAGCAACATAAAAGGGGGAAATAAAATCAGATAATGTGGTACAGCAAGAGGCATTATACATGCACAATTACATGCATGTGCGTAATTGATCCTGCAGGCTAGAAAAAATGCAAGAGAGAAAAGTTATTTATGGCAAAAAGGCCAAAAACACATTAGGAGTTATACATCGGAAACAAATAAAATCCCAACTTATATGAACAATGCTGCATGACCAATAACTACTTGACGGGAACATTAAGGATATGCCAGATGATAGACTACGAAGAATTGTATCATAGCCAAGAGCAAGATCCAATTTATGCCACATTTTTTCTGGACATCAAAAACACACTTCCGAGACAGTTTACTTAAATCCAGATCAAGTCATGATATTTGACATGCTGATCCACTTGAAAATGTTAAATTATGCATGACATGGGGAAATCAGAGACAATCTCATGTTTGCAGCTCCCCTGTCACCCCATTAACCTATTGCCTAGCCACTTTTAGCACATATATTATTTTTTCTCATTCCAGAGAATGACAACATTCTTTATAAACAAAGCTTGAAGAAACAACCTATAACCATGCCAATTTAAAGAAACTTTTTCATCATTGTTCGAAGACTCAAAAGCCATGAAAGGGAAGAAGAAAAAACTTGATCTCATTCTGCCCCACAAACAAAACTCAAGGTAACTAAAGAAAAACTATCAGATCTGAAAGGAAAGGAAGTCAGCTACTATAAGATGGGCAGTTGTTCAAGCCTTCAAATAACCACATGCACCCATGAAGATTCATACCTGCCCTAGCATTGCAGCCTCCGCCTCAATTCCCCCAACTCCCCAGCCAGCAACACCTAACCCATCAATCATTGTAGTGTGGGAATCCGTACCAACCACACTATCAGGGTAAAGTATGCCGTTATTATTGAACACAACCCTGCCCAAGTATTCCAAATTGACCTATAAAAGTTAACAATAAAATGAGTTACACAAGCATTCAGACAAGCGTCATAACAAAATGACACAGCATATTAGACGCACTATTTAACAAGCCAAAACCCGATACCTGGTGAACAATGCCTGAACCAGGAGGAACAACAAGCATATTACGGAAAGCATTTGAACCCCATTTGAGGAAACCAAATCTCTCCTTGTTACGATGGAACTCGAGCTCACTATTAACCTGCACAGCATTTTCTGTCCTGGCCACATCAACCTGAACCGAATGATCAATGACAAGGTCAACTGGCACCTGCATCCAACATGAATCATCAAAATCTATACCAAGGGTGGTGCAGTATGGTTTCCCTCAACATGAAGTACAGAATATCAACCAACTTCTAAATGTTTTTATTTTCTCGAAACAAGCTTGCTAATCAGATCAGGACAGATGGTTTGATGTATTTAGTCAGGGGTGGCTTGTGGGTATGGCCACTAAGGCGTCTTTGACCCCCGAAAGTTAAACTGGCCATAGTGTCATTCTATAGGCACAAAAAAATTGAACTTAGGCTCCAAAATTCTGCAAGTTACATAGCAATCAATTTACGCCTCAACTTCCATTGAGCACCCCTGTATTTAATGCTCTCAGCAGATAGCTGAAAGGGGGATAATACTAAATTAACTTTGGTAAATTTATATAAGAGCATAGGTACCAGAGGGTTGATCTTGTCGGAGTCACCCCCAAGTTTGTTCATAGCGTCGCGCATGCAAGCAAGGTCAACCACGGCTGGCACGCCGGTAAAGTCCTGAAAGGGAATTGAAAAGTACACAACACGGTGAACGCTTCAATCTCATTCGCAAACACAAAAATAAATCTTAAAAACGGCAATCGCACTAAGGCATCTTTTGTGGTTTACCTGCAACAGGACACGCGCAGGCTTAAAAGGAATCTCGACCTGCTTGGGAGAGGTATTCTCCCAATCGATGATCTTCTCGACGTCAGCTTTTTTCACCTGGAACTCGTCACAGTTACGGATCGCCGATTCAAGGAGAACCCTGATCGAGTATGGGAGCCTATCTGCAGGCATAAATGGCCAAAAGACAAGGGTTTTATGAATAGGCCATATCAAAGGGAAAAGCAAAAATCCAAATCAATGCATGTTCATAAACTTCTCAATGAGCATAGCAGATGAAAAATGAAATGTTCTACTGGCGAATAATCAGACACATCGACAAAATTATGAAAATTCAACTCCAAGAGAATGCAGGTCATCTGGAAAATAATTTCAATGAAAAGTCATGGCATTGATTCCCGCGCCAAGCAAAAGCCTGATCAGTCCAAATCTTTGGAAAATTTCGCATTCCAACTTTTACGAGCTAGACGTACCAATTCTCGGATCATTGAGAGCCGGCAAGCTGTAGAATTTCCCGAATTCACCACCTCCGGGCTTCGGCAGACTAGTCAGAATTCCCTTGAAAGCATTCTCGGAAGCTAAGGAAGAACCACAGAAAAGGAAAATAATGAGCATCACACGAAATAACTCAAGTAGTCGATTCTCAGTTCCTTCAAAAACAAAAAACGAAGAGAAGGAAAAGTTTTCCGGTTATTCTGTACCCATTGTGGCGATCTTCCTCTTAAACCGCTCGATCACGGCCGTTGAACTCCTGATCTGAGCTCGGAGACTCACCGGCGACCTCCAATCGAGACTGTACCGAGAGAAACCCCCAGCCCAATCCCTCCGGATGGCCGAGGACGCTCTGATCGAGCTGAAAACGCTGTTTCTCGCTGCAGATGAGCTTAAAAAACGCGTAGACGAAGAAGACGACGAAGCTGATGACGATGAAGATCCAAGAGCAAGGATCCTACTAAATCCTCCGAAGGAAGAAACCCTAGACGCTCGAATGAGTCCACCAGCGCCGGTTACGTACATGACGACACCACGCTCACATCAAACGACGCAGAACTTCTTAAATCGCAAATTGCTTCGTGATCGCGCATAAAGAGAAGAAGAAAACCAAGCGAGGACGAAATCAAATGTCAAGAAGAATGGAGATCGACAACTGAGGAGAACGCGAAAGTCGGTCTTCCTTTGGGAGGAGGGCGGCGGCGACGGAAGATTTTTAAGGAATCGCTTTTTTCCTTTGTTTATTGAAGGGTTTCAGTCGCGTACCAATCACGTCATACTGTAATAGTGAAATCTAGACCGTCCATCTTCATTTATGTGGACCCCTACTCATCATTCTCAACTTCGTTTACGTGTCGAAGTTACATCAACGGCCAAATTTTTGTATGACTCCCTCTGGGTGATACGCGTATAATTAACCGCTTCTCATTTCACTCGAGGCGTTTCCAGAAATGTGACCTCGAATTGGCATGGTTTTATTTCCGAAATTTATGGAGAAATATCAATTTACGTAAAAATCAAGTTTTGCACGTTTCCCACTGCCACGCTAAACAAAACAAGAAAAAAATGACAACGAGACGTTTTCTTTTTTCTTTTAGCACGACGAGCATGCTCGCTTGTCTATGAGCTCGACTGATGTCACGAGTTTGATACTCACGAGTGCATACGACTTCAGTCAATCAACAAAACAATAACAACAACACCTAAGCCTTTTTCTTATCTTAGATGAGGTCCGTTACACGACCATGCTAGTAGTTAACTCTGCAGTGTCGCAAAGGGAGAATCCGTGGATGAGATCAAAATGTCTAGAATTTAGAGTAGATAAATTCGATAAAGTTTGATGTTAATGTTATCCCTTTTATTTGATCTTGAATTGCCTATATAAAAGTATCATAAAAATAATTTGGTATCTGTATAGGTAAAAAAATCAAATTCATGTTCCATTTATAAATCAATGTTCATAAGAGGCGGTCATGTGATACGTGAATGATCCATAATCTACCCTATGTATCATAAAATTCAATAAGCTACGAGTTTGCATGTGTAGTTAGATTTGTGGGGATTATATATTCTTTTATATAAATATGTTGAAGGTTATTTCTTGTTTTAGATTGATTTAAATGTGCATGATTGATGAATGTTTTAATGATGTTTATGAAATTATATATGCAATTAAAGGTTGGTTGTTTTGCTTTTGAAGTGAAACTTTCTTATAGATTGGTTGATAAATAGCATGTTTTGATATAAACATAGTATTTAAATATTGTGAACCCGGATATGAGAATGTAAATGTGATAAATTAGAATGGGTTTTGAAATATAATAATATGTTGATATATGAGTTGTAATTATGTGTTGTATTGGGTTTCTAGAGACTTGTAGGTCCCTCGGGTGTTTCGGCTTGGAGCAAATATAAAATGTGCTCCCGGGTACTCTATGGTGAGAGTCGGTTTGGTTTGACCATCATGGATAAGGTGACCAAGGTTAATTTATAACAACAACACCTATGACTTTTTCCGTACTATGTGGGGTTGGATACATGCGTAGTCAATCTTTATAACAAATGGATTTTATTCAAGTTAGTGTTTCTTTTCCCACAGTAGATCCAAAAAGTAGTGTTTAAATCGATCCAAACCAATTGGTTGGTAAACCTAAATTTTTTGTCTCCGTGCATCTTCTCCATTCAACATTTATGCTTCCATGAATCATCACCAGGTTAGGGTTTATAAAATCGGATACGATAGAACCCACTATCCAACACAAAACCCACTCAGTGTCGCTTCTTTGGTGGTCATATTTTCAAAATTATCAATGCATGTGCCTTACGAGTAATGTAATGTGTGCATACCTCTTGGAAACCCTATTTATGTCGTGAATACATTGTTTTATATTAAAGTTTATAAATAACAAGCACCAAGAGCATTAGCTCAATGACAGGGTACTCTAGCACCGTTATTATTGGCGGGGAGTTCGATTCCCAGAGATTGCATGTGTGGGTGTGGGTGTTAGGCTTTGGCCTCCTCTCGTAACAGAAAAAGAAGAAATTATAAATAACCAGTTAAATAATAATTAAACACCAATTACAACACAAACCTCTTGATTTGTTCTTTTGTGTGCGTGGGGAGTGCTCGTTTCAAAATAATATCAATCCAATACTCTGACTAGAACATACGCAAACACTATTCCACTGTGATATTTAATTTGAATAGGTATGGGTTTATCCAAATGGTTTTCAAGTTGGAATTAATTTAATCCACGATGGTTTATCAAATATTTAAGCCTGGCAAACCTCAAATTATTGTTTAAAATTCTTTAACATATAAAATATTTAAAACATATATAGTACGTATTTTAAATTGCATGCTTGCAGTTATTGACATTCAGTTAATATTTTCACTTAAATGACTCGAGACAATAACTAGTGGCTCAGATTGGGAGGGTAGAGGAAACAAAAAAAAAAAAGGCTTGTTAAGTTTCATTTCGGTTCCATAATTGAATATCAAGCCTTTTTCTCTTCTTTCATTCCTTCTACTTTATGACTTTCATCAAGTGTTCATATCTTATTGTGGATAAACATAACATTAATATATTTGGGCAAAGGGGATATTTTCAAGTGATTGTAGTGTCACTAAAGACACATCCTTTTTACTAAGGACAGACTTCTTATTCTTTTTTATTATTGAAAATCTCCATGTTAAGCTTGTTACACAAACTACACAATTTTTATTTTCATCATGCGCATTAAAGAATATGTGTCTCCATATCGAGACGTGTCTTAAGCGTGTCTTCTATGAGGCCATGAGTTTCTCTTGCATCTTATGAAAAAGAGATGCGCTTCGTCTCTTTTTTTTTATAAAGAGAAGAAATGAAAGAGTAAAGAAACAGAGGTGATCAAGACAATGATGGACTCTGACGGTAAAAGGATGGAGAAAGATGGAGGAAGAGGGACGACTGAAGGATGCCAATAACAAGAGGAGAGAGGGGAAAGGGATAGCAGACTTTAGTTACCAGTTCCGTTAAGAGAGAAGCGGGAGGAAGGAGAGAGATGTTGGAGTAAGAGAGTTTTGATTAATCCCCATATCAAAAGAAAGAGAACACGAAAAAGAAAAAATAGTTGTGTTTCCGGGTAAACATGAGCATTATGGAAAAAGCGTATGTTCTCAATAATTTGGAATGTGGATTTAGTAATTATATTTAAACATTTAAAAGGTTTTGTGTTACTTTTTTTTATTATATATTTTTTTATAAATGCGGACATGGTCTGGCTTGGTTCAACCAACCGAGATATCACCCATTCATTGGCTGCCATATGACGGCCCCTATCTGTATATTTATAATAAGTAGAAAGTATTTATTCTCTTTGGCTGGCCAATGACGAACCAACATTGCTCACCAACCGCGAAAAAAAGGGGACGTCCCATATGGGGAAAGATCCTCTCACTTTAGGAGGCGAAAAGAATATTTTCATAATAGAACAGACAAATTTTTCCTAAAAAAATCAATAATAATTTCAGTTTTCTTAAGGTTATTTAAAAAAATATGAATTAAAAAAACGTTTCTCCAGTTGACGTGCCATATAAAATGCAACTCGAATTATAATTAATGCTTGCACCATTAATTATTTAAGCAGATGACATGCCAATAAATAGGACCATGATTAAAGTAAGCATTATTTTAAGTGGTGCTCATCTTGAGAGGTCAACCACTACAAACTTTGTTTCATAAGGGCTTTTTTTAATGGTAAAATGGTCTTAGTATGAATTAATCCATTTCCGATGCAAATTATTTTGATTAAAGGATGTTAGAATATTTCTAGGACTGACAAGTTGAAGGTCATAAGTTCGAAGCACAGCGTGCATATGGCTTCAACTCTCCATCTTAAAAAAAAAAAAATTAGAATTCCCCACCGATCTATTAGGAATCAATTTCAGATACTACAATAACATTATTACTCATTGTGATGAGCTTCATTAGCGGGAGACGTCAATATCTCTGCTGTTATGTGAAGGTAGAGTACTTGACTGCAAAAAGCTTTTGGTATCCTTCCAATACTTGAAGTGTTCGTACTTTAAAGAGCACTGGTCTGTTTTCAAGCGAGCCAAGTTGTGTTCTAAGAATTTGAGGTCGGCTCACTAGAGCTCCGCACAACCAAGATTAACTAGATTAAACTATCTACCCATGATATAAATAACACACACATTCCCATTTATTTTATGAAACAATTAAAGAAATAGGTGCCTATCTATAAACCTAAGTGGGTTAGCTAACACACAAAGATCAATAAATAGTTCACCTTTGTACGGGTTCAACTCATAACCATTGTACCGTTATACTTTTTGTACTTGCATTTGCATTTAATGTATACTCTTATAATTAATTTTTAAATATATATTATTGATCGTACTAATCTAATGCTGTAAATGTTTGAGAATGTTTAAACATGAATTTTATTTGAGTATATGTCAATATATATAAATATAACTAAGAATTGCTACACTTTTATTGTCAAACTTTACTAGGAGATCATGTATGTGATTACACTGATGAGGTAGATCAAGCTATCCATCTACATCACACGATCGACCACTTGATCTGAACCATATATACATATATATATATATATATATATATATATATATATATATATATATATATATATATATATATATATATATATATATAGAGAGAGAGAGAGAGAGAGAGAGAGAGAGAGAGAGAGAGAGAGAGAGAGAGAAGCACACACAGGTGCCTCTGTTGAAAGGGAACAAGAATATGGGCGTTGACAGTTTGAACCGTCCACGTCGTCATTATACTCTTGGAACCTCAAAGCATATTCTTTGATCCAAATACTTATTTCTGTGGAGCAGTGGGACTAAACCGATTTTTAAGTTTAAGCTAATTACAAGGCTTGATCTCACATCTTTCCTTGTCGCATTTAACTTTCTTTTAATAGAGAGGCCAAAGTCAGGAGCCCATGCCCCAGGCGTCAAACTCACACCTTGCTAATTGTGGAATGAGAGCCCGGTCAGGTGGGCTAACAACGCCTTTGAGTACTTTGCTTATCATATATTTAATACTTCATTTACCATACAAATAATTACAATTCTCACTCCGTCCCTCTCTTTCTCTCTCCAGTAAAGATTCCTCCATTTAGTTATAAAACGGAATAGGGTAGGGTTTAAGGTACCCCCTGCTCTCCTCTTCATATATTTATATATATACTTTAAAATACTTTTTTAAATTGCACAAAGCTCAAAGACAGGTTGTTCTAGTGTCGTTCGAGTGCCTGTACTGTTAATGGGAAGTTCGACTCCCAGAGGGTGCCCGTATTAATTAGGCTTTGTCCTTCTCTTGTCAAAAAAAACTTTTTCAAGTTGAAGATGGTTATACTAGTGCGGGTGCAGGGTGAGTTCAAGGTTAGATCTCAACCAATAGATTGTGGCTAGTAAAATCTAAACAGGAAGAACTTCGAGACAGAGGGAGTAACATGAAGGCAGAATCACAGACGAGGGTAAAATCTAGAGAGAAAGAGAGGGTCAGATCTAAGCAGAAACAAGTTGGTGTCCAGTAGAATCTAGACAGAGAACTTCAAGTGAGAGGGAGTAACATCAGAATAGAGAGTAAAATTTGAGTGAGAGAAAAAGAAAGAGAGAGAGAGAGAGTCAACTGTAAGTAGAAACAAGAGAGTGTTCAGTAAAATCAGAACAGAAAAACTTCAAGTCAGATGGAGTATCATCTAAGCATAATCAGAAAGAGGGTAAAATCTAGAGAGAGAGGGAGAGAGAGTACTATAGAACAGAGAGGGAGAGAGAGTTGAAGAAGAACCGAACATAACATAACGCCAAACCATAAGCAGAGAACAAATGAATCATACGAGCCAGGTGAACTTACAGTGTACAATCAACCCTAATACTGAAACATGCAAAAATTCCACAGCCATCATCATTCATCACATCTCCTCCTTATCCCCAAATCCAATCCCACCTCCCCTATTCTCCACCTCTCACTTCCTCCCCCTCCCCTCATCAATCATCTCTACCATCTTCCCCCATCCCTTCTGCAACAGGCCACACCTCCCCTTGCACCACAACCACCACCACCATGGCCTGTTCTAATCTCCCAATGTGGCTCTCCAAGTCCCGCACCCAGAACCCCCTCTCCCCCTCCCCTTCCTCCTCTGCCTCCTCTTTCCACCACCAGACTCGCCGGCGTCGCTCCGTCGTCGTCTGCGGCCTCCGCGAGCTCCGTGAGCGCATCGACTCCGTCAAGAACACCCAGAAGATTACCGAGGCCATGAAGCTCGTCGCCGCTGCCAAGGTCCGCCGTGCCCAGGAGGCCGTCGTCAACGGCCGCCCCTTCTCCGAGACGCTCGTTGAAGTCCTCTACAACATCAACCAGCAGCTCCAGGACGACGATATCGACGTCCCCCTCACGTCCCTCCGCCCCGTCCGCAAGATCGCCCTCGTCGTCATCACTGGCGATCGCGGCCTCTGCGGCGGCTACAACAACGCCATCATTAAGAAGGCCGAGTCGCGGATCGCCGAGCTCCGCGGGCTCGGCCTCGACTTCACCATCATCTCCGTTGGCAAGAAGGGCAATTCGTACTTCGCCCGTCGCCCTTATATCCCCGTCGACCGCTTCCTCGAGGTCGGAAACCTACCGACGGCGAAAGAGGCTCAGGCCATCGCCGACGACGTCTTCTCCCTCTTCATCTCCGAGGACGTTGACAAGGTCGAGCTCCTGTACACCAAGTTTGTCTCTCTGGTGAAGTCCGAGCCCGTAATTCACACTCTTCTCCCTCTTTCTCCTAAAGGAGAGATCTGCGACATCAACGGGAACTGCGTCGACGCGGCGGAGGACGAGTTGTTTCGGTTGACGACGCGCGAAGGGAAGCTTCGTGTCGAGAGGGACGTCGTCCGGCTGCCCACGCCCGAATTCTCGCCGATTCTGCAGTTCGAGCAAGACCCAGTTCAGATCCTGGACGCATTGCTGCCTTTGTACCTCAACAGTCAGATACTGAGGGCGTTGCAGGAATCGCTTGCTAGTGAGCTCGCCGCCAGGATGAGTGCCATGAGTAACGCTACTGATAACGCCGTCGAGCTGAAGCGCAATCTCTCCATGGTCTATAACCGCCAGAGGCAGGCCAAGATCACCGGCGAGATCCTCGAGATCGTCGCCGGCGCCGAGGCCCTCACTTAATCACCATAAGTTTCTTCTTCATCATCATCTTCCTCGTCTATCATCTTTTTCTTGGCTCTCGCTTGATGGTGATAATCCATAGTGGGCTGCCTTTGCTTTCATGCAATGGAAACATATATTTGATGATTGATACTGTCCATCTTTCAAACAAAACCAGACGGAGAATGCTTCGTGAAACTTATGGTTTTTGTTTTCTACTTCTTGGGTTTCGGATTTCGTGAGGTAGAAGATCATGGGGTCCTTTCTTATAAGTCGTATGCATCCATTGTGCATCTTTCCGAGCAATATTCTGATGAAGAGATATGTTCTTCAGTTGTTGGTCGGTGACTTTAGGAACTGTTAATGTGGATGCTTAAAATGATGTTTGATTCTTGGTTTAAGAGATGGATTTCTTAAACCAAAACCATGATGGTAATGGGCGGGTAGGGGGCCTCAACCCAAACCTCAATGGGGCGGGCATGGGTTTGGCTTCTCCTTTACCAACCAAAACCAAGACCAAGCCATAACTTGTCTGGGGCACAAATATTGACACTCATGGACGAGTTCTCACCAGCTAACGACTGCCTACCACAACCCTCCTTCGTCAGACTCAACCGGCTACTTTAAGAGTGAAACTATCTAGAGTTGGAATTGCCTTTCAAAATGATTCAAGTGATCAGCCAGCCATATTGAGTAGAGTTAAAACATATCAAATCAAAATATTATCAGAAATTTGGAATCAGCCGATTCGAAGTCGGTTCATTTTATCAAAAACTGTGTTGATCCTGGTCATCCTCTGAACCAGCTTGCACATTTAATTTGTATCTGCTTATTCAATTTGGTTATGACGATTGAGCTTACCCTCTTTCGTTTGATGTTTAATGGTGTATGATACTAAGATCTGAATCCGATAGTCAGATCCAATAGCTGAAATAAGTTGAAGGTTCTCACGAGTCACTTCTCAAATGCATTTATAGGCTTTGGATTTTCCTAATCCAAACCCAACCAACAACGTAAAAGAGATTCGATACTTATCAGTATCCCGTTTCACCACTAAGATTTCCATACTGCTTCCAGTGAAATATGAACCCAATTAAGCAAGACCCACTCATATCACTCGACTGACAGACAAGTCGTTCACAGAGATCCTCCTTTAGAAAACAAAAGATAGAAAGACACAAGCTTCGGTACATTTAAAAGTCCAACGGTACCGAAAGCACCTGTTCTCAAATGATACAACAAAATGATACGTCGAGAACTCATAGGTGTTGAATCTGATGCCCATTTGCCAAGATTCTGCATCGGAGAAAATCACCACCAGAATGGCGACGAGAACTAGCAAATTAACCACATTGGATCTGTAAAAGTTGTACTTCAGATTTCATTGAGGGGTCTCCGGTTCTTCTGTCACAAGTAGAGGATGCCCTCAGATTCTGTTTTATGTCATCAAAGACAAGCTCGAAATGATACCGAACAATGTCGCTGTTCCAACTGCGGCCTTGCTTTCTCCTCAGTGAGTTGACAGTTTCCTGGAGGGATTATACTCTCCAAATTCTCGCCGTCCACTGGCAAATATATCATTACAGTTTCAAATCCTTCTCGAAGAAGATATAGCAACAAATTAGTCTAACAAACAAATGCAGTGTCATAATGACAAAGTACGGCATAGAACAGAAAGTTGCACTAAATTGGATTTATCTTAAAATATAGTGTCAATCTATTGGACATTATAACTTCAATGGTTAAAGCTATTCATGACCCCTTGAAACTTGCAACATGGCATACTTTCCGACTCAAACACAAAATTCCTTAGTGCGTATCCGAGCACATAAATGGAAACATTTCTTCGTTTAAGATATTGCTGTTTGGGGATTGCAAAATGGGCATGCTTACATATACTCAAAAGCAGATTCCTTAGTTCTTCCACATGTATCGCTGTCTGAAAGCATAGTAAATGTGTTTTGCCATAAAAGTTTCTAACATTAAACTTTTTGGTATTAGTATCATAATAATACTTAATTCTATCTCTCATAAGCAAAGCTTTAATTACCTAGGATCAGCTTTTGAGAGTGATATAAATAAAATGTTAAACAAATAATGTAGATTGATTGTTTAAAATGAGAGCATCATATATTTTATGTCAAAGAAGATACCATTAAAGTTGATTGATAAATATTATAAAATGCCAATTAGACCCGTTATATTACATGGTTATGTAATTAATCACGTACAAAAGATCACAAGAAAATACTGTATTCAATAATGAGGTTATTGTAAACAAACTGAGAGTTGTATCAATTGCACTCAAAATGAAGGAAAATCTCTTAAAATGGTTTGCACACATGAAAAGGTGATAAAAGGAAGCTCCGATAAGAATATATAAGCAACTAGATGATGAAAATGCAAAAGAAGTTGTAAGAAAAGGAAGACCGCAAAAGTATTGAAAGGAAATAATAAAGAATGATCGTATAGCACAAGATTGAACTCTATAGAAACAAAGAATCAAAATGTAGCCGGTTCCATTTAGTATGGCAAAAGGCTTGCTTGTTGCTGTGTGTATATATGTATATTGACGGAAGGCAGAAAAAAATGATCGCATTCATAGACCAAATGGTTATTAACCATTACATGACACAAGATCTGTAGTTATATAAGGCTCCAGATGCTAACAACAATCATATGGCTTTCCACAATAACATAATGTCCATTGTCCATCGCTCAATTGGCAATTCAGACAAGGTTTTACCATTAATCAAGCATAAGGTGTTCTATAATATCATAAAATAGTTTATTGGCCAAGGTCTTACTTTATTTCATGCATGCACACACAGATACACCACATATCTCGAAATATGGAGAAGAACATCAATAAGATGAGGAAAATAATACCTGTGTTTTATATCCCATCCAATTGGCAGGAAGTGAGGATGAGTGGCATCAACAAACACTTGACGCCATCTCTGACAAAACTCATGGATGCCATCATCCCCATGGATCTTCATTATAGTTTCCACTACTTTCTTACCATGATGTCTATGCCCTAACAATGACAACTTCTGGGTCAGATGTGACAAGGATGTCACATCAACTGAGAATTCTATAACATTGAGCTCCTCTCTTGTTGGAACACATCCTTCATTTTCATGATTACAAGTTTCTGCACCCAAATCTCTATCTTCCATCTCCAGTCCTTCTAATCCAGGAGAACATATCTAAGAGGAGGAGTCATAATTCAAAAAGGAATTTTTAAGATACCTTTTGTAGTTTAAGAACATAATCCAGGAGGACATCAAATTAAGGAGGAAGAGTCATAATTCAAAAAGACATTTTTAACATCTAGTTGATATATATCCCAATTTTGAATAACACTAAGAGTAATTAGAATTCTAATAATAGTCATTCTAGCAAAATGAGCAAAAGTTTTATCATAGTCAATTCCATACTCATGAGACCCTTGGCTACATTGTCAGACTCTCTATGTCGTCTAGTATAATGTAATGGAAATAGTTTTATAATGGGTTGTATGTCAGAAGTTTCATCTTAGACATCAATAGACTCATGAGGAATATCATAATGAACTTCTTAATCACTATCATCATCTTCCTATAAATTAAAGAAATCTTGTAAAAAATATATTTTATTATTTTTGAAAGATCTAGACTTATAGAACTAATCATTTTTAAAGAATTTTACATCTTTGGAAACATATAATTTATCATTAACAAGATCAAAACATCTATAACATTCCTTGTAATAATAAAATATTATGTTCTTTGGGTTTTTGTTTGCTTATTCTCTTGGTCCTTCAGAGTTTTTTACATGAGAACGCTTGTATATCTTCATATTTACTTCGGGTTCGGAGGCAGGAAGAACGAGTGAATGACTTTTTTTGCAACATTGATATTTTTTAATCTTATTTTCTCTATAACAAGATCAACCAAAAAAGAGTTCCTTTAGTCTAGGTTTTCTATGTATTGAATTGGATCTAATATTTTCAAATTCATCCCTTAAGCTGCACATAAACAAAAAGAAATATTAGTTGTCTAAAAAACTCTTAAATTCATATATTTTTAAAAGTTTTTTAAATTTATCAAAACTTCTAAGTTGAGCCCATAATTCAAAAAATTCATTGTGATAGTATCTAATGCTTAAATTTTCTTGTTTAAGGATTATCATACTTTCCATTAAATTAATTTGAAAGATAAAATCATCTTGAGAGTGTATCTTTTTCAAATACTTCCAAGTTTAAAAAGCACTTTAAAAAACACTAATTTTATTTGTAAGTTTTTTATCTATATTTTGATAAATAATCAAAGTTATTTTTGCATTCATCTTTTCTCAAGTTTTAAAATCTTGCTTGTATTTTTTTTGTGCCTTGAAAGCATCATCATCATTTAAATTTTTAATGTCTAAAATCGGTTTTTGAATTATTTAATCAATATAATCTCAAAAATCTTTTGATAAAAAATAATTTTTTAGTTTTTTTATATTTTTTGCCCAACTTTAATAGCATTTTGGGTCATGAATATATTTAAAAGATTTATTTTTGCTCTTTATTTTAAGCAACAATAAAAGGTCTTAGTGTTACCTTTAGAATGATTTCACCAACTGTGATCTTGGCAGGTTTCTCTATATACTCAAATTCTTCACAACCTGGCTCTGATACCATATAAATAATTTGTTGATAATTGAATGTTGAAAAGTCACAAAACATCAAAGTGTTATTAAATCACCAAGATATCAAAGCATCCAAATATAAATGTAACAAATGAAGAGTGTAACACAAGTCAAGAGCAAGAGAGTTAAATCATAAGTCAAAGGTTGTACTAGACAACTTATTATTGAAGTATATTACAACTCTATTTATAGAGTAAGTGGTGAAGAAAATACAGGACTGAATATGCATAAGAAAGAATGAAGAGACTAGCCGTTGGAGACAGTTGGCCTCAAACAGTTAGTTGAGGCCTGTCACTGACTAGTTGTTGGGAGTTGACCCCCAACGATAATTATATACATTTAACTGGAGGCAAACCTCCTAAAAAATGCTCGCTTTTTTTTTAGGTGGATTGAGGGATCTGTCCAAGTCTTCGTAATCGGACCTACCTTGCTGTCAGCATCAACAACTTCAAGTGGGAATCCTTCAAGTTGACAAAGAGAAGATACCTAAGGGACATGTTAGCGGTGCACATCAATTGTTTAATGAAATGCTTGAGAGAGACAAGGTATCTTTTACAACAATTGTAGATGGCTCTATTGAAGAAATTCAAGCCAAGTTATTAAAGAGAGAGGAAGTTACCGCAAGAGAGAGAGCCATGGAGTGTAAAAAAGGAAAATGTGTAGAGGTAGAGCATTTAACAACAAAATTCTATTAAGAAGGAGAAGATAGAGAGAAGTAAACCAGTCTCTCACCACATAAGCTTTAAAAGTTAAATCAGAGAAGAGGCAAGATGAACTTATTGGTATGGAATGTGGCAGTATCATTAAGAAGCATGAAATTTAAGACATTGAATTGCTGAAATAGTCAACCAAGAGGGTTGAAAATAAGTTACAACCACCATGTAAAGGGACACTGGAAAAATTCTATAGTAGTGTAGTAGAGAGAGGACACCCATCCAAAATTCGATAGTAGTATGATAGAGAGAGGACACTCATCCAATATACGGGGAACAATCACCATGTAAAAGAGTGTAGAAGAAAGCCGATTGAAGTGTGTATGTTTTAAATAATACCTCTTATTATAAAAATAAGCTTTCTCAATGACTTTTGAAGTGTTGCTATCCAGTCATTTCATGGAGAAGAAATAGAGTAGCAACCGGCACCCATAAAAGGGTTGTGTGCTACTGAATTGGATTCTTAATTGTTCAAGTTGATTTAAAGAAGTTTATAGAGATCATTGCTAAAGTGTGATGAAGAAAGAACTAGTTTTTTTATAAGTTTGGAGTTTGAAGTATCTCACTCCTAACTTGAGGGGGTGTTAAGAATGTGAATGTAACTGTTGTTTTAGTGTTAGTTATATATTTTTTGATGTTTTAGTATTATTGTAATTGCCCACAGTACTAAGAATACTAAGAGTATTTCAATCTTTTTCATATTGACTAATCCACTATATAAGGACTGGTCTAGCTTATATTAGGTTAAGGGTTTCTTATTAATAGAGAAAAAGAGGGGGGGCTCCATTGGAGGGTCTGTCCACTCCAATCTCCATAATTTCCCTTCAATCTTTTTCCTATGCTTTTCATGTTTTTCCATACTTGATGCCTCACTCCATTTTTCTTGCCGTTTCCAACAATAACAAGTAACCCTGATTTTTCTAAGTTCTCTTCGAAAGTTTGTTTCTGAAGGTTGGCATTTTTAATGCTACATTATGCTGTCTTATGTATTTCAGAATAGCCCTCCAGGATGAGTGACGATACAATAATTACAATACTTCTTCTGGTCCCAAATGTTGGCTATACTGAATTTTGGAGAGACAGGCAGCACTCATAATATTTGATAGGTTCCATTAATCCTAAACTTGGTCATTTGACCATAAGGGTCTTTCTTTTTCTTTTAGAACAAAAGATTCAAGGAGGAAAATATGCATCCCCATCCAAATCTAGTACTGGTACTAGAACCAGCTAGGCATATATCTCTAACTCTTTATTACAAGCAGGTGTTCTAAAAGGTTTGAGTGCCCATTTGTTACAAGTGGTGCCATGGTATGCAATGGATGTGTCATCCACTTAGGCTTGTGGAGCATTCCAGTTTATCCTTAAAAGAACATGGCCTGACTGGGCCCTGTGGAGGTGGATGTCTCCCAGGACAAGTATGTCAGTCATGGCATAAGAGTAGAGGAAGAAATTTCCTGATGGTTTCTCTCCCTGCTACACTGTTGTATCTGGAAATCAAGCGAAACAAAAAAGGTCACAAGGATTCTCAAAGCCAGTTCACGGGTTTTATATGTGAATACAAATCTTTGCTACTAAATGGTAGTGTGGCAGATATAAAATGATTGTTCTTGTGTCAGACTGGTCTTTTAGAAGTACAGATTAGAAAATTTCTGTAATTTTTCTTTTTGTGACCAAGGAAATTGTGGTTGCTGGTTACTGGGATCCCTCGTCATCATTTACCTATGTCATACGGTCATTTGATTTATGCCCAGCTTGCTTTATTTTTCTTTCTGTTACTAGCATTTCATCGCACCAGGTTTTGTATCTATTCATCTACTCACCTTTCTGCCCTTTATTTCATCTTCCATTTTCAACAGGATGTTTTGCATTGCCATGATTGGTCCAGTGCACCAGCTTCATGGATATTTAAATAAAGTTATCGCCATGGTGGTCTTAGTAATGCCCACATTGTTTTTACAATCCATAATCTAGAGTTTGGAGCTGTCTTAATTGGGAAAGCCATGGCGCATGTGGACAAGGCTACTACAGCCAGTTTCCTGTTCTACAATATTTCTTTGTTCTGTACTGTTTTGCATTGGTGAATTTTAGTTTTGCCTCAATGATAAATAATTAATTATTAAGTTCGTTTTTAATGTCCATATGTTTTACCATCTGAAACAATAACCAAAGAGCTTGCACTCTCACTGTGGTTAATTGAGCAGAAACTGACATGAGAATTGGATTTAGTTATGAAATGGTTATGGTAAAAAAGTTTTCAATCTACATATTGGTCGGGCAAATTTTGGTTGATGAGCTCTCAAGATCTTGTGCCCGTTTATGCAGGTTGGACTTAATGTTAGGATTCAATGAAAATCTAGGTGGACCTGTTGCTTTTTGGTTACGCTTGACCCTAAGCTTATTCAGTTGTGTTGGAAGATCCAAGTATTTTAACACCTACAACCCCATTGTTGGTCCTGCTTTCCATTGCATGGATGTCTGTAATGATTGATTGGCTTACACACTACCTCACGCTCTTCTTGAGTTCTATTGATATTTGGCATATACATTGTAGTATCAATAATTATAGTGTCAAGCTTGTAAAATTGCGCGTTTCACATAAGCATGCAGAACCGCCTCACCTGTTAAACTAATGGTCGAGTGTAAACCTACTTTATTGTCCTTTCTACAATTCTAATATGTCTCATCTTGTATACATCTTTCTGCTTGTGTTGTTGATGATTGCATCTTTCTGTTTGTTTTTGTTTAAAATAAAGTTGATAGAAAAATAAATGTGAAAGAGCAACACCTCCTAAAACTTTTGTCACCATAGTTATACATGAAGAATTGTTGGAAGATTGACTATCAGCATGTCCCATTCGGCTGAATGTAGATGTGAAGATGCTCTATTGTGAACTTTAATAAGCTCACATTTAATTGTTCTTGTTGAAGTCTAGAAGTACAAAATATTTCATTTCTTGAAATGTAAATAGAAGTTGCATGTGATAGAACTGTTATAAGCTCACATATCTAGGCATTTGCTTCTTTCTTGTGATATTCCTCTACTTCTTTTGGGCTCTCAAAATATTAACAAGGAACAATCTCTTTCAAGTGCTGGATAGTATTTTGCCTTTCTATTTCCTTTTAAGCTTTTCCATGTTTGACGTATCAGTATCACTCTTTCTTGCAGGTTTCACACACTCAAAGGAGGTTGCTGGAAATCCAGCAATTGCTCCACATCTGTCTAAGTTCCATGGCATTTTGAATGGTATTGATCCTGATATCTGGGATCCTTACAATGACCCCTTTCATATCTGTAAGTTTATTTTTTATGGTAACAAATTGAACTCTTTTATTTGCTACAAAACAACCGTGATGCTCTATATGCATTTTGTATTTTTCTTTATATTTGCTTATTACTTCTGCTGAAGGGTCCTGTTTATGTGGTTTTGACTATCTTATTCATGCTGTGTCTTATTTATTGCATCTCGATTATAATTATCAAATAACTTGAATGATTAGTGCCTGTTCCTCATTTATTTGCGGACAAAAATTGTGGCTCTAAATCTTTCACTTTTGGATGTATGACCAGGTCACCTCAAGGTAAAGCCAGGTGGATATGGCCACCTAAGTTCACATGCTTCAACCAGATAAAATTTGTGGACATACCCCATGCATGAGCGGTGTTTATCAGTGACTACATTGAAAGAAGCATTTAATTCATCTTTCTTGTTTAGTGAATGATTTATCTATAGCACATAGTTTCCTTTTAATGCTTGTTGTGGCAGTGCAATGTCGTTTTTAAATACTTTCCCTACACATCTGATAATGTTGTTGAAGGGCAGGCAGCAGCAAGGGCAGCCTTGCAGCAGAGACTTGGTTTAAGCAAATCTAATCATCCTTTGGTGGGCATTATTACACGTTTAACTGTTCAAAAAGGAATTCATGTCATCAAACATGCAATTTTGAGAACCCTTGAGCACAATGGACAGGTAATGTTCTAAGTATTTTTGTTCCTTTGGTTCTGCTTTTCTCAGAGATGTTTGCTGCCAGTCTGCCTAGTTCTTTTTAAAACCACTTTTATAATGTGAATAGATTCTGCAGCTTCTTGGTATATAATTTTGCTGTTTAGCGGCGTTAGCTTTCATTTTCAGGTTGTTTTGCTTGGTTCAGCACCAGACCCTCGAATACAGATTGATTTTACAAATTTAGCAAATCAATTGCACAGCACACATGGTAACCTGGCTCGCCTTTGTTTAACATATGACGAGCCTCTCTCTCATTTGGTAAGACATCTCTGGTGAACTTGTTATAGTCTGCTGTGCTACTTTTATTAAATATCTTAACAATAGGCTGTCTCAACTGATATTTGGGATTAAATAGATATATGCAGGTGCAGATTTTATTTTAGTTCCATCACTTTTCGAGCCATGTGGACTAACACAACTAATTGCAATGCGATATGGAGCTATTCCTATTGTGCGTATAACTGGAGGTAGACTTTCTTTTAGTTTCCTCATTTCATTAATGGTGAAGGTGTTTCATTATTTCATAATGCTAGTTTTCCTTGTTTGACAAAGTAGTATTAGTTTCGTTTGACTTGCAGCTTCAGATAAATTTGCATATGGATATGTAATAACCAAAACCAAGCCTTTTCTTGCACTAAGTGTGGTCGGCTACATGGACTCTCAGTCACACAGGACTATATTCTCATCTTATGTTCATCACCCTATGATGTAGGGTGATGTGGAGTAATCAGTATCTTGGGTTATTTAAACAAGCTGTTTTAACATTTCATCAATCATGATTGTGGAATTTACATATTTGTATCGTGATCATGTCCATTCTATCCTATGGTTTAATTTCAGGACTTAATGACACCGTATTTGATGTTGAACATGATAAAGAGAGGGCAAAAGCACAAGGACTTGAGCCAAATGGGTTCAGCTTTGACGGAGCCGATATTGCTGGTGTGGATTATGCACTTAATAGGTGAGAAGGCTGGTCTTATTTTCCTTGAGACGGAATGTTAACTGGTATGCGTAGATAGCTTTCATATTGATTGATTTAGTTTTATTTTAGTACATAGATTTCTTCAAAAGGAGGGTTCCATGTTCACTTTCTGCGTCTTGTTGGAGTTCTTAAAATAAATAAATATCCTTAATCGAGTCTTATATTGGTCTAGTAAGAAAACTGTGCCTGCAGTGCAGCAGCATCTTTTCATCATGGTGAATCTGCAATTATTGATTTCTTTTTGAAAAATTTGTCTTAGCATATGGTTAAGAAACCTCTAGTTTACATCATATGGGCATTCTACAATGGTCATCCATGCTATAGGACATGGACGAGTAGAGAGCTTGTGGGGATATTCGGGTACATCATAAGGTCATATGGTTTTCCTGATCACTTTGGTCTATCTCAAGTACAACACTGTACCCTTTTCCTTTGTGAAATCTGGAGTCCGAACTTTGTGGTCTGATGCTTGTTTCTGAACTTCATAGTCTAGCGTATGCTTTAAATAGAAAATGGGAGGAATAAGGGATGGGAATCACCAAGATTTGATTCAGCGACAGTCCGTCATATGACACCTAAAAGGTGACAGTTTATTGTGAATGTTTAATTCAATGGACCACGTGCTGCTGCTGATAAACAGAAGAAAATGATTCAAGTATAATCAAATCTGTTCAAAAATTCCTAAGTCACCAAAAGTAGCAGCATGAACATCAGATACATTAGCTTTTAGAATAGCTTTATGATCCAGCTAGCCAATTTTTGCTTTATTTTCGAGCAGAGTGATACAGCTCCATATAGTCCAATGCAGGCCGGTTCCATGACCAGTCTTGCTCCATCACTTGCT
The DNA here is from genome assembly GCA_036023115.1 of Brasenia schreberi. NCBI lineage: Eukaryota > Viridiplantae > Streptophyta > Magnoliopsida > Nymphaeales > Cabombaceae > Brasenia > Brasenia schreberi. The sequence goes on along the minus strand of JAYKKT010000068.1, from coordinate 9,593,860 downwards.
TGCGTAGAGAATTAAAGCAGTTATGGGTGTCAAACCATGCAGAAATTGCCCTGTTTTCATAGGATTTTTAGCATTTCAAATGAACAAGACATTTAAGATATCTCAGATAAGAGTACAAAGAACATGAAGTTATTAATACTATTTAAAATTGTTAAACAGAAATTCTTATAGCAAGTTCGTCTAACATGGAAGAGAAGCACATGACATAGAATTAGACTTTGAATGACAATGCGCAAGAGAACTGACATTGTGAATGTGCAGCATAGAATCAGTTTTGGTCAGACAATGTATTATAAAGTAGTGAGCATGTACCATGCCAAGTTTATTATTTAAGAAGGACGATCAGTTGATATTGTTCCAGTTGTCAGGTTTATTTGTCTGCATGTTGTCATTCCTTTGTCCAACTTAGAACTATGGTCCAACCCAGAACCCTCAATGGAAGAAAAGGAAATATATTCACTCGCTTGAAATACGGGAAACTCACCATCTTCTTGTATGTCCAGCCTTTCACCATGCTGGCTACCAATTTAAATATAATCTCCATGAACTTTCGGGAAAAGGATTCGTGGTTATATTATTCAAATACCTATGCTTTAATGGACTTCACAACTTCGATGGAACAGCTTCCTAGTTATATTCGTTGAAGTACATGATGTATCCCATGAAAAGTCGATCTCAGAATTCTCTGAAGAAGCACATAAACATGCATCACACTTGCATCTGCAACATGCACGGTAGTTTAAGCAGCAGAGATAAACCTGTTGACAAATCAAATCTTGACGCAAAAAAACTTTTGTAGATTCAGCAAGTTCCATTGAAAGGTACTGAAGTTAAGGAGATTTTGTGTTTCATTGAACTTGCCTTATTAGCCGGTTCTTGGGATGGGTAGCTGTGTTGAGCTGATTGAAACTGCTTAAGAAGCAATAGTCTTAAAGTGACGTGCATGAATATAAGCTATGGACTAGTTAAACCAAGCTTGAACTCAAAAATTATAAAGAGAAATGGCATTGTGAAGCAGGTTTTTATTTCTAATTCATGTGCTTGTACAACCAAGCACTTGAATTATTTCTACTACACTATGCTATCTTTTCTCTCTGGTGCTTCTTGTCTATGATAACCAAGAAGGGTAGGCACTTATTGAAGCTTTCTCTGTTCATTTCAGGGCAGATCATATTACCTTTTTGATCTTCATGAACTCTATGAAAGCTCTGTCTGGGAACTTGATATTGTGAGATGGAGATTCCTTGAATCATAATCCATTGTTTGGAATCTGAATATGGTGTGGAGATACAATTTCTGATAGGTTGAATTTCTGTCATCTTTTTATTTCATTTAGGTTTGAGTTTGTGGGAACATATTACTTTGGCTGCTGTGATCACCTTTTCTCATTTCTACCGTCTTTCATGCTAGAATGGTCTAAACTTGGCTCTCGAGCCTGCTATAAAGTACACTGAAAATAGTTGTGAATTTTCTGGAGATCATACTATAGATCTCATGGTTCAAAGTAATTTCTACTGCATGTCCAAACTGAAGCAGGTGAAATTGGTAGCAGTGTTGAAAACATGTAATTTTTGAAATTTCAGGGATTCAGATCGATGCATGTAGTCATGTTTTCCTTGAGCACTCTACTTCAGCAAATCTTTTGTACCCCTATACTCATTCAACACTTCGCCCCTGGGGGTATCAGCGCAATGGAAAGGTCTCTGTTTTCTAAATGGGCAGTCAAGGTTCGACCCCAAGTGTGCTGCCCCTTGCACAAGCTAATGCTCAGAAGAAGCTTGAGGGCGAGGGTCCTAACCTGTGGGTGTTTGCTGGCGTGGACCAACCTGACAAAGGCAGCAGCAGTGAATTAATAAAGAAATAAATAATTTCTTTCACTATCAAAATCCTCATCCATCACTAAGATATGTACCATGTAACTGATATAGGAAAATACTGCATCATTTGTTGAGCAATTTATCTATTGTTCTCCCAAAGATGGGAAATCCTCGACCAGGGCCATTTTCCAGCATTTCTCGATGCTGTTTATACAATGCATCGGGAAAGTTAAACAGTATTTCAAAAGGTTCAGTAATTCTGGTGTGGTTAAGTATAAGTTTCCTTGAACTAATCCATGTTATGGAGCCTTCTAACAGCAAGCGGGACATGTATGACCTGATACAGGCTGCAATTAGGGTGGGGACATCCCTTGGAATTTCTAGTAAAGAGTCCTATCAGTCTTGCTATCATGCTAGGTAATTCAATCCTACCAAGAGCTAATAATTTTTTTTATCACTAATAGCTTTTGCTCCAAAAGCCAACCCATAAGATGCTCATATTCTTACATCGAGATGCACAAATTACTTATCCTTTTCTTTCTTTTGTTTTTCAAAAAAATTGAGTCAGATAATTCATCCTTGCTCTGATGAACTTGCAAAGCAAAAACAATAGCAAAAGTAGTAGGGTAACTGGGCAGAAGTGGGCTCGGTTCTTGTGAGACTTGATCTTGAAAGTATCTAAATTTAGTTGAATATAATACTTATAGACTCGCATGGGCCAATATGTTCGGGTAGAAATTGGTAGGGTTTGTACGGGCCGACTTCGTAGCTAGAATCACTTTAAGCTGGATCGAAATTTTGGACCACAAACCTGGTCCACATATTTCACTTTGGTTTCATTTTGGGTATTACCTGTAGAGATATCAAAATTCAGGGCCTGGCCCATCTGGCTCTGGGGGAACGGTGGCTGGGTTGGTCCGTCCTGCAGGACCAGATGTTATATATATATATATATATAATATATATATATAATAAAAGCTATACACATATATATACATGTAAAAATGAGCCTGGTTTGGCCTGACCCATATTTTCCCGGTGCAGCCCATATTGACATCTCTCCAAAATAACACTATCTATTGCCTTGGTTTAGGTTGGGAAACGAAAAAACAAATTTTGTCATTTGGCTACAATTATGAATAAACAGCTTGTCATGTCCCATTACTAATAATCCGTTGATGGTATTTTTTTTTCTGTGTGGTTACAAAAGGAGGCCAAACCCATACACACGCGCGCACTCATGCATGCATTCCGTTATTAACTTGGGCTCTATAAGGGTGCCACTTACTTAAAATAAGTATAGAAGACACCCATTCCACCATATTGAAACAGTGGCTTTGGTAGCAAAAGAGGCATTACCATGGCTTTCACACCTCTCTCTTTGTCCACTCAAAGAATAAAGGAAAGGCAATGTGGTCCACTTAAACAAGTAACATGCAATAATTAGTATAAGCAGATAACACCGCACAGTTTGTATAGTTCCACCGAAGGCATAAGAAAACAAATCCTATCACCTCTTGTCTGTTAGAGTCATGACAAAAAGACTAGAAAAAGGTTTGCATATTACCTGTCATACTTTAAATTTTAAAGTGAGTCTTGGATTCTCTCATCTTTTTTATTTACTTATTTAAATCTTTTGTACAAGATTTGTTTAGTAAGTCTTAAGGGAATGATTCGAATGCTGAGTAAGATGCTATCCAAGTCCCTCCAATATACAGTTACCAAAATGACAATGACAGGAAGAAAGTTTAAACAATGATCAGCTATGTGTTCACCACGCACGAACCGTCAAAAACGAACCAAAACCAAGCCTTATCTCACACTAAGTGGAGTGTGTTGCAGGAAAAAGACACAAAAAATAAATAAATCAAAGGGCAGAACACAAGAAAGGAAATATAGTATAAGTGGATAAGCCCAGTTAGCTCTTTGATTGCACCCCGAATCCTAAAGGTAGGTAATTGTAAATAAGCCGCTTGAGCCAGCTTTGCTATCCCTTGTTCTTATAATAAAATCAGGCGTTTGATTTGTCTGTCTATAAGAGTGTAACCAAATCTTACACCAGTGAGTGTAGCAGAGCCTGCAACTCTATTTACAAGCAACGACAAGGATATTTCTATTAGAACATCTTTCTAGCCGACCCCGTCTAGTATGGGAAAAGGCTTAGTTGTTGTTGTAGAACATCTTTCCTGGTTCTTACAAAAATGGTGCACTGATAGATTGAAGAACGAGTAATTCAACTCATTCACGTGCAAATTCAGGCCAAACCACGAGCTCGGTTTCCTCGATCAGTGAAAGGTTCAAAGCAAAACAAAACTACCCATCATCAAAGCAAGCCCGAGCACTCAAAATGCATCACTTATGTATGCATGGTATGTTTAAGCTGAATTTGTATGTGAATGAGTCGAATTACTTGTTTCTCAATCTATCAGTGCACCATCTTCGCAAGAACTAAGAAAGATGTTCTAATAGAAATATCCTTGTCGTTGCTTCGACTCATCTTCAACCTTTAGAGGACTCACCATCCTTCTTTCTGTTCTTTTTGTTATGTTAGACTGCTGTAACGCCCCTTGGAAGAAAAAGGCATCGGCTCTTTGATAAACCATATGCTAAGCAGCACTTAACACCAGCAATCTCTCTTTCTCTCTCTCTCTGTATATATATATATATATATATATATATATATATATATATATATATATATATATATATATATTACTAAACTATCTGCTGATATTGAGAAAATCTTAAATCGATGTCCTTTTATCAAGCACACGGATTCGCTGTATCTTTACAAAGAAATCTGTGGGTGGTGTGTCTCCCAACGACCGATTCTTTGTTCTATAATTTAGCACCCTTTGGTTTTTGGAGAGCCATCCAACTTGGAAAAAGAACTACAGTGCAGTGCCACTCTTGGCTGAATGAGCTGCAGACTATTTTAAGGGGGGAAGCAGGATTACCCTTGGACTCAACTGAGCGGTCCAGATTTACTCTTGGTTTAAAGAGGATCCCACATATTCACGTGTGGTGGTGGAGTCTTTATATAATTTGTCAGGCATTGTCGAATTCATAAATTGTTAAGAGACCAATCAATTCCTGCAGGAGTTGGTACAGAAAGGAGGGCCGCTCGTGGTGGGAAGTTGGGAGGGAAATTAGTTCACCAACTGTGTAGCAGCAGAAGTTATAATAATCTGTCTGTCTGTCTGTCTCTCTCTCTCTCTCTCTCTCTCTCTCTCTCTCTCTCTCTCTCTCTCTCTTGCGGCCATGTTCATTGCACTACAATCACTACCTTGTGTCTCTTACATAATAAATAAAATTTTAAGTTTAGTTCCTTAAAGAGATGAAACAAAGTAACAGAACAGAAGGCCTATGCCCACTATTAGTTTGTATTCAGAATGAGCTGAACAGAAGTTGTTCTAGCTTGTTCTTCAACTCAAAATCTTGGTTGTGTTCGTTTCATTAACTCGTTTCAGATGAACCAAACATGAAAGACATGAAATACAATACAAGCATCACAAAGGCAACACGAAAGGTACATAATTTCGTCGTAGAACTTACTCTCATTGGCATTTTTCTCTTCTCCTTGTTTTTCATGTTTAGAATATCCGGGTATTTCCTAATCACCCTTATTTTATCCCTTGGCCAATTATGTCTACTTATATTAGTAACATGTTTCAGCTCATAGTTACTGGGAACTCAATTTTTTTCTTTAGAAGCAAGTTGGGGTTGGGCAGACGCCTACTGGATATGCACGCCCTCAGAGTATCGATCTCGGGACCTTCGAGTTGGAGTTTTTGTTTCTAGTGGACCCAATGCCAAGAGAGTCCTGGCTCCTTGTGCAAGAGGGAAACTCACTTCCAATTTTCCCTTTCTTAAAACCCACCTTAAAAAAAAAATACTCATGTTGCTCTCTCAGCCCATTCTTATCCCAGTAGTTATTATAACCTATACCTCTATTTGACACTAAATCCTAAATATTTTTTTCACAAGAAGCATATCTTGTTAATTGCCCTTCGTGCTTCCTCTTTTCCTCTATATTTTCTTTCTTTTTTCTTGTGCTTATAAAATTGGGGGAAATTCATCTCCTGAAGAGATTCTCCAAAGTCTTCCAGTTGAAAACGCCATATTTGTGCATGTTTTAAAAGGGTATGCTACAGTTTTCCCCAAAGGACGGAGTGGGTAGTTGGGGTAATTCATATTGCTCTTTATCTATATCGGCCAAAGCCTGACGGAGTAATGCCTATGGATAGTGAAGATCAATAATAACGCTGAAAGATGAGATTGATAAAGAAGAAGTAAATCATGGATGAGGTACATGGAATCCGGTTAATCTGAGAATATCTATACAGACTAATATAGACTTCCCCGCCTGAATTTTAGCCGGGAAAACTTCACCTCACGCCGCAAAAATTGTTAAGGTCTTCCACTGGTTTTAGTGGTTGACGTTTTACCGGTGTAGCTTACAAGAGATCGTCTGTTCGACTGAAGGAAAAGAGAAATCTAGGCTTCATGTGCAAGAACCAACAATGTCAAAAGGAGGAAGCTTCTGGTCATCACATGACAATAGAAAATTAGTTATCAGTTTCTTGGGCCGTATGGGGACAATAATTTGGGTACATATCCTTTCAGTGGACAATTTCTTAAGATGATTGGCATCCAGCAAACGAGATACAGAGAAGTGAAAAGGACATTATGTTTGGCATTATCTTACATCTTAATTATGACCCCCTTGAAGGTGCAACATAACTACACACATATAGATAGATAGATAGACAGACAGATAAAAGTATTCACCATCGTGACTCATACAAGTATGTTGTGATTAAGCATAGACTCACAACATGGTTTTAAGATTTCAGAAAGTTGCTTGGAGTTATAATCTAAGGACTAATATAGAACTGATTATAATTAAAATCAAAATATTAAGTGAGAGAATGTTGTAACTAAGTTATAATCCAATTCAAATGTGACCATCTCATCTAACTTAAGCATCTTATATTAAAAGTTTTATACGTATGCTTCAAAATTTAAATATCAGAAGACTTGACCTGCCCTTCGTTATGAACTACACCTCAAGAGATGGAATTGAACAAAAGAAAGAGAGTGACGAATTAAAACAGCCTATAACATACGCTTCTCTGCCCTAAACATAAGAAATATCGCACTGAAGTCCGCTGCCAAAGGGTCCAAAAGGTGGCACCTGACACTCTGGTGGTATGATCAGAGAAAACAGCTACCGTTTTGGAGCACAACCAACAACAGGATTAAGAGAAAGGAAAATAGAAGGAAGAGAAAAAACTGTTCCTAAAGCTTACAATTGCGTGCTTTGAGAATCTGAAAAAGTTTTATACAACTTTACTCGACAAACCCAGTGATGGTCAGAACTGCATGCCTGACCTTGCTGAGATCCCTCCCTTTCAACGTCCTTCCCGCACCTTCATAAACAGACGAGGATGTTATGTGACTCCTTGCAAGCTTCTTGGCAATCAATTCATGTGGTGGAGCTCTATCATCTTCATCATCATCATCGTTGTCGTCCTGATCCACATTTCTATGCAGGCCTTTCTTGTAAATCTTTGACCAGTCGGGGATGTTAATGGGAGCGGATTGCTGCTCAATTCTGATTTCAGGATTGTTGGTATTCTTGGGAATCATCATAGAGGAACTGCATGTACCGTACGTTAATCTTCTTGGCGTAGACGCCTCGTTGCTTATCATACCCTTGTAGATACTCTCTGTCTCCTCCTTATGTCCTAAAGCAGACCAAATCTCCTCCTCATCAAAATCTGTATCTGCCATGGATTCTGACTCCACAAAAGGACCCTCAAATGAAGAAAGGGAAGACTAATTTAAGGAGGGCTGTAGTGAAAGAACACCTCAAGGTAAAGCTGTTTACATAAAAGATTAGATGGGTTTGTGTGTGAAGATCAAATCCCGTTCATGTTTTGGGCCTTAGACAGTTGAAAACCTTCAACAGAAATTCTTTACAGGTAGGTTTCTTTAGGCACCCTCTTTGTTGTACTTGGTGTCTTTAGAGACACTGAGTAGTTTCAGGGTTATGCAGAGGGAAAGAGAAAGGGAGAGCCCAGAGAATTTATAAGGGAGGGGACATGAAAGCTTTTAAAGTTTGCTTGGTGATGGATGGGGCCTAGAGAAAAGTGAATTGTTGGGTTCCATGCGCTCTCTTTCTCCAAGAGTTGTAAAATAGAAGTTCTTCCTTTTGTATTTTACTCTTTGGCACGAGAGATACTGAGAGAGGATCAACCAATACAGAAACAATGACAGAAACCAGTCAAAACTCTCTCTCTCTCTCTCTCTCTCTCTCGCTGGACTACTACTTTGAAGTAACTTATCGCATTATCTCTCCTTTGTCTGTTTCTCTGTAAGGTACGAAAAGTTGCAAGGTGTTGAAGCGATTTCAACGGCGCCCTGGCTGCAGGTGTGAAGAATATATATGACAGAACATCTGTTTTTTTCTTTGGGAAACTTGTCAAAATTCACCTGCAACATATGATATCATCCAAATATTATGCACTCTTACTTCTTATTACCACTGTTTAAACGGCCCCATATATGTGCGTCTGTTTGACTGGTTGTGTCGCTATCAGTCAAAACAGACGCATATATATATATATATATATATATATATATATATATATATATATATATATATATATATATATATATATATATATGTGTGTGTGTGTGTGTGTGTGTGTGTGTTGTGTGTGTGGCGCTATCACACACACCACACACATGTATGTGCGTCTGTTTGTATGTATGTATAGAATTGTGAAGCCAACCATCAAACATAATAGATAAAAATTGTAAGGTTAGAAGCGACCAGCTGCTGAAATAGGTTTTCTTATTCAACCCGATGAGTTTTATGGCATCACCACATTCATTTATCAATTCAAAAGCTAGATTCCCTAAAAAAACTAAAGCAAAAGCGAAGGGTTTTCCTAAACAAGCTTTGTAGTTGCCTTTGTCAATCATGTGAAGGCAGTCATCTTGAACTGCGGTTCAACTTTCTTCTTGTGTCAACACGCCCCTCTGCAACCAGCACTGGCTGATCTAGAAATTTTTTTGTAGATGGAAAGAATAGCTCACGGTTTTATCATGCACCACATATTCTAACACCACAATTACAACGTAAGATTTGCATTTTAGCCCACAAATTCAACCATGTACTTTTAATCTTTCGAAATCGTGGAAGAAGGGTACATGATGCCAACACCTCGCTTCAATGGAAATAAGCCGGTGCTTGTGTTTGCTTTGGTGGTCCCATTGAGGGTGTTCAATGCAGATTATGAACATCAGTGGCGGATCCAGAAATTTGTTTTGAGTGGGGCGGAATTCAGGTCCAAATATGATGGGCTTTAAAAAAGTTTATTAAAAAAAAATTAAATACGTAATTCAAAATTTTCCAAATTTGAAGCGGTCGCCTGACCCACCATAATGTGAATCCGCCACTAACAATTCACAATTTGCTACAATAGTTTGTTAGAAGTTTATGTTTTAATACAAGTTTGCTTAGTCCACTAAAGTAAGAAGAAAGAGAAAAGAAGAAGAGACATGCAAGACAATTCCTATTAAACACTCCAGGTGTTTGGTTTCGACCTGATCTGACAGGTTGAATTAGATTGGAGCTGCCTCCAGAACTGGAACCAAACCAGACACCCCACAGTTTGGTTCCAGTTCCACCTATTAAAGACTGAACTGGAGCCACTACTTACATACATACATACATACATACATACATATATATATACATACATATATATATATATACATACATATATATATATATACATACATATATATATATATATACATACATATATATATATATATACATACATATATATATATAAGTACTGTATGTATGTATATATATATATATACATACAGTACTTACATACATACATACATACATACATACATACATACATGTATATATATATATACATACATACAGTACTTACATACATACATATATATATATATATGTATATATATATATATATATATATGTATGTACTATATATATATATGTATGTACATATATATATATATACATATATATATATATATATACTATATATATATGTATGTACATATATATATATATACATATATATATATATACATATATATATATATATATATATATACATATATATATATATATATATATATATATATATATATACATACAGATATATTGGTAACTAGACACCTATTTATGCTCAAATCTACTTCAATATTTCTATCCTTCTATTGACATGATTAATGATCAATATTTTGAATTAAAAAATAAAAAGTATTATTATATTTTTTGTGTGTTGTATTAAATGTCTTGTTTTATCACCTCCATTATTGTCTCAAAGATTGATTGATTGAGATGATAAAGTGGAATTGAGTATGGATAGGTGCGTGCATGAACTACACACATATATATCTTTCAAATGAGAGAAGAAATTGACTTACTATTGTTAGGCTCACACCAGAGCCAAGGCCTCAACCCGTGGCTAAAACCAGTTTGCACTGGTGTGATCAAGTTCATGACTCGTGCTTAGATCAATGGCTTTAGGGACGACTACTGCTATATATATTAAGGTGTTGGAAATCAGACATCGTTTATTGGTTTGCATTGCCAAAATCATCTCATACGTATTGCTTATTTGTATATATGCTCTCAAGCATCATAAATTTCTCTTGTGCACAGTTGAAAACACCATTTCCATGCTTGATCTCCCCCAAAAGCCCAAATGTGCATCAAGAAATTATGCTGTTAGAAACAAAGGGTAAAGAGGATTGTAGAAAAATGATAAACTCCTTACGGCCTAACCGAACCCATTCTTGGTTTAGTCAATTGCATTTAAACTCATCTTTACCAATGAACCGATCATCGGTCGTCATCACCTTTAATCCCATATGGACCCAGTCAAGTTAGATCGTGCTTAGTTAATCGGGGCTTTCGAGATTTGAACTGACCAAGCCTGACTTAGTCGGTCCACCGTGAGGACCACCTATAGGGTGTGCCATTTGACTTGAACCATCTTGCCTAACTATACATATAATATTGTTCTATAATCTTGTACATATCTTGACCATTAACTGCCCAACACTCACAAACAAAAATCATAAGGGGCTCTAATTATTGTTCTATAATATTTACTTTTCAACTTTAATGGTATCTTCTTGCCACATACAACATCTCTCCATTTTAACCTAATTGATTTTATGCATAATATCTCCATCAAATTCTCTTATCGCTTTGAAAAATGAATCATAGGTATTTAAAACTTTCTTAAGAGAGATGTCATGTGTGCCAATCTTGTGTCATATGGAATAATAAATGATCAAATTTGCATTCTATATATTTTGTCTTTGTTCTACTAAATTGAAAACCTTTATTTTCTAATATTTTTTTCATAGTTCCAATTTTAAACTCCGCCCATGTAAGGGACCCGGATAAAAGATGAGGGTTGCGTTAGGCTTCCAACAGCCAACGTAAAACTTTATCAGACTTACCCTGGATTCTACAAAAAAATTCATGTAGCCAACCCTATCTAGTATGAGGAAAGGCTTAGTTGTAGTTGTAGTTGTAGATTGTAGTTCCAAATTCCTATTAACTTTTTTCATTATCCAAACACAATATCATCCACAAATAACTTACACCAAAATACTTCATCATGATACGTTTTGTTGACTTAATAAGTTAACCAAATTTGTTCTCTTTATTTTGAGAATTTCACTAAGAAATTATGCTTTCTTATGTATAATTTATAACTAAAATAAAAATTTCTTATCATGTCATTGCCTAACTATATTTTCGGTTCCATCCAATTAGTATTAACAATGTGATCACAAAACAACAGTTGGAGATTTCTAAAATGTTTTCCGGCGAGGTAAATAACCCACGGTTTCAACACAATTACATAGTTAATCTCCATTTTGCTTTCTCCTTTTCCTAATAAAATGACTGTTTTCTGCATAAGCACTTTGATTTGGCTTGAAATTCCCTGGTCCAAATGGTTTGAACTATTTTGTACCCTAATCAACCGGTTTTTAGGTGTTCAAAGATTTTACACTTGAGCAAAACTCATGGATCTTTGAAATGGGTCTGGATAGGCTTCAACATCAGTTTTTAGTAGCAATTCTTGATTTTACGTTACCACTCTTAGGACTCATATAGCCTCTTTTAAATCATTAACTTATAATATATTGAATGAGCTATGACATTTCGACATTAAACTTTGGTGTGTGTGAGAGAGAGAATAATTAAATGATACTTAAGTGCTAACCTTTCTTTGGAAGCAAATGAACCTTTTATTGCGAAAATGAAAGGCAATTATAGAATGTAACACTTCCGGTGCAATTAAAATCCAGCTACTATGCACAGAGTGTGTCAGCTCAATGGCAAGGTGCTCTATCATCGTTGCTGCTGGTGGGGAGTTCGACTCTTAGAGGGTGCATGTATGTATTAGGCTTTGGCCTCCTTTTGTAACCGAAAAATGCAGCTATCATTTGAAAAGTTTTTAAACATGCTGTTTGTGGATAAATGAATAAGAGTCTTACTATCTTATTAGTCTACTACTACTAAGCCTTTTCTCATACTAGATGAGGTCGGCTACATGGATTCTTTGTTTTTTTTGTAGAATCCATGTTAAGTCCGACAAAGTTTTATGCTCGTTATCGGAAGCCTAACACAACCCTCCTCTTTAATCCGGGCCTGGGACCAATCATGCAAGGGTGATGCAAGGGTGATCCATTACATTAGCAGAGTTACTATCTTATTAATCTACGCATATTATTTTATCCAAAGTAATCCTATATTATTGCTCTAATATGTCAACACAGGATAACCAAGGGCTAGAAATGAATCTGACTCATGCTTTAATATTCTTTTATAATTAGGAGGCCAAAAGTAGAACTCTTTACAGAGGAATAAAAGCAAAATTATACAGAACCAGGCGGCCGAATGGTAGTTGCTTTAAAATTTGTTTCTCCTTTGTGATTTTTGAATCATTAATTAAGATATGGATTAGCATTAGACTTGGACATATTAAACTCAATATCTTAGAATTATATTTAAATTTTAGTTCATATTTAATTGGGTTGAAGTTGGAGTCGATTCAGTTTTTTAATCTAAGATACCATTTGAAGCCCATTCTCTTTTATTTCACAAAAGTGGCCTCGATTCTCAGGGTTAGAGGGTCTGCTTGAATGTGTTCTGCACCTGTTTTTCTTTGCAAGAGGAGCCTCAACTCTTCTGGTTAAAGGGTTAACCATTAATCGCTGTAGGTTATGGAATGGTCACTTTTGGCACGTACTTGCAAAATCAGGAAAAAAAAGGATTTTTTAATGAATATTTTACTTTATTGAAAATCGTAGAGAAAATACCAGAACTATTTTTTCATAAGTTAAACTCGGAAAACTTAAGATGAGAATACAAAAGGAAAATGTAAAGCCTAATATAAATGCGAAAATATAACTCTCTTGAATTAAAAAAAAAAATTACAAAAAGTGAGACTTCTCCTTTTGAAAAATCTCTTGGACGGAAACCGGTTTCCACTTCAAGCTAAATCAGAAGCTTATGACGAATTTACTGAAGGAGTCCTGGAAATGTAAAATATTCATATAGCCACCTAACTTTTCAAGGTTATTGCACTGATGTCCTTGGCCGTAGTGAATGGGGCACATTTGATTCTTTTCAAAGGTTAAAATGTCATCGTATTTCTTGAGTATTTGTAACAGCATGACATTGTGATTAACGTGAAATGCCTACAAAAATCCAGGCAAAATAAAGACCGAACTTAATATATAGCATGGTGGTTTAAAGCTTCATGAGATAATAACAAACAAAGCCAGCTTGACTTGTTCAACTTGTCTCACAAGTAATATAGGGATGGTCATCAAGGGAAATGTTGACCTACATATCTTAATTATATAACTTGACTTATATCAACCTAACGATTAGGGGCCATAACTTGCTTGATAAGCGAATTTGCCATCAATAGTAGTCACATTTGCCAAAATATGCCAATTTTAAAGGCATTTTATTCAATGAACCTGATTGGACTGTCGATACATAACGAACGGGATGCTTATAATTCCTTTCTTAATGATAAGGAGATATTTCTTTTGTATACATTCAGAAGTCATTTGGTATTCTAATCATGTTCCAATGATATCATTTGGTTACTTCAAATGACATAGAAATTAAAATTAATATACATTATAATTAGATTAACTTCACCCATGTAAGGGATCATCCTTGCATGGCCGGTTCCAAGCCCGGATAAAGGAGGAGGGTTGTGTTAGGCTTTCGACAGCCAGCATAAAACTTTATCGATTTTTTATATCATGGATTACATAAATTATGAGCATTCCTTTGGGGCGTCCCCGCCTAGCGACGCGCTGCAGAACCTAAATGCAATGAAAAGTAAGTAAGGGCCACTATATTTTTGTCCGGATGTAGTGAATCAATTGCAGAAAGGGTTTCCACATCATGGATGGGTGTGGGTAAAGAAGTTAATCCCACTACATTGTCGCCCAAATGTAGTGAATAAATTACAGAGAAGGTCTCCACATTTTCAATATGGACGGATGCGGAGATAAGGAAGCTAGTCTTACATAAAAAGATTCGTATTGGTTCTTAGAATATCGAAACATTGTCCGATAAGCTTATGGAGGTACTAGATACTATGATTCAGAGAAAGATTTATATTTTATGTTTACAAGGGACAAAATGGGTTGGAGAAAAAGCAAAGAAGATTTAGGATATACTGGTTTTAAATTATGGTACTCAGGTAAAGAAAAGGTTTGAAACAAAGTTGGTATTATAATAAATAAAGATTTAAAGAATAGTGTAGTAGACATACAACGATATGATACTGAATCATTACGTTGAAATTAGTGTTAGGAGCAGAGGTTTTGAATATAGTTTGTGCTTACGCACCCCAAGTAGGACTAGAAGATAGTATAAAAATAACATTTTGGGAAGAGTTAGATAAGGTGATTCAAAGAATTTCACAAAGAGAGATGATTTGTTTAGGAGAAGACTTAAATGGATATGTCAGGAAAGGGGCATTAGGATATCAAGGTATTCATAGAAACTTTGGTTTTGTGGATATAAATGAGGAAGGTAGGGAGATTTTAAATTTTGCTATGGCATTTGATCTCTTTATAGTCAATACAATCTTTAAAAAATGAAATGAACATTTAATTACTTATAAGAGTGGCTTATTGTAAATACAAATTGATTACTTTATTTATAAAAAAAAAGATAGAGTGTGTTGTAAATATTGTAAGATAATTTTAGGAGAAATCTTAACCACCCAACATCGACTTTTAGCTATAGATTTATAAATAAAAAAAATAGACAAAAGAAAAAAGTGAACTGAGCTATTCGGACTAAATGGTGGAACCTTAAAATAGAGAAAGAAAATATATTTAAACAAAAAGTCTTTCAAGGAGATGCTTGGAATTATGTTGGTATACCTTATTATAAGTGTAACAATATGGTTATACATATTAGGAAAGTGGTGAAAGATGTGCTAGGTGAATTTAAGAGATGTGTATCGGAACAAAAAGAAGCTTCGTGGTGGAGTGAAGTAGTGCAAAATAAAATCAAGGTAAAGAGGGCATATTACAAATTAGGTTGTGCTAAGAAAACTAGTGAAACTTTAAAGGCTTATAAGAAAGCAAAGAAAGAAGCAAAAAAGGCCGAAAGTGATACAAAAGCTAAAATTTGAGAGGATTTATATAAAAAACTCAACTCAAAAGAGGATGAAAGAGATATTTTTAGGATAGCTAGGGTTAGAGTAGATCTGTTAGATGCATCAAAGACAGGGATGAAAAAATTCTAGTAGCAAATGATGATATAAGAAATAGATGGAAATTTTTTTATAAGCTTTTTAATGCAAATAAAGATGTTAATATTAGGTTAGGAGAGTTAGCCAAATGAGAAAAGTATATAAACCACAATTTCTACTAATGTATTAAAAATAATAAAGTCAAAGAGCCTCTTAAACATATGAAGGGTGGTAAATCGGTAGGACGAGACAATATTCCTATAGAAGTTTGGAAAATCTTAAGATAAACAGGAATCAATTGGCTCACAAGACTATTTAATGAAATATGAAGAAACCAAAAGATACCCAAAGAATGGAGAGCGAGTACACTTATACCCATATATAAGAACAAGGGAGACATTTAGAATTGTGTGAATTATCAAGGTATCAAGTTAATGAGTCATACTATAAAATTATGGGAAAGAATTATCGAATGTAGGTTAAGACAAGTATTGAGTACAATACTTGTCTTAACCTTTTGATTCATGCTAGGCAGATCTACTGTTGAAGCGATTAACCTTTTGAGATGTCTTATGGAACATTTTAGAGCAAAAAAGAAATATCTTCACATGATATTTATTGATCTAGAAAAAACTTACGATAGGGTACCGAGGGAGGTTCTTTGAAGAATCTTGAAAAAAAGAGGTATCCCATTGACATACATAAACCTTATAAGAGACATATACGATGGTGCAAAAACATGTGTGAGAACTCATGAATGAATGACAGTCTTCTTTGAAGTTAATATTAGGTTACATCAAGGATCAACTTTAAGTCCATACTTATTTATAATAATGATTGATGAGTTAACAAAATATATTTAAGATGAAGTACCTTGGTGTATGTTATTTATAGATGATATTGTGTTAGTGGAGGAGTCTAAGGAAAAAGTTAATAAAAAATTGAAACTATGGAGAGAAACATTAGAAAGTAAAGACTTCCGACTTAGTAGAACAAAGATAAAGTATATGGAATGTAAGTTTGATCATTTGGTTACTTCAGGGGACATAAAAATTAAAATTTACACACATTACATCTCCAAAATTTAAGTTTTAAATACCTAGGGTCAATTTTTGAGAGTGATGTAAGAATTGATGGAGATATTACTGATAGAATTAATGATGGTTGGTTAAAATGGAGAGAAGCATCAAGTATTTTTTGTAATAAGAAATATCATTAAAGTTAAAAGGTAAATATTATAGAGCATCAGTTAGACCTGCTATGTTTTATGGTTATGAGTGTTGGGCAATTAATCATCAATATGTACAAAAGATGTCTGTAACATAAATGAAGATGTTGAGATGGATGAGTGGTCATACCAGAAAAGACCGTATACATAATGAGGTTATTAAAAATAAATTATGTGTGACACCAATAGAGGATAAAATGAGAGAATATCATTTAAGATGGTTTGGACATATAGAAAGAAGACCGAAAGAAGAACCTTTAAGAATGTATGAAAACTAGATTTTGAAAGTATTAAAAGATGTAGAGGACGACTACAAAAGTATTGGAAAGAAACAATAAAGAATGATCTAGCTTATTGTGAGTTAACTGCTAATATGACGCATGATAGAGCTCGATAGAAACAAAAAATCCATGTAGTCGACCCCATCTAGTATGGAAAAAGGCTTAGTTGTTGTTGTTGTATAATTAGATTAAAGACTTCCTTAAGTTCACCTACGGTTAATCATCGTACAAGCACCAAGGAAGTGAAGTTATGGTAGAGACAATGAAAAACTCAAGAGAAGAAGAAGCATTGTTTTTATATAGGCAAGATGGAGTTAGGCGAACCCTAGCCAGGAGAGCCGTAGTTCTTCGTGCGAAGCACTTATTTGCACAGATCTAGAAACGATTGAGTCTATTTGAAAATTTTGATGTGTTATCGTTCCATGGTAAATACGTTAATTGTGAGGTGGTAAGTCGGAAAGTTTGTCCTCAAATTTAAAGGGTGGGGGGGAGACGATTGCGTCTGCCATCAGTTATCGTGTGGAATCTTCTCCCGCGAAGTGCGCCTCTTTCCTTTTGGGCTTTTCTGGGCAATCGTGAGGATCGTCATCGTCGCGGACAAGAGGTGGAAATCTTTCTCTGTTGTTTAATCTCTCTTTCTTCTGTTTTTTATGTGAATGGGCGATTACGCCGTGGTTGAAGCGATTTATTTGATTTTTTTCTTCTCGTTCGCCCTCTGTTTCTTTGTGAACCATTATTAGGATATTCTGTTATCCTTATCCTGGTTTTGTTCTTATTTTTGTGCATAATTCGTCTTTCGCGAGTTTGTAATTGATTATCCTGCTTGAGAGCGTTGAATTTATTGACCTTTTGTCTGTTTTGAGATTTGAATGGGGAGAATTTTTGGGGTTGATTCTTTTCTTTGGTTCATCTTATCCCTCTTTTTTTGTGGATAATTTGTGGACGTAATTTCTAATTCGTGGGTCTCTGTGTGTGTGTTGCGGCTAGAGGGGTTCTTTGTACAATTCGCATTGATTTCCGTGTTGTGGTCCAAATCGTTTTCCTTTCCCTTTTTGGTTTTCTGACGTAAATGCGACAGCATCGAGGTGCTAGATTGTTGTCGTGTTTGAGATTTGGATAATCTCAATAATGGCTTTTGTTGTTGGCTTTTCTGCTGTGTTTATTTTGCTGGTGTATATATATTTGCGATTTAGCGCGATGCCTGAGGTTTTAAACGTGCTATTTTATCGGGTTCGATTCTGGCAATTATTTGTTAGTTATGGTGCTTCAGTCTTTCCGTTTTCACATTTCTTCTCCTTTGTTTTCTCATAGCTTAACTTGTTTTCCTTCCATATCTTCGGAGCTATCTTGTAGGGATCTGGTGCACCCTTAATACTGAAGTTATGGTTGCACTTATGCTGCATGCCTCATGGGCAAAACCCTTGTTTTGAAATGTTTCATACTAAAGAATTTTCTTCATTATGTCAACACGTAATTTTGTAAACTTTGTCTCTATACATTCATTATGTCAACGTGGGAACTTTCTTTTAAGATTCTAAGCACTTTTTCATCTATAGACATAAACCCATTTTGTGTTCAGTTGCTCTTGCAATCTCACTTCTTTGTGTTTGTAGCCTAGTAATTATTCTCTGCTCCCCAATTCTCTTGTTTGGTCATGCTTTTGTTCATTGTGTCGATTTTTTGTTGTCCTTACAATTTCACTTGTCTGAACATTTTGGTTTGGTTTTGAATCAGGTGTAACTAACTGGGGACTACCATGTCAAAGGGTTCATTTAAGCTGGAGCAACCGTTAGGTTTGTGCTTCAAACCTAGTATCATCTCTGTGCTCTGCAGATTTGTGTGACTTTGTGTGTAGGTGTGGTGAGAACCATGGAAGCAACATGAATGATAAAGATGCTGATGATTACGAGGATGCCAATATGGATATTATTGGCTTTCTTGTTGGTCTTGAAGATCGTTGCCTCTGCTTTCTGGTACCTAGGATGTGGGGTACTGAAGAGGATTATGAAAGTGTATGACACTAATCAGAAAGGGATTACTATTGTCCACTCCCAATGCTGTAGAAGGGACAGGGAACAAGAGTTTTTTGTTGAAGGGAAGACCTATCAAACTGGGAATGTGACAAATAAATAGCCTATCTTTGGTAGTAGTCTATCTTTATTATATCCTGAGTTGTAAATCATGTTGGAAATAGGTATCTGGTTATGATTCGTATTACCACCAGCATTTGCTAAAAAATAGGGGAAACATTGTATCCTGCAATAATGAGAGGACTAGGTTGAACAACCAGAAAGCTTTTCTAGGCATTGAATCCTTCCATTCTCAGTCTCATAGTCAAAAGGTCAAGTTTTAGTCGATTACATGATTACTGAACAGCCTTTGTTTTAATTTCTCATGTATCTTTCTCCAAAAGCTGCAATGGGCCATTAAACTCCTTCATATTATTCAACATAGAGGAGCATGGTCGTTGAATATTAGGGAGCTTCTTGGATATTGTGTGTTTCTGTTTACCACTCAATGTACACTACGAAAGTTCTTTAATTACCCTCAAATTTATGAGCAGTATTCTGTTATTATGATTTTGTAAACCGAAATGATTTAATCAGATACCAGTTTATTTGTCCATTTATGGTACTTATTTGTGGAACTTCAGAAAGAAGGCAGGCAGAAGCTGCTCGGATCAGGGAAAAGTATCCTGATAGAATTCCGGTGAATCTTCTATCTTGTTAGTGGAATGCTATCTTCATAACTACGAAATTTTGTGCTGACATCTTCTGTTATTTGTTGTCATAGGTTATTGTTGAAAAGGCTGATAGAACTGATATACCAGACATTGACAAGAAGAAGTGAGTTATTAAATATTGTTCTGTTGTTGTTGTTTGTTATCATTTTGTGAACATGGTGCTTTCAAATGTCTTGATGTGTTCTATCCATATTGGTTTCTGCTACTTATGTGTCACATTTAGGTTTTTTCTATCGTTTACGGAAATACTTTGGATAACATGCTTCAAGCATTGTCGTCTATCTGTTTATGTTTGCTTTCCTGGAGAGAATAAGCAAATATGTTTTAAATGCACTTATTTCAGGTATCTGGTTCCAGCTGATCTTACTGTGGGTCAGTTTGTTTATGTGGTTCGGAAGAGGATAAAGCTCAGTGCTGAAAAAGCCATCTTTGTATTTGTCAAAAATGTGTTGCCACCCACTGGTAAGGGGGATAAAAGGAGTTTTTCTTTTGTATGCATGTGCACAAGCAAATTGTGTGTAGTCCATGCGTTCTATTCACCGACAACTTTTCGTACAGCTGCTTCAACAGTCAATTTTGTTCTGATATCGGTTATTGTAGCATGGAAAATCCCAATACTTCAACTGCCGACATGGCCAGATCGGATGCTATCATAAATAGTTTTTACACTACGTTGAATTGGCTCTTTTTCTTCGGTCAGTAAACTCATTATGCAGAGAGAGAGAGAGAGAGAGAGAGAGAGAGAGAGAGAGAGAGAGAGAGATTCTGCAGCAGCATCTTTTCTATGTACGGGAAATCTTTAGGCGGTGGTATGAAATAAATGGTGGTATTTTTGAACAGTCATCTTTTTCTTTTTGCCTAATGATGGAGCTTTTGTTCGTCCAATTGCTTGGATTTCACTTGTAAGTTGTAACTGTTCTATTGACTGGGACTGTTGGTCGCAGGTGCATTGATGTCAACTATATATGAGGAGCATAAGGATGAAGATGGCTTTCTTTATATGACCTACAGTGGGGAGAATACCTTTGGGGCATATTAGACCCATCACGTCTGCCGCAATCTCTCGTAAATAATGAAGATAAGATTGTATATTCTTGCATGTCATTTCTCTCTTTCTTGGCCGTTTTACTCGTTTCATAAGTCAGTGGAACCTAATGAACTTGTCCGTCATCTCATACTTGGCATTCAGAAAACTCTTACTTATGCATGTCTATCAATGAAAAAAGTTGTTATTATATGGCAATGGCTCTATACCTTACCTGCTGGGAAGTTTATTTCCTAGTTTGTCATGTTCTTTGTGATATTGAAAATCTTGATTCTCAAATGCACTGCGAAGCATCAAAGTCCAACAGTGATGCGTGTGCTCGTGCGTGGGAGGAATATGTGTTCAACTCCTTTCACGAGGAGGACAAAAGCTTGAGGAACTTCCTCCCCCTTGGCCTTCTATCATTTAGCTTTTTCTAGTGTTTACCAATGGGAGGGAACCACTTGTGGATAAGCAAATCCAAACTCTAACCCGTTTCTGATTGTATTCGCCTCAACCCAAGCATTATGTGCACTTCCGGAAGCTTTATCATTACAGAGAAAGATAATGGTGCAATACCATCATTCATCTCATATCACCGCCCCAAGATCGCTTAAAAGTAGAAAAGATGGTGCTGAAACTCTGTATGTGTGTGTCTGATGAGTTTACCAACCAAAAAGGAGCCAATTCAACGTGATTTTACCACAAACCATTCGTATGATGGTAGGCCTTTCATCCGATCCGGACATGTCGGCAGTTTAACTATTAGGGTTTTTGATGCCATAGAGCTCAATTTGTAACAGTGCCACGAACTGATCTCAGAACAAAATCGACTGTTGAAGCAGCTTAAGAACAAGGTCTCGATACATAGTGACACGGATTAAAACAATTCCTTGTTAATGCGACCAGTTCATATCAAAACGCATTACTCAAACAACCTCGTGGGCCAACACTACAAGACAATCATGCAGGGCTTCACAACCATTTGATTTTATCAAGGAAGAAAAAGGAGACGCAACTGCGGACACGAAAATTCCATAGATTCAGATATCATGACGCGTGTCCAAAAGGCCAAATCAGTCCTAAACAAAATATCCAGATCCCTAATAACATGACATGTTGAATACGTGAGTGAAAAAACTGATAGAAGTCATGAATTAAAAGAATGTGCATGCTATTTAGACTGACCTTAAATTTGTTACACAGGCTGCACAACAAGGAACAAGAGGACATAGCATTGTGCATAAGGTACAAGAGTACAACAACCTGTGCATATAGACATGAGCAAGATTTCACACCTTTTCGTGGGACACCTGTTAGCACCATTGGTTGGAAGAGAATTTGTGCAAAAGATAATTTTCAATGTAAATCAGAAACTCCATGCTGCTTAATAGAACACAAGTGCATAAACGTGCGACCATTTTACTGAATGTGCTTGTGCACATGCATATAAAAGCAAAGTTCTTATAAGAAAAACTACTTTTGTCCCCCTTGCCAGTGGGTGGCAACAGATTTTTGACAAATATACAGATGGCGTGATCGGCAATCAGCTTTAGACTCTTCCTAACGACAAACATACTGGCTCACAGTAAGATTGGCTGGAACCAGACAGTTACCACTAAAAGAGGGGAAAAAAGAAGAAGAGGAACATTGGGGTCATCTGTGGTTTTTTCACTTGTTTCTCTCAATATATATACGAAGTTAAAGCTAAACCATTAAAGAATAGATATACTTCCTCTGCAGGGCAGACAAGAGGCCTCGTTTATGTGAATCTTGTTAGCACGCACTCTTCATGTTTAAAGGCATTCAAAGTTGAGTTACTTAAAAAGCAACAGTGTTTGAAATATACACACGGTAAAAGGTTAAAATACAGAAGTCCATATCCAATAGCATCGTTTTCGGCAATAAAGAGTCACGATTGGAGAAGTGCTAGGTGAAAAAATTTGCGAAGTTCAATGTCAGACAGGCTATTTAGATGTCCTCTTCTGATACTGGGTCTTCACCCATTTGATTCCAATGTTTGTCCCACTTTTGACCTTCTGCGCCCCCAAGACCGTGGCAGCTTTGGCCTTCTCCATGCCCACAGAAGCAGCAGCTTTCATTTTGGCATTCATCTCGGACATCTTGCTTCCAGTGGTGCTGCCAGTCTGGCCTTTGTTTGAACCCATGTTCTTCCAATGCCCTATGACAGTGATTGCATGTTGGAGATCATCAGAGAAAGAAAGTGTGATGAATGACAATGGATGTTAAGGGACAGCGCAACCTCCTACAAGAATATAATCGTTGCAACAATAGTTTTCAATTTATCATCATCAGAAGAGGCATTGTAGCTAACTTGTATCTTAGCATGATGCTATCTGTCTTGCTTCTTATCAGCTGATAAATGGTCAAGTTTAGAAAATACTTTCTCAAGTTCTAGGATACCACCATGAATCTTGTATCTGTAACTTTATAAAATTGTGAAGGATATGCGGCAATATTTGAAAATTATAAGTTCGAAGCATAAATAAATTCCAGTTGAATTGAAAGATGTCTTAGCACTCAGCAATAGCTCACCTGGCTAGGGGACTCGACACAAGTTGGTCTTGAGCTCGATGCCTGGGACATGATACCTGGTGTCAGCCTCCCCCATTGTAACCAAAAAGAAAAAGATGCTCTATGAGCCTTTTCTAGACTGGAAGAACGAGTAGTTCTGCAAATCTATATGAAAAATTCTTTGGCATCATCCAATCCTTACTACTACCAGGTTGAGCATCCCCTCTCCATTATGCAAAGTGACTTCGGTTAATATTCTCATGATGAATCCAAGCTGTGAGAGGATGTTTAGATTCTAGGTCTATGATGAACTACTCCACAAATTATTTCAAAGAAGAAAGACAATGATCTTCATCTGCATATCAGACTAACAGAGTAGTGACTAGCAGAAAATCTCCATTTCTTTTAATGTGGAGTAAAGTTTTTATCTGTTGGTGATTAATTCTTTTGCCAAATGCCGTATGGTCAGATGGCACACTCGTCCAAGACAATAACCAAAACCTACACCAAGTCTTCTCCGATTCCGAACTGGCTACATGATTCCAAGATTCCATTTGGATCTGATTGTCATCATATCCACGTTTGAATAAAAAAGTGAGGTCATGTTTTACAGTTTCATTCCAACAGTTTTTAGGCCTTCTATAATGCATATTCTTCAACTTCTCATATCTAAAGCTCCAGCAAACCACTCTTTAGATGTCTAAACCACCTTAATGTTGTATTCTATCATTTTACCTTGTTTTGCCACTAGAAAGACTTGTCCCCCAGTAGTCTCCTTATGAACGATTTTCTTATCTGGTAACACATCGACCTACGCATTTCTGCTTTCCCCATACACAATCATCTGCTGGCCCATAACTTTTAAAAGTTCTGAGATAAAAACAGACCAATCTGATGTAAACTTATATTTGGAGATGTTAGCCTTTTCTGGCAATAGCTGAAACATTGGCAAAATGATTAGAAAGAGGTATATCATGGTGCCAGACCTCACAAGGAAAGTTCTTGTCATAAAAGTGGAATTGAGGATCTGCAGGGTTAACTTATCTTTAGGTCTACAACTGGAATTATCACAATCGAGTCCAGTGTTTGGTGTTTTTTGGCATGGCTACCACAGGGCAGATACGAGAGACAATCTAATTGACCTCACAAGATAAGATTGAACCATTGAAGTAGATAAGTTTAATCTACCTCAAGCTTGGAGAATTCCAATGATGATATTTCAAATTCAACAAATCGGGCTTCACCAACAAAAAGGAAGAAAAAAAATCGGAGATGCAAGCAAGAGAACAGAAATATGAAGGAAGGGACTCACATCCATAAGCCTCACCTTTTTTCTCTTATAACCGTAGCATGACCTCCCAATCTTCAGATTCCAACATGAAAGACGAAATAATCAACAAAGATACAACCATGTTGACAAAATCCAGGCCACTAAGAATTCTCCAAGCTCTCATGGTTTTACATAAATAAGTACAGAACCCTCATTGAACCCTCGTTGCTTTCTATGCATACATAAACGAATAGAACAGTTTATCAAAATCCCAACAATAACTCAACTTCGAAGAAACCTTCCACCTAAATATCATCTTAAAAGATACAAAAGGCTCAACAACCAGCAAGGAACACCCACAAGCACAATGGAACCAACATACGCCTCAACTTAAAGAAAGCCACGAATATAACAATGAAGTTGAAAAACAGAGATAAACCCACTTCCGTTCTAGTAAAAGGGAGTCCACACTTACAAGATTTTCGGGCTCTTTGTTGCTATGAGGAGTCGTTGTGCAGCGTGCTCTCTGTTTGTTGTTACAGCAGAGGTTGTTCTTATGTTCGGATGGAGGAATCCAAGGTTGCCGTTTTTATAATCAGTCGACATAAACTTTGTCTGAAGATCCTTTCGTAAAGCTGGACAGCTTGCAGAAGGCGTGGCTACCAATCTCGCGTCTTATTTTTTCATAATCTATCCCTACATTTGTGGATATTTCCAAAATTCTCCACATCTTCTTACTTGCCGGAAAATTTGCCCCATCTTTGATTAAGCTTTATAGAGGCTAGGGATATCCTTGATCCAAATCCAAATGCTCTAAAGGAGCTAGGTCATTCACTGAACCAAATCCAAATGGATACTGGGTTTCAGTTCAAAAAGAGCATCTCTATCTTTTTGGATAAGAATTCGAGTTCAAGCAAAGGATCCATACCAATTCTATAGGAGAGGGCCAGAGTGAGGTTTGATATACTGCATTCTTAACAGCGGATGAAACCAAAAGCAAATAGTAGTTCAGCTTGTTGGGTTCCAGGTATAACTGTTTTCCTTTGCACCAACTTTTATGAATCAATTGATTTAGAGGAAATCAGGTTGCTACAGCACTGACAGGTTCGAACCCGCAGCTTCCACCTTGACAAGGCGGTCACTTGAACTACAATCCCAGTAAAATGATGTATACAACTTACGTTATTATTGGATTCATTTTGATCTCAGCTTTTATTTTATTTCATTGAATAATAACGGGTCATATATCAATTAAAAATAGATCATCATCGAGGTTTGGAACGGATATATTGATGTAAATATCTACATAGATTGAAGATTAATAACAAAGCATCTATGGTTATTGACAAATTGACTCAGAATCCATCTTTCAATGAAGAAGGTTTTTTTATTTTTTCGGGTTAGCTTCAAATAATTCATGAATCCAGATTGATAAAAAGATCAGAACATGGAAGAACAAATGGAATTAGGTTGACTCTTTACTCCTCTTACTTGTCCGGGAAATGATCTCAAATGAATAGGTTCGGAAGCTATAATTAAAACATGATCAATCAAATCTATGGAAGCATTGGTTTATAAATTCGTGCTGGTCTCAACTGTAGGGATAAATTATGTATTTTTTCAAAATCAACTAAGGTTTCGACTAAAAAGTTCAAATGATTTTTCATTATTTCAATTGAAATGACAACCCTCCCAACAGGGATACGATTCCAAATAAAAAACTCCAATAATTTGGATTTGTTGATTGAAAGGAGAGAAAAATAAGGTAATATCTATCTCTAATCTAAACAATAATCCGCATTGCCGACTTAAGAATTAGCAATTAATGATTGAAATAAAAGTATAGAATACCTAGAATCTCACAGAAATATGAATTTTCAAATTATCATTTTCCTCCATAGTTAGTTACACCTATACGGAGCAACTCTTTCTATTTTTTTTAATCCCATGAGGCGGTGCTTGATTATTGATTATGTAAAGTGTTTATTATTTGCTCTAAGGTGATTGCCTTACTCCCACGAGACAGTGATCGCCTTACAAAATATGCCATTCCTTATTTTAATGTAAGGTGTTTATAATTTTGAATCCTATAAGATGGCCATTGTAAATAGTGATCCAGGATTACAAACTCAATGGTAGCAATTGAACACAAGAGTTACGCTCGTTACGAGACTTAACCCAACACCTTATGGCTCGAGCTGACCACAGCCATACATCACCTGTGTCCGCATTCCTGGAGAATCTTAAGCAATTTTTGAACCGAATGATATCTACATTTTGTAGCATATATCAAGCTTGGATCTGGATCCACTGTAACTGCAATTTGTTTACTTGGATTTGATAACACGACATGAACCAGAATCATAATTAACTATGTTGAGTAAACCGGATTTAGCAATTGTAGAACTAACCCGAATTAGCACCTTGAGATTCCTACATAGAGATAAAATAATGTTATAAGTTCATGCAGGATAAGAAATATTTGTTCTCATATTGTATTCATTTGCTAACATTCACCTTGAACACTAAACATAGGGCTTTTGAATTTCATACTCTCTCTCTCTCTCTCTCTATATATATATATATATATATATATAGCATTTTGATCATGTTCACTACTCATGCCGTTTACTCATGCCCGATTATTACTTTTCATGATAATTAATATAATAACATTATCATTATTTTGCAACTTTGTTGAAAATCCATAAAACTTTTTAAATTATACTGGTACTAATGAAAAACAGTGGTAGGCAAGATTTGAGTTTCTTATATATATATACATTTAGCCATTGAACAACATCCCTATGTTTCGAGAACAACTTTATCAAGTAAATCTGCCAAACAAAAATGGTGCAACCAACTGGTTTGGTCAACTCGCCCTGTCACTCTACAAATTAGGAAAAAAGAAAAGATGAAATCGGGTAATGCCCGAAAAGGTAGGGATGCTTTTGAGAATAAATAAATTATAAGGTTAAATTGAAAATAACAAGAAAGGAGGGACATAATCAGAAGAAAAATAGTGAGCTGTAAATCTTGGCTCCATGTGATTGGCTGGCGAAATGTTCGCATCGCACCGAAAGTGTTGCGTTTGTAAGGGGCAATATTAACTTGATCCGTGCAACCCCGACCCGACCCAAATGGGTAGGGAAATATCTGAACCAATCAGGTTTCGTCTTGGGTATGGGCATAAGATGCCTCGACCTGATACTTGCGCTGACTCATACCAACATATGTAATATATATCCCCATTTTGCCCCATACCTGGTCTGTATCCATTGGGAAAAAGACAACCCGAACCCATATCAGCTCCGTTGCCATCACTAGGGTTTTGTTCATCAAAGCCACCTGCAGGAGATTCGATACCAAAGCTTCATATTTTTGCTGGACAATGCAAAACCTTTGGGACATGAGTCATGCCTAATTGCATGTAAAGGAAAAAAAATGAAGGTTAGATTGGTCCCATCCAGTAAGGTCACTGGAGCCAACCAAATCCAAATCCAAATCCAAATCCAAATCCATACAGTACAGTGGGTGACTCTGATATCCACAGTCACAGTCTGGTGATTTAGGAAAGATTTATTTGCAGGTATACTAGGGGTGTAAGTGGGCCGACCTGTTCACGAGCTACTCTATCTTGGTTTGAGAAAAGCTCCAACTGGGTTCGATCTTCTTGAGCTTGCCAGTATGTGGGTCAATAAGTCATGATCCTAACCGAGTTTTCTTATATATATAAACTTTTATTTACATTTAAAAGTCCTATGTGATTTGGGTCGACCCATAATTTTTTGAGCGAGTTCACGAGCACAGTAGAGTTTGCTTGATTCTGCTGATTCCTGAACCCGGTATGATGCCAAGCTTAATCAAGTCAATCTTGGTTGTACTGAGCTCAAATGAGACTAGAAAGCCAAGTCTACTTTTTTGGAATGGACACACTTGTATTTCAAGTCCACACCACACTTGTATTTTCTTATTTACAATGGTAGACTCGAGTCTTTTTCAGACTTCGTGTAAGGCACACGCCTCACCTCGCCCTAAAGTGAGTCCACCACTGACTATGCCCCGGATGCACATGCAACACTAGTTTTACAGGGTGTGTGTGTATACATCAACATTTGACAAGGGTACACATGCAATTAATTCACAAAGTTTTCTGTATGAAGGGCCGTTTTGAGCAGTATATCCATCATATTTTCTCCAGTTTGCACGAGAATCCAAATCCAACATGTTCGTATCCAGTTAGCTGGATTCAGTACAACGCTATGCACGACCCAAATCCAAAACATTAGCAGAGAAATCCCACTGAGCTGAGTAAGGGTTCTGATCGTTGATGGCCAACTTCGCTCCATTGAAGAAGATATGTGAGAATTATAAAAGAAGAAGGCCTTCACATCTATGAATCGAAGTACACCAAGTGCTGGCACTACTTATGTTTTTCTTTTCTTTAGAAACAAATTTATCTTTACATTCACGTAGCAAAACATATGCAAATGATTCATGCTATTGTTTCCGATCTCTGATCAGTCTGCTTCTTGATTATCAGTATCTAGGTCATCACCATAGTAATTGACTTGGTTTTTATGATGTCATACTCGTTCATTGGTTCAATTTAATCGTGCATTTTGACATAAACGGGTTCAAGATTGTAGATTTATCTAAGATTGTATTAGATTCAAGAATCGAAGATCGGTGCAAACCTGGATCCTAAGATCTTATCTCGCCTCTTTCTTTCTTCTAATTATATGTACATATATATATATATATAGGTATATATGTATAGAGACTACTCATATGATTATTCATAATTTTAACATATAATTATCGTATAATTCTTGTCATGAAAATATATGATTTGTACTTTACACATCATTATTGACCATTACCTACTTGCACTGCATCAACCAGATTTTATTTTCGCAAGAAAAAGATACAAACTTTTGACCACTGAGAAAAGATCCGTGTTTTGAAGTTTTGAAGCGATCCAAATTTGGTGGCAATATCTGCGTAGTTTTGAAGCAAACCCCTAATTACCCCGTATGGTGGCAATCCCTGAGAGAGAATAAAACCAATATGAACATGAGAAGAAAAGGTCCATATTTTTTTTTAGCCCAAAATGAATTAAACAATTGTGTTTGTGTTTGGTTGGCTGGTTTTTCATAATTATACGCATCATATATTTAATTAAATTGTTTACTTTTATTTGATGTATCATGACCGACCAACAAAAGATTTAATACTACATCGATCATATAAATAATGTGAAATTGAAGCATATATACCTAGCCGATTCAAATGATCATTGGTTGTTTGTTAGTAATGAAGACAATATAATCGGCAGACCAGTCATCATGTCACAAAATGAACACTAAATGGGTGCTTGATTTTGCTTCTCTCTAGTGTCCCCACCCTTATGGTATCATCTTTCAATAATATATACTTCATTTAATAAGAAATAGCGAACTAGAGTAGACATGGAAAATACTTAGGGCCTCAAAGGATCTATAAAAGCTAGTGAATCACCTTGAGGATTAATGGAAAGTATACATTATTGAGGATAATTAAGTACACATGTAGGGAAACAGAAAGCATTTATGAATATGAATAGGTACTGTCCTCTTTTTCGAGCAAACTTCATTCATGAAGGAAGAAGGTAGAAGGAGGCTTCATAGAGCATCGTTCAATCAACCTGTAATACAAACAAAGAAGTGAGGCTCTTTCAAAGTGGAAAACATAAGATCTTACAGCATAAAATGACAAAAAAGCAAAACATTGATCGAAATGAACCACCTTGCAAAGGCATCGCTTGAAATGTAGTAGCTTACATTCAAAATGAATGCTTCTTCTTTGTTCTTTGACATACAAATACTTGTCTAAAACCCTTAACACAAACACAAAAAGATTCATCTACAAGTTAAAAGCCACTCTGTTCATTGCACCATGCCTTCTCACATTCACGTTGAGAGGAAAAGAGAGATGAAGATAATAGAAAAAGAGGTTGTAAGAGGTTAAACAACTACTTCTCATGACCCAAAAAAAATCCTCTATATCAGACTCTCTTGCTCCTTAGAAGAAGAGGGAGAGGGAAGTAGGGATAGGAAGAGGAAAAGAAGGGGGAGATTCCACAAGGCCATCAGCGGAAAGCCCAATGGTCACCTTGCTCTCTCACCCGTAACAGGTTGGAATGATGTGGGTCCGGTTTCGGATCTAATTGGGTCCAAACCTGCTCGGGCCTAAGGAAACAGCAACGCTCGATTTGGGCGTTGCATAAATGCAATGTAAGGTGTTGTTGGACATCGATGGCAGACTACAAGGATCGTAACTGCCATGTTGAGGCCAGTTACCATCCCGGTGAGGCTCTATAAGAGGACCTCCATTGTGGGGCAACGCTGGGAGGAGACGAGCGAGTCGTGACAACGTTGAGCAATCGGTCGGAATCCGATAAGAATCTCTCATTTTTACTTTTTTGTTTTTCTTTATTTTTAGTTGCTAAATCTGATTTGGATCAAAGGGATTTTGCTTGATTTATGCTAAACATTAAAAAACAAGTTTTAATACTCGAAAATCGGTTGAAAACAAGTGTAGTTTGTTAATTTCTCTTTAGGGACCATCGTCGGCCTTTGTCATCACCAAAAACAGACAAAATCGATGTCAAAAAACCAAGGGAACCTACTCCTTTTGGGCGTGTCCCGGATTTTGCATCATGTTCGAAATACCTTGAAACGACAATGATTCGTGTAGTGTCCTCGTGTCATATGCCAAGGAACAACTTTGTTTCGAAATAGGTTTTATATTAGAAATGGGTCAGGTTTGGGTCGGATCTTGAAATAGGTTTTGGATCAGAAATATGACTCTTTTCATTAGTTGTAAGTTTTGGGTCGACTGTAAACATAAAATTTCCACTCCCAAGTTAGAAAACTCGAAGTGAATCTTTTTGTGCCTACGCTTAAGCGAGCGTGCCAGCTAGCTTACTCAAACTAGCGAAGGTTTTTTGAAACGATTTTCCGACTTTGACGATTGTAGGCAAGCGAACTCTTTTCGCTTTAAACCTTCTTAAACCGATGCTGAAGGGTTGGTTTAAGTGCTTAGAAACTTCAATTTTTCAACCAATTTTGACTTCAAACAACAAGTGTTTCGACGAATTCGGATTTTGTGCCTTTTCCCCTTTTTATTACGACAGTTGAAAGAACCTAAGTTCTTGCGAGTTTTATTTGTTTAGGCCTGATGTGTATGTGGAATGTGTGGCTTAGTTTTACCTTGGTTGGAGAGAGGGTTCGAGCGATTTGCCACAATGAGTGGATGCAGAGATGCTATAAATTTTGTTTTGGGTTTTTGATAACGATGATGCGAACTCACCCAAATTGAAATTGCACCCACTCTACTTACACGAAAGTAAACTCACCCGAATTTAAAGTACAACTCACTCGACTTTCACGAAAATAAACTCACGCAGATTTAAGTGCTTTCACTCTATTGAAAGTAAACTCACGCGAATTTAAGTGCTTTCACTCGACTTTTATGAAAGTAAACTCACGCGAATTTAAGTGCAACTCACTCGACTTTCACAAAAGTAAACTCACTCGAATTTAAGTGCAACTCACTCGACTTTCACGAAAGTAAACTCACGCGAATTGAAATATATATATTTAGCTTAAGAGAGCGAAAAGACTCGAGTGCACGTGAGTGTGAAGAGCGAAAATGCTCAAGTGCTCGTGGGTGCGATCGTGTTCATCCACCAATTTAAGAGCGAAAAGGCTCAAGTACTTGTGTGTGCGATCGTGTTCATCCACTAGTTAATAGCAGAAAGGCTCAAGTGCTCGTGGGTACAATTGTGTTCATGAACAAATATTACAACCCGGGGAGAGACTTCGCTCCATTACTACAATCCCGTTCCGAATTGAATTTAATGGAAAAAGCGGTTTTAAATAAAAGTTTTAAAAACTTACACTTTTTTCCTTCGATCGAGCTCGTGGTTCGGTTCAATGCAGCCCTCTTTTGAGTGTGGTTTGGTGCTTGGGTTCAGCCCAAGTTGCAGCCGGTCCACCTTGGTGTCGAGCCTTGGTCAACCGTGAACTATGTCAGCCCCAAGTAGCATGTTAGGTCCTTCAATGTGTCGAGCCTTGTCAACCGTGAACTTGGTGCAGGTGCGGCTAGGTCGATTCAGCCCTCCTCTTGATGTGGTGTGGCCAAGTCAATGCCTCATGTTGATGTGGTGCGACCAAGTCAAACCAGCCCTCCTAGGTGGTTTGGCCAGCTGGTCAGCCCCAAGGTAGGTGTGGTCCGGCCAAACAGCCAGTTGAGTCTTGTTGGTGTAGGTGGGTCAAGTGCAACCAGCTGTGTAGTTTAGTTCAGCCAAATCAAGGGGCTCGACCAACTGGGTTCAGCCAAAGAGGTTCAGTCCAAGTCCAAGGGGGAGGTCAAGGTGTTCGGTTCAACCAAAGGATGCAGCAAGGTGGTTCAACCCACTAAGTCAAAGGGGTGCAGCCGGGGGTCAAGTGTAGCCAAGTCAGGCCGGGTGATCAAGGTGTTCAGCTGGGTTCGGTTTGGTTCAGTTTGCAGCCAAAGGTAGGTTCAGTTCAGTTGGGGTATGGCCAAGTCAAGTCAATCGTGAGCTAGGTTTTAGGCACTCACCTCAAGCCTTGACTCCATCTTGTTGCAGTCGTGAACTCCCTTGGCCATTCTTTGACTTGACTTTGTTGACCACAAACCTCTTGATGAAGCTTTGACTTGAACTCCACATGAACCTTGACTTGCTTGGGCTAGCCTCCTTCTCTTGATCAAGCCTAGCCACCTTTATTGACTTGTTGACTTGAAATCCACGTGAAAGGCTTGAGCTCCACTCCTTCTCTCTCCTTCTTTTTCCAAATTTTCCCAAGCTTCTCTTACGTGAACCCCCTTGGCCCTATTTATAGGCCAAGGGTGGTTCTTTAGATTGGGTTTGGATCCTAGGATCCAACTCAATCCAATCTTCAAATAGACCTAGATATGGATTTTGTTATCCAGATCCAATCCATTTTTTTAAAGTCCTTTCGTGTATGAAATGGACGATTTTTGAGCGAGCTCTGGTTCCTCGGTGACCCGATTTTAGCTTAGACTTTTCTCAGCTTCTTTAACTGGCTGATGTCTTGCTTTTTAGGATTTTTCGATGTTTGATTTGGTTCGTTTGATCCTGTCTTGGGCTTGTCTTTGATGAGGTCGATCTTAAATTTTTTCAACGGACTCTGATTTTTGTTTTGACAGGCCTAATTCTTGATGGCCTTATCAGGGGTCTTGGTTTTATTTCGCCCTTTTGAGGTTGAACTTGCTTCGATATGGGCATAGGTTTCGATCTTCAATCTGACTTTCCTCCAAACAAGCTTGGACCTTCCTTCTTTCCTCGATTTGATCTCGAGCTGGCTTTTTGGGATTCAAGAGTTTTGAAAAACATGAAAATTTTGGGGTGTTTACATCGACACAATGATACAAGCTACCTATCGTGTCGTTCAGTTTAGATCAGATATAGATCCAAGTATCAGTTCAGATCCATGATAGTTTAAATGGATCTAAATTGAATTTTGAGTGATTTTAAGGTCATTTTAGATCCGATTTAGATATGATTTATTGCGTTAGATTTGTAGTTAAATAAATTTTTATATTTTAATTATTTAGAGATTAAAATTGAAGAATTTGGTGGTGATCAGCATGACACAGCAGTTTGGGATTAGATCTTAGCGGTCTTTCAGTTAGGGGGTTATGCATTCTTTTACAAAATCATGCTAGAAGTGATTTTATTATTTTAGATATATTTAAATATGCATGATTGATAAATATTTTATTGATAGTTATGAAATGATGTACGCAATTATTGGTTATTTGATATGCTTTTAAAGTAGAACTTATTTATGATGTTGGTTGCTAAAGAGCATGTTTTGATATACATATATTATATGAACACGGTATTTAAATACTGTATGGATATAGATTTGGATATTTGTGGATCTAGATATGATTTGTAAATGTGATAAACTATAATTGGTTTTATAAATGTAAAGATATATGAATATATGAGCCATACTTGTGTGGGTTGTGTGGGTCTCTAAAGACTTGGAGGTCCCTCGAGCGATCCGGCTTGGGGTGAATACATGGTGTATTCCCGAACACTCTGTCATTAAAGTCGGTGTAGTTACCGTCTTGAACATGGTTATCAAGGTCACGTTAGGGAGGGTCGAACGACTCTTGTGGCCTTTGGGGCACACACAGTATGGGTTGTAATTATCGTAACTAATGATGTATATATGCATGTGCGAATGTATGAGTATTAATTTGAGATTATGATTTAGAAATGAAACTATGATTTGTTATGAAATGATTGTGAAATTATGCATGCTTTCAGTATGAATCTTGTTTAAAAATGTTTAACCTCTCTACTAAGCTGTGTAGGAGTTTGCCATATTATTTTACAGTTTGTCCTAAAGTTAACACTTCTAAGGTGCACGGAGTAGAGTAGTAGTTGAATAGAGTTACCCTTTTTATTATAAATGGTACAATAATTATTAGACAATTTAGAAAATCTTGTTATTCGAGGTTATATCTTATGGGCCTCACACCATTTTGGGTGTATTATTTAGAACTTTGGTATAAATATTTATTTAAGTTAGATATTTTATTGAGTTGAATTAAATTAATATTATATTTGACTACTACTCATGCCCCGCAAAAAGTGACCACATGGCATAGTCTTGGACCCTGTCGTGGTCGCGACCCGAGCACGTCTAACATCACCTCTCTCTCTATATACCATTTTTCGTGAACTGAATAGGTCGTATTGGTTGGTGGTTGATTTGATCTTTTTGGTGAACGTAGACTATCCTAAGCCATCATTTCCAGAAGAGAAATTAGTGTAAGTCGTAAAGTTCCTGCTAGAAACTAATTTCTTATTCTCTGACGTCGTCGCAGTCTTTGTCAATGTGGACCATACCAAAATCAGAGTCGTCTTCAATTTTCTCTCTCAAAGATCATGTCAAACAAGTATCTTGCTTGAAAGTCTCTTGGTTTCATATTAGGACTGCCTCACAAGTGTTAGAAGGAAAAGATAAAATGTCCAACTTTTAAAATTTAAATGCTAATATGACATGCATTATCAGCTGGATCTTGACATTTGTTGTCTACTTTAAATAACAGACAATGTCTACAGAAGCATTTATTCCAGTGACTCCAAGTTGGTGATTATTTTTCAATGGTGACCACGAGACGCATACGGAGAACTGTCAATTGCAGAAATTCGGATCAACACGAAACCAAAACCAAAGCCTTAGTCCACACTAAATGGGGTTAACTGTATATATAGAAGTAAACCATAATTAATATCAACTTGATGATAGTTTCAATACATATGTCATTGCGTACATCAAGCATGCATAGAAGGCAATTGACAAAATAATACACGACATAATAGCAAGTTGAATTGTCAAGTGATATATAGATAGAGAGAGTCTTAGCTATATAATGTCCTTTAGTACATAATATAACAAAAGAATCTTCACCATTTGATCTTCGAGATCAATGGTGGAGATTTGAATTATTTTGTGTTAATGCATTAAATGCAGTATAAAAGTATAACAATACTTTAAATTCAAATCTCCACCATTGATCTCGAAGATCTAACGGTAGAGATGTTTGTGCAATATTATGTACTAAAAGAGATTATGGCTCTCTCACTCTAGATATATTATATTGAAAAAAATTCTCTTTATGTAGAGTAGTTTAGACATAAAATCTCACAATTTTATTGGACAAAATCTAATGCACCATAGATCCCAACTACTCTAATGAAACAAATAATGTGCGTCATAGTTAGGTGATTGAATTATTGCTAGGTTGATTCTCCCAAGCAACTTCGATATGAGTGAACCCCACTTCATATGACATCCATTAGAGAAATCCAATGATTTAATATGAGTGAAACCAACTTCAAGTAGATAGCAGTTCACTCAGCGGATCTAGGACATGGTTACTTAAGAGTTAAGCCTAAAAATGTCATGAGTGTCAAATTAAAATTATGTGTCCTGTTAAGTTTTATTTGAACATTTATGTAAGAAGCAAGTTCTTTCACTTGGTCGGGTTTGTTACAATGGTCCTTGGTTAATATTGTACTCAATTTTATGTAATTTTAGCATTCAAGTCCAAAAAGCAAGGCCATGTCTTACTGTTTCATTTGAATAGATTTGTTTATTTCTTCTATCACTTAAAGGATCTCCATATGATTGCTTCTACAAATAATTAAGGGATTTTTTTTTATTTTGTTCCTGGAGATTGCATGACTTGACTAGTAAATATAATATATGCATGAATAGCTAGCTGATTATTCAAGATCGATATTCTTTTACTTAACAGCAAATGGGCACCCATATA
Source organism: Brasenia schreberi (assembly GCA_036023115.1). Classification (NCBI taxonomy): domain Eukaryota; kingdom Viridiplantae; phylum Streptophyta; class Magnoliopsida; order Nymphaeales; family Cabombaceae; genus Brasenia; species Brasenia schreberi. The sequence goes on along the minus strand of JAYKKT010000068.1, from coordinate 9,556,755 downwards.
AAAGCAAGATTGCATAAAGTTGGACTTAGTATTTCCTTTTAGGTCCAATCCCAGATCACCCGATTCAGATTTCAATCATGAACTGCTTCAACCCAGTTTACTCTATTGACGCACTTGGTCTCCGCATGGCTTACTTTTCTGATTACTCCATCTGAAACACCAAACGGACACCTCTCTGCATCGTGTCCTAGTGACGAGACCATGACAGGATGACCCAGAGTAAAGCTAGCATGGATCTCCCTCACATAAAGGCATGTTTTTTACCTGATTTTTGTTATCCCCTTCTTTACTTGGTTGCTTGAATAAGAGTCATTGTGGCAAATTTTACACATACATTATGATCTCTCCTTCATAAAGTAATATTAAAACAAAAATAATTGAATATAAGTTTGATATTTTTGCAAACATAAACCATACAAAAGTCAAAATTGATATCGGATGAAAATATAAAATTAGGGTTAACGTTTCTACAATATGAAGATGTCTCACATGACTTATCACAAGTTGGCAAAAGCAGCATATTGGTGCACCATGTGTTCATTACAGAGGAAGATGCGCTCGATTGAAAAGAAATATAAAAGTAACACGATGACGAACAATATTTAATAGAGCTGAGTTTTGGGTACTGAAGATGTATATTCAAGGCATTCATGTACCTGTGGAGTATAAAATGAGAGAGAACAGGTGACAGGAATTCATGTACCCGAACTTACGAAGGGTTGATTAATTTTGGTTGCAGATCACTACCACCCATTTTTCTGTTTGGTTTCTAGAACTGGAGGCAATAAGATAACTATCTTTATCGCAATATATTGGTTTAACAATGGATCCGCAGATTAGTCTCTTACCCTGTGCGTATGTCTTCTTCATAAAAGCAACTTCCTGACGATGGCAAACATTAATGAAGGTAGCTGCATGTCAAAAGAAAATCCTTTGGTGTTAAGAGGGATGACATTAGTCAAGCCATCTCAGACGCGTCTCGCAAAGGCACCGCATACCCCTCACGCATCCTCAGCCACAAGGGAGCCCTGTCAACCACTCGCAGTTTTGGTAGGTGCAGATCTTCTCAATATATGTGGGGCTTCAGCCTCAAGCAGATGAAAACCCGCATGGTATCCTGCTATGCAATGGCTGCTGTCTGAATGGCCAAGCATAAATTTCATGAACTATCGTATTACGTGCAATCCTGCACTAAATATTTGATGGTAACACAGTCACTCAAACTTACCCCAAGGGAAAATTTCATCATGGTCTGTGTATTGGTAGGCCCAGATCCTCTCGATATATGTGGCTCCATGCATGTGAACCGGGGTGATATGTGCATGGACAACCATAAATTTCATAAATACATGGAAAAACTTTATATTAGGACCTAAATTAGATATCCCCTAGTCAAAAACTTATTTTAATATTCTGTCATTGAGGTAATTAGTATGTGAACTGACATGGTTGACGGAAACTAATGATGTGGTATATTATGTGTCATATCAATGCCATGTCAACAACTGTGGTATATTAGTAATCTTCGTCGATCACGTTAGGCTTGATGCAGTTGGCATTAGTAATAAGGTATTAAAGTTTTGTATTTTCGAAATTTAGATATTTAAATAATGAAAAGTGAAATATGTTTTTGAAATTTAAATATTTAAGTAATAAAAATGAAAACATGGTACTAAAGTATATTTTCAATGAATACTAATCTAAATTTTTTCCTAAATACAATATACAATCAATCGAAGCTTACACTAATGTTAAATTCGTATTTCCTGAATCAAACCCTATACACTCAATTGGCATCATTTATTTAACGGAAAGATTTTCTTTGGCGCTTTCCTCCATAACAGCATGAAACCACAAGAGCCCAAGAGGTGCCGACAAGTTCGTCAATTATACAAAACCGTGGCTAACCTAAAGTGTACCATTTTCAGGTGGCGCGTGGGCAAAGGCCACCAAGGCAACAGATTTAGGCCCCTCAAGCTTGTTACAGTATCAATTCTCTAGGCCCCGAAACGCCCACCAAACTCTTCGAGATTTAGGCCCTAACTTTTTGAAGTCCACATGTAATCTTCAACTTTTGCTTTAGGCCTCTACTTGTGTTGACTCCTTCCCATCTTTGCTCTTACTCTCAAAAATGAGAGAGAGAGAGAGAGAGATTAATGTTTTCAAACATGAAGTCGCAATGCCGTTCTTGACTTTACTGAAATGGACCTACCTCTACTTAGTGCAAACCTTTCAATTATTCAAACCATTCACACGATCTTACTGCATGCCCTGAAAGGTCTCTCTCGCTCTCTCGCTCTCTCGCTCTCCCTCTCTCCCTCTCTCTCTCTCTCTCTCTCTCTCTCTCTCTCTCTCTCTCTCTCTCTCTCTCTCTCTCTCTCTCTCTCTCTCTCTCTCTCTCTCTCTCTCTCTCTCTCTCTCTCTCTCTCTCTCTCTGGTATGCACTATGTATAGGCTAGTTTCCGAAGAGGACAAGCGTGCTGAAGCTGGTGCGTAAGGTATTTGCAGCCATGGAATTGACACTTCTAAGCACCACGTTCGTTAAGCCAGAAACAAGCATCCAAAGAAAAATAGCGCTGACCATCTTTGATAAGGCAGCTGCAGATCTTCACGTAGGCTTGCTCATAGTCTTCGACACACCCACTGTCAGTAACACAAAGCTTAAGGATGCCCTCGCCAAGGTCCTCAATCTCTACCCCATCCTTGCCGGAAAATTATCCCAAGAGTCCCCAACCGTCTACCTCGATGATGACTCCGGTGTGCCCATCTACGAGGCCAAAGTATCCGGCAATCTTGCCGACTTCCTTCCCCTTGAGCCCAACCCGGCCTTGACCATCCTCCACCCCAGAACCGAGTCATCAAACCCACTTTTCCTGGTCCAGATGAATAGATTCGACTGCGGCGGCCTAATACTCGGGGTCTCCACCAGCCACAAGATTGCTGATGGGCAGTCCATGAGCAACTTCTTCATGGCCTGGTCCCAGCTGGTTCATGATGAGCCGGTCAAGGTTCAGCCCATGTTAATGGACCCGTCCCTTTTGGTCCCCAGGAACCCACCTATGCCAGACTACCCTCATGAAGAAATGGAGTTCACTGCACCACCGTTCGAAGAGCCTGTTTTCTTTAAAGGCCCCATAAGGAACCTTCTGGTGCATTACCCCATGGATTTCGTTAAGAAGCTCAAGGAGAGGGCTGGGTCCAAGTACAGCACATTTGTGTGCATGTTGGCTCATATATGGAGGGTGGCCGCCATTGCACGTGGGTTCCGAGACGATGAGGTGACGACTGCCAACGTGTCTGTGGATGGAAGGATGAGGCTCGGCATCCCCCTTGCATACTTTGGTAACATGGTGCTCACTGCGTTTCCAGAAGCTAAGGTCAGGGACCTGGTGCAGGTGAACATCTGTGTGTGTGTCCAAAAGAATTTTGTTGAATTTCTCATGTTTGCATAATTACTTTTTCCATGAACAAAGTGAAGAGATTGAGCAACTCTCACTTGAACTTTGCTAATTATAATGCCCCCTGCTCATAAATACGAAAAGGGCACAGCACCTGCCGTAAATGGCATTTACCAAATTACTCGATCTCGAAGATGATCTTTTGAAAGATAAAAGGACCAATCCTAACAGAACAGCCATCAGGACCCAACTTCCATGGTGGGTGTATGCCCTTCTTTAAGCAAGCTACTGCTTAACATAGGGCCATAGGGATGAGGGTCATAACCCTCCAGTGGTCTGCGCAGGTTGTTCCAATATACCCAAGAACAGTTTTCTCAAGCTATAAAACTTCCTAAAATACTTGTATAGAGAGAGAGAGAGAGAAAAAAAAAATCTAGATTAAAAAACCTAAAAAACAAACACAAGAAACTCATCATCTTCATCAATTGACATCATTAAAGGCATAACTTTAAATTAAAAATATCATTGCACTTTTATACTATATATGAAATACACCATCGGTATTAATTCTATTACTTTAGACTCTTCATATATATATATATACAATATATTTAGTGTGTAATATATACAATATATATATAGGTAGAGAGAGGATTAGTGACCGAGTTTTAAGTCTTGTCAATTACCTAATTTTGTATATATATATATATATATATATATATATATATAGAGAGAGAGAGAGAGAGAGGATTAGTGACCGAATTTTAGGTCTTGTCACGTACCTAATTGATTACTTCTAGTGACCTGGCGCTGTGTTTAATATTGGAGGCGATCACCCTCGTACCAAATAATTTAAAATAAAGTTTGTTTAATCCCCCTTGGTGCTTGCCATGGATGAAGATGTGATCTTGGCATGTCGAGCCAAGGTGGCCTGAGCAGGGACCAGAAGCCGGTCACCCTCACAGAACGGAACCAACAACAACAACAAACAACAACAACTAAGCCTTTTCCCATACTAGACGGGGTCGGCTACATGGATTCTTTGTTTCCACAGATCCCTATCGTGTGCCATGTTAGCAGTTAACTCCCAATAAGCTAGATCATTCTTTATTGTTTCTTTCCAACACTTTTGTGGTCGTCCTCTACCTCTTTTAATACTTTCTAAATTTAGTTTTTCTAATCTTACAGGTTCTTCTTTTGATCTTCTTTCTATATGTCCAAACCATCTTAAACGATGTTCTCTTATTTTATCCTCTATTTGTGCCACTCCTAATTTGTTTCTAATAACCTCATTATGTATACGGTCTTTTCTTGTATGACCACTCATCCATCTCAACATCTTCATTTCTGTCACAGACATCTTTTGTACATGTTGATGATTAACTGCCCAACACTCAGAACCATAAAACAGAACGGAACCAAGGTACAGAAAAATAGTAAGCGCAGGTAATCGAGCTGAATGAACCAAACACGGGCCGCTAGAGACCGGCTCATGTTTTACACCTTAACTCCTGTTTATATACTTACAACATATGTTTGAACACGATTGCGAATTTCTTCGTTATTTGAAACAAATCACATACTTATTTTCAGTTTAGTATGGATGCAAGGACGGGAAAATTAACTTTTGGTCGAAATTCAAGTTTTCTTGCTTCTGCTCGATAAGTATCCTTTCTCTAATTCATGTTTTACTGCAACTTTAAACAGGGAGGTTTGGAACATATTGCAAAGTTGGTTAGAGAAGCTGTGGGAGAAATGGGGATTGAGTATTTCCAATCATTCATCGACTTTGGGGCATTAAATGAAGACAAGGAGCTGATTGCTACAGCAAGTCTGAACGGGAATACTCTCTCTCCTGACATAGAAGTCGATAGCTGGCTCAGCTTTGATTTTCACAGAGTGGACATGGGGGGAGGTCTCCCGAATATATCCATGCCCTCGTATATACCAGTGGAAGGAATAGTCATAATAATGCCGGCCCCTTGCAGAGAGAAAGAGCAGCAAGCAGAGAGATGGGGAGGGGGGATAAACGTCATCATATGCCTTTCACATGACCATGCCGTGGCCTTTGAGAAGATCGCTCACTCCTTAGAATGAGTTATCATTTTCAGCCACTTCCATCTTAATATTGTAATTTCTTATATACAGATTGTGTTGTGTCATGTATAAGGTGGGAAGCCAAGGGCCTTTCCCCTGTTTGGCATGTTTTATTGGGTTTGAATGAAAATCAAGAGGCAGTACCAAAGGGTGTCGCCGATTGTTTTAACCAAAGTATTGCAATACAAGCACAAACAGGAGCACATCCATAATTTGATGTTTAGAAAGATCTCTCTCTCTCTCTAATAGTATGGGTTTGATCCGGACCCAAACCCAAATCCAGATCCACATGAGGAAAGAACAACAATGCTGGATCAAGAGCGTTATTGTTCCATGATTTTTGAATGGATTGACATAGTAGGGAAGGTGCTTGTTCTTCTACAATGTCGGTTCATTCCAAGAAAGGTAAAACGATGAAGAATTGGTCGAAAAAAGTGTATTTCATGTATTTTAATGTTTTTATTTGCTTCACTTTTTTGGCGAAAAAGGGTGATGTCTTCACCGATTCTGGTTTGGGTTAGAGGGACACCACTAGCTAGGTCGATTTTAAATTGTTTGGTGGTGGATGGTACCGTAAAATGCATTGAAGGGACGAATGTCTTCCTAAATCGAGTTGCTAGGGTTTCTCTTATTTTCTTGAGATTTTCAGGCCATATCGTCGACGATGAGGAGTGATGTTAGGTTAGGCCAAAAGAGGAGAGGCAAGTGGTTAGTTGGGAACCACAGTCGGCTTTGTCCATCACCAGAAAATGGCGAAAAAGATGCAGGAACTCAAGTGAAACAATTTCTTTTGGGTATCTCCTATTCTCATGTCATATCATGTATGATATGCCTGTTGTATCCAACACACTATGAATGATACTGAATCATGTTGTGTATTTGTGTCTTCATATCACACTAGGTTGTGATTAGGTTTGTAGACACAAGAACACAAACTACCTATTGTTTCACCTAGTTTGGATGAGATATGAATCTAGATAACAGTTTGGATCTAGGATAGATCAAATAGATCAATGTTGGAGTTTTGGTAATTTTAGGGTTGTTTACAATTCAATTTGGACACAGTTTGTTGCATTAGACTTGTAATTAAATAAATTTTAGTATTTTAATTATTTATAATTATTTAGAGATTAAAATTAGAGGATTTAGTTGTTATAATAGTGACACAACAGTTTGAGGATTGGATCTTAGTGCTCTTTTTGGTAGGGGGCTATTCATTCTTTTATAAAACCATGATAGAAGTTATTTCTTGTTTTAGATTTATTTAAATATGCATCATTGATAAATGTTTTAATGATATTTATGAAATGATGTTTGCAATTATAGGTTATTTGTTATGCTTTTCAAGTGAAACTTGTTTATTGATTGGATGATAAATAAAATGTTTTGATATTCATGTGTTAGTATGAACAGGTATTTAAATCTTGTATGGATTTGGATTCATATATGATATTGTGAATGTGATAAATTTGAATTGGTTTTGAAATATAACGATATTTAAATATGAGTCGTACTAGTGTGGTTTATGTGGGGTCTCTAGAGACTTGTAGGTCCATCGGCCGTTTCGAATTGGGGTGATTATAGAGTATGTTCTCGAGCACTTTGTTGTGAGAGTCGACATCATTTGACCATCATGGATGGGGTAACTAAGGTCACGTAAGGAAGGGTCGGACGACTCCTGTGGCTTTGGGATAGACATATTATGGGTTATAATTATCGTAACTAATTGATATGTGTGTGTTAGTATGAATTTGAAATCATGAATTAGAAATGAAGGGTGATTTGTTATGAAATGATTGTTAAAATATGCATATTTTTAGTAGAAATTATATTTAAAGATATTTAACCTTCCTACTTAAATATCAGTCATAGTTCACCCTATCATTTTTCAATTTAGGATAACACATCCAAGGTGCAAAGAGTTCAATCGAATGTTGATTAATACGTAATCGATCGAACACTACTTGAAAACGGTTCTTCCGTTCAGAAACGAAATGCTCCAAATGCTCCTGGAAATTCTTGCTCCCATTGGACCATTTGTATTTATATGCATTAGGATCCCGATTCATGGATCTCTCGGTTCGAGAAATAAGAGGATCGAACCATTTCTTCTGACTCTTTTTCACATTCGATAAATGTTGTTGATCATATATTTCATTAGTAGTACTTGATTGAGCTACTTTGAGATGCAACATTTATATGAGCTTTAGATTATCTAGATAAATATTTTGGTTATTCGAGCTTGATTTTGGATGGATTTTTAGACATGTCAAAAGTGTATCATTTTTTTTTCTTTTTTTCTAAAAGGAAAAAAGTAAAAAAGAGAGAGGGAAGTAAAAACAATGATGGGTTTGGTAGTATGAAGGAACATAAAAAAAATATAAAAAAAATATAAAATAAAAATAAAAAAAACTAAAAGGAAGAGAGTTGAACTATGGCAGAAAGAGGAGGCTCGTCTGGTTTGGGGGTTGCCAATGGAGGAAAAAAGGAGTAGTCGGGCTACACGAGAGAGAAACGGGAGGAAGGTGAAAGGGACAGCGGTAAGCAGGCTTCCATTAATCGAAGAGAGACAACATGAACAAAGAATTGAGAGAATGGTGTGTGCTGGTACAATAGGGCATTAAGAAAAAGAGAGTGCCTTCTTAGTAATTTAGTGTGTGCAGTGTGTACGTGTGGAGAGAGGGGGAAGAGCACAAGACAGCATAAACCCTAGACTAACGGTGTAGAAAATAGGTCTGGAGCATATCTGAACCAAAACCAGCTGAATCTGATCCAAAACTGCAGGGCCAACCTGGAGCCATCCGCCCGGATCAGCGTGGTGCCGTTGTGCTGGGCCAAGATGGATCCTGTAAAGCTGTAGCAGAACTAGAAACCAGTCAATTACCAGACTCCAGCCCCCCCCCCTCTCTCTCTCTCTCTCTCTCTCTCCAAGAAACCAAAGGAAACGCCATTTGCGTGCAACATGGATCCCCTGCCGAATGTGGCTGACGAAGAGAAAGACAAAGAGGGTCCTGATCTGCAACTGAGCAATCAGCCCGGTCTTTCTTCCTGCGTTTCTTGGCGGTATCATCTTCCCATCTTCCCTGAACCAACCATTCCCTCGAGGAATTGCCGGAACAAGAACCTGTTCGGTCTCGGCCGGTGACGCCCGACAAGGCCTACATCCAAGTCCTCCGAAACCTGGACGCCGTCCAACCAATGCAACTCGTCCTCACCTTCTCAGACGCTGCTGGAAACTGCTTCAAGCTCCCCGACGACCAGAAAGAATTCATGTGTGCGGACTCCGTGGAAGCAATGGATACGGGCGTGCGGGAGGAGTTGGACAAGCGGGGCGTCAACTCCGAGATTTTTGTGAAGGAGGGCATCCATCTCATGGCATTGGCGTATTTTCTGTGGCACACCGGGCCTCTCTTGAACTCCGGCATCCGGTGGTTGAGATACCACCCCGACCACGACTTGGGCGCACTGCTGAAGATCGTGAGGGTGGGGCAGTGCGTTATGCAGCAGACTCGCCTCCACTTCCTCCATTTGCTCAGCATTTATTTCCCGACGTTCTACGACGTGAGGCACCTGGCGGAGACGTGCGAGCTCACCGGAGGGAGCTTGAAGGAGATGGCGAAGGAAGTCGGCCTGGCAGAGTCCGACGAGAATTGGGATCAAGGAAAGCCGGAAAGTCTGCTGACGGTGGAACTGTTCTGGAAGTTAGCAAGGTATTTCCGTCCTGCAACGTGCCGGAGGAACACGCCAATGTCATCTTTGGTTTAGATCGACGACTGTGAACTCAAGAATCTTCGTGAAGGAAAGACTTACTGCCCAATTGATCGAGGCGTTTCAAGATTGCAAGTCACGCATCGGCCGCCGGAAGTCGACGAGTAAAGATCCAAACTAAGCCAGTGTAAATCTCAGTGTGCAAAATCTCCCTCTTCTCTTTCTCGAAAGACATTGTCGATCTTCTTTTGCATTACGATTTTGACATTGTCGATCTTCTTTTGCACTACGATCTTGGTGTGTGTATCTTGATTGTGGGTCTAGCAAATTATAAGACACGACCCGAAATCCAGACCAGCATTACTCAGCAATGTCCATGTTCGTGTACGCTCAAAAGAAAATCTGGTCGTATATCGGTTGAGTCGATACAAATGATATATAATTACTATTGCCGAAAAGGATAATAATTATATATCTTTCGATACAAAGGATAATAATTATATATCTTATCCAAATCTGAGTTCCGACGGAAATCTTAAGTATGTACATTAAATGTCAAGTATGAAACTTTTTACTCTTTAATTTAATTTTTCATCATTCATTGTGTAAATCAGGAGATCTTTAAGCATTATTTGAGGTTAATAAGAATATATTATATATATTCGGAGTGTCATAACTTCCACCAACAAAATCACGTCAAGTTGGAAGCTGCAACATGGTTAATGATACCACGAGGCTTCAGGTTAATGGTGACTTCCTCCTTTGTCACGGGTGAGCCGCGGCGAACGGTGCCCAAAGCAATACAAGGTTGGTGGAAGACGCTATGGTCATCAATGAAGCTGTTGTGAATATGTGTGTGCGTGTGTGTGTGTTTCGGAGAGAGAGAGAGCAGGCATGCTTCTTTGAAGCTAACGTAAAGGATGCCATCAAATTCTCGGTGGCCCCTTTCTAGGCTTCGAGAAAATAATTTAATGGAACAATAAAACTCTGACTCAAAATTAACATTTGATGATTCCTTTGATTGTTGGAGATGGGTATCCGTTATGCCAAATAAAAGGTTTTCTACTTTGCTTGGACCAGGCGCCAATGGAGGATATAGAAATTGGTGTCCGTGGGGCGAACAGCCGATGAAACTGTTTAAGGTGGGGCGAATTATTCATTATAACCATGAATTCAACTGCTAGAACCGAACTATTGATTCTATTTTTTTCTTTTAAATTTCGATTTTATTCGAATTCTCCCCTTCGAGGCAATTTAAGACTCGAACCGGAACTGGAACTGTGCATGCTGTATTTCCATTTTTTTTCTCTGCAAACCTCTAGGCACGGTGTTTTCTCATGGCCGGCCTGGCCCTGATCTGAATCTGATACTACCATCTCCCACCCAACTGCGTCGGAACTGGGTCTGGCCTACGACGCCCCCAGATATGAAAAATTCTTGCATCAAATGCTAGGGCTTGCTCCCATGAATGTGATCGGCAAGAAAGAGGAAGACGCACGGGCAACCGATGCGAGGCTCACCTGGTGAGGTGCCTTCACTACAGAATTTATTAGAGCCATCAAAGCTGGATCACTTAGTTAATAACCAACTTGTTGGCTGCTCAACCTCATTAAAACCAACAACCTCTGCTGCATGCAGTATCTAATCAAACAATCTTTGATCTTGTACCATATTCATACCAGGCAAGATCAGCTCAATCCCCTTCAGCATGTGCATCTAAAACTTCGTCGAGGTCAGGTGCCGGAGTCGTGTCTCCACCAGCGGTTCACCTCGAAGAAGTTTCCTTGTCATCTTAGCAAGGGATAGACCTTTATTACTTGCATATTCAATCCCCTTCAGCATGTGCATCTAAAACTTGGTCGAGGTCAGGTGCCGGAGTCGTGTCTCCACCAGCGGTTCACCTCGAAGAGGTTTCCTTGTCATCTTAGCAAGGGATAGGCCTTTATTACTTGCATATTTATTAAAATACGATCACTGTAAATCTAAGAGGCTAAAACCTATTATTCATTGTCAGCTTGTAAATTATATATATTAGGGCCTCATGAGAGTCGAACCCCTGACAGCCCGTTCTGCAGCCACAACCCTTTCCATGGAAGGGTGTACCTTCTCAACTGGTCACCTGAAGCAGGTAGGGGTACCAATTGGAGTTTGTGAAGCAAAACAACACTAACGGGCTTTCGCAAGTCATTCACTTCTTACTCTACAGAGTAAAGACCATGACTCTGTGTGTGTGCGTATGCATGCGTTCGTGCTTGTGTGTGTTAAAGAAGAATGGTAGCGGGCTTTGATAAGTCATTCACATTACTAATGACTGTAATCCATCACTAAGCTCATTTCTCTCTGTCTCTTACATTCAACACAATGAACCAACAGCTTCATTCTCAAAAGAGTTTAGTTCTTGCAGCAGCACACTGTGCAAGGCAAATCTTTGGACTTCCTCGAACATTCGCAATAAGAACTGGTTCTCACTGAACTTGTTCGATCAGTTTGGCATTCAGAAAAATCAGAAACAGCCATAAGTGTGTACAAATTAACAATCAGCTAGAGCTGCTTATTTTGCCTTCTTCACCTTGGGCTTTTTGTCTTTTGTCCTGCGTCTCTTGATATCAACAAGGCTGGTCCACACGTAATTAGAAGGTATGGCAAAAGGGTCTTGCTCAAACGTCTTCTTAGGTGCAGGCTTTCCGTTCGCAGCCTGAGAACCCGAACGTCCGGAGACGGTGCTGCTGGTCCGCTTTAGCCATGAATTCCATGTTGAACGTTGACTTTGCTCATCTTCCTCTGCTGAACCACGTAAAAGGGAAGGACTCGACAACGGAGTAAAGAACTGATCAACAGGAGGAAGATCCTCGAACTTTGTAAAGGTGATCACAACTCTTACTGTAGGAACCACCGGGATGGCGACCTGCATCATTTTTACAGGTATTGAAGTAAAAGGATAAAAAGAAACACAACCAAGCTCTTTCCCACACCAAATGGGGGTGGCTTAGACTCTCCTCCATCTGCCTATTCTGTGTACTTTGGCTTATCCAGCCCTGGAGCCGACAGGGATGAAAGGGACCTACCTATTTGGGCCATTACTGCAAAAGGTCTGATGTATTGGCCTTAATTCTTGGTGCTTTTAGCTCACCATTTAAAACTAGGGAAGAATTTTAAAATTAATAAGCCATAGCAGATAAAATTTTATGGTTCTCTTATAAACTCTTGTTCGCTTTTGAAGAATTCATTAAAATAAGCTTAGTTGCATCTCTGTGGGGATTTGGTGGATCTCTGAATGTCCAAACCACATTAATCAAGTTCGAATTATAAGTATTAGACTTAAAAAGAAATTCTCTTTAATCAAGTTCAGATTGCCAGTGTTAAGCTCTAAAAGTCGTTGCATTTAGGTATACCTTAACAGGGAAGGTTCCTGGTGGAAGCTTCGTGGTGAGCAATTCCCTGAGCCTCCTCACGGCCTTCACCCTGTTTGCCAGGATATCTAACAAGGGCAGAAGCTCCTCTGTCTTTAGTGGGAACTGGTCCGTAAGCCAAATGCAAGGCCTCAAATTCTTCTTGTATTCGCTCTCTCTGCCGCTGCCGCTGCCTTCCTTATTCACCGGCCTGCTACTAGCTAGTTTCGCCTGCCTGCCGGAAAACGGCAGGTCGACGCTCTTTCTCTTGCCGGAAAATGATTTCTCCAGTACCGAAATCCGCTCCCCTGCATGGTAGCTGCTGTTCCTCCGCCGTGCCTCTACTCCGATGTCGGGATTCTCGGCGACGAGGAAACCGTCGTCGTCGTCTTCGACGAACTGCAAAGGCGAGACGCGGAACGCCTCTTCGTCGACCTTCCGAGTTTTGAAGCTGAACGTCACATTGTGGACATCGAAAACCCGGGCTTTCCAGTTTCCGACCATTTCCGACCGCTCCTGCCGGCGCCAATTCAGTCGGCAGACGAGCTCAGCTTGCGTGACGTCCATGCCCGGCCGGAAGACGGCCGACTGGGACAGGAACGCGGCTTCCTCGGCCAAGGAAGGTGGCGTGCTGGCGCTCTCCAATGCGTCCACAATCTCTCTGTTTTCGTGGTCGAGAAGAAGCAGGGAACCGGGGGGAACGGGGGATTCCGGCGAACCATCGCCGAGAAAGAGAAAAGTCTGGTCGGAGCGGTGGGTTTTCAGGCCGTCGAAGCCGGAGATCGTGGTATCGGCCCGAAGAGAGGCGTCTCGTTTCCAGACACGGTACGTATCGGAGGGAGCGACGCGGTTCAGGAAGGGGACGAGAGAACTCTCGAAGTGGAAAGAGAGCTCAATGTAGAAGTCGCGCATCCGGCGGAGGGCTCTGACGAGGCGAGGGAGGCGGCGGCGCCACTTGGCCCAAGCGCAGGCTTGGTGTTGGCGAACGAGGACGGCCGTGATCTCATCATGCCGCCGGCAGACGGATTCCTGAAGGGGGTTCCACCCGCGATCGCTCTGCAAGGAAGGGTCGGCGCCGGCAGCGGCGAGGAGACGGACGGCGACAATGTCGCCGAGGGAGACGGCGATGTGGAGCGGCGTCAGACGGCAGGGGATGCCGTCGCGGCGGTCGACGACCGCAGAGATGGCTTCGGCGCGCGACTCGTCGGAGAGAGACTCGGGTTCGGTGAGGAGGCAGTGAGGAGGAGGAGGGCAGGGGTGGGGGAGCTTGGAGAGGATGGATGAGAGGCGGGAGTGGTCGGAAAGAGCCACGGCGTGGTGGAGGGGGCTGTGAAAGAAAGCTTCCGGCGGAAAATTCGCCATGAGTTCTGTGCATGAGAAAAGCGCGTGAGGTGAGCCAAGAGACGTTCAAAGAGAGAAGCGTTTGCATTGATGGGTTGTATTAATATTGTAGAGAGAGAGAGAGAGAGAGAGAGAGAGATTACTGCATGCGTTTTCAGAGATAACAGGTCAGAGTGGGGTTAAAGGAAGAGAGACAACTGCTCTTTTGGTGCGACCAAGGAAGCAGATAACAGACACGGCGAGAATCTAAGTTAGTTTTTTCTTATATATATGGAATATAAACATATATTCCATACATATATATATGAAGTATAAGTAAAGAACGTGATAAATACCCACACTCCATAAATGCTTAAAATTCTTAAAGATCTTAATTGTTGATCAATTAGATCATAATTAGAATTTAAATTTAAAAATAAAAATATATCAGATATTTTTTTATTTTTACTTTAAAGATCTCACCCATTAATCTAAAAAATTGAAGAGTTAAAATCTCTAAAGAAGACTAAACTCTCGTACATATATATATATATATATATGTATAGAGAGAGAGAGGGAGAAAGTAGTGAGCCTAGATATATCAAACTTACATAAGAGTAGGTTAGGTACTATCCATGTTTATACTACGTTATTCAGAAATTTGAAAAATCAAAGGACTTTAAAATTTGATAACTTTAAAATAATTTATTGATCCGCAGATATATATTTCTCAGTTTTACACTAGATATAAGATCTTAAAGTGGTAAGAATGATATATATATTTATACATAAATAAATCAATTACTTTGTATATATATATATATATATATATATATATATATATATATATATATAGAGAGAGAGAGAGAGAGAGAGAGAGAGGAGGGGGTCCCCTACGCCTTCTCTTCACGCTTTTGTGTTCCTGGGAGGTTTTTCTTTGCTTTATGTTTTTTACTGTCTGTACGAGTTGCGTGAGATGACAGAATCCTTTCCTCCAACCAATAAGAAACGTTCGAATCTGGCACCGTTGATTATTTTGGCAGCTACCAACGTACGGTCAAAATCTCCCAGTTGCTTTTCTGCTTTTGTTATTTATTTATCACAGCCATATATAATTAATTAACTAATCTCAGAAAACCGTATAACCCAGACCGCTTTGTTGATGTAAACAGGTCGGATCCGCTTGACTGGGACCCGAATCTACTTTCCCTGTTTAAGCAAGCATCTAAGAGGGTCCACATCCACCATGATGGGCTTTCTCCTTCTCTCTCCTGGAGAGCCATCAATAAGATGCCACGAGCAAAGTGAATATTGGACCCAGTAGGTGGGTCCAGGATCCGTATTGTGGGTCCGAATCATGATGCTTTCTTTGCTTCTTTAATCATTTACACCAGTATGCACGTATACTGTTCAATCGACTGTTCATGATATCTAAATGAAACTTGGTATATGTGGTTGTGCAAGCCATGCTTTGATATTCATTTTTTTCTTATTGGGCATAGTTGAGAGGCCGAAGCCAAATGATGTTAGGCTGTGGTCATTCTCGGCAACTCGGCAACCCAACATGGTAATGGTTAGGCTGGCCGTTACTCGTGTTCACGGTTACGGAAAAGATGACCATAACAATAACAAAATCGTATGAGTCGGACCGTTACCGGAGATCACGGTAACAATCCGGATATAGAAGCTCTTGAAGAGGAAAGCCCAACAGGATAAATAGGGAAAGAAGGAGCTCACGCTGCTCTATAGAGCCGCGCATACAATTACATAGTAGAAAAAAGTAGAGAAATACAGAAAAAGACAGAAAACTTTCCTTGAAAAAATCTGGTGTGAGGAAACATCGAAACCAAATCATAATCACCTTAATCTTTTGGTGCAAGCGTACCTTTAAGAGCTCGATGGCAACGAACCTAAGCTCGGAGAAAGCCGAAATCAAGCAAGCAAATCGTATCAAATGCATGCTGCCAATTTCGAATTTGAGACCTTCAACTTGTGAGTCGATCCCTGGCCTGACGAGCTATTGCTATTTGTGCAAAGCACTATTCTTTTTCAAAGAAAAAGAGAGGGAAATTTTGGATATACTGGTCTCGGGTTAATTCTTGACAATTAGAACATGTAGCGTGGAAATTGTGGACACAATAAGAACCTGACACGGCCATAACTCCAAATGTTCGTGTTGTCGTGGAGGATGGAGGAGACTTTTTGGAGTGAGGTGCACATGTATTTCGGGTGAACTGTATTTATATTTTATATTTACAAAGCACTTGTATTTTCCTAACGAACTGAAGACCGATAGAATATGTAGGGTGAGAATTTATGACATGATAAGAACCTAACACAGCCACAACTCAAAAAGCCCGTGTTATCAAGCATCCAAAGCAACACAAAGAAGGGTCATGCTCCTATGGTTGGCTCCTTTTCAACATTAAAAGGAAATGACACGAAATAACACAAAACAAGCCTGTGTGTATGCGTGTCCACGCAAAGTAACACGAGAAAAGATAGGGTAGTATCGAAGGTGTCCGTGTTTCTTAAATGAGCAGCAACTGCCATGACCCAGTAAACGAAACATGGTACACGAATGCAACCAAAATTTGTGTGTTTGTATTCACCCGAAGTAACCCCAAAAGGAAAATCTTCTTCGGGTTTACCTGCTTATGACACAGATATGGCATGACACGGTGCCAGCAAGATCTGAAGATGAAATCTCCATCCTTCTTGCCTTTTTCTTGTTTGTTCTGCATTTGCCTGCAGAAGAGGCAATAACGTGCAACATCATGCTTGCTCTCATTCGTCTCCCCGCAACACTTACTGTGAACGATAGGCCCACCGTCTGCTGCTGCCACATTTAATAATATCGCTTACTTTCTCTACAAGGTTACGTCAAATAAGATTCCATGCGTGTCCTTTCCACAGTGTCCTTGTGGCAGGTCATGGCACTTACACTGGCACCTTCTTGTGACGGTCTCTTTTTGGGGAACATTTACTTATTTTCTTTTACCAGAAATTAAATCATATCGACTACTATTTACAGGTAATTTAATTTATGTAAAAGAAAAGCTTATAAGAATGGAGATTGAGAAATCAAATATATATATAGAGAGAGTGTGCTAGTTGCATAACTTTGAGATAAACTTCAGTGGTTTTAAAATAAATGCATTACATGACATTATGTAGCTAAGATGTCATATATATATATTTTGGTCTGTGTTCAATCATGCTCTAAAGAATTTTCAAACATTTTCACCGCATTTAATGCAATGTGTACCATTGTACTTTCTATAACATTTAATGCACAATGATGTAATATATTTTTTCATTTCAAATCTTTGTCATATGAACCTGTGGAGATGTATGAGTAAATGTAAAGCATAGATTAAATTAAACATATACTATTCTCTCTCCCTTTCACTCTCTTTCTCTCTCTCTCTCTCTATATATATATATATAATATGGTGAATATGATATAACTGACTGATGGTGTCTAATACCAACGTTTCCAAAGGTTAATGTTAGTAGTGCTGCAGAAGTTTATGTTGTTAACTTTGTAGTGAACATGAACATAAAACGATATGACACAAACACAACACGAAACACAGAATTCAAAGCAATATAGCACAACATTAGCACAATCGGAAAAGGCTCCGTGTTCACGTCCACTGAAAGTAACACAAAAAGCGAGCTCGTGTATTATGGGACACGTACGAGCACCAGCTGGAACACTATATTGCGAAATCCGTATTAGGGTTGAAAGTAGAGACCACCTACCAGTTTGCTCATCTCTTTTGACTTGTGGATATGAGATAAAAATTAACACGGGCATTCCAAAGAAATGCAGTGTATTAGTTATATATATATAATTAATTGAATCCTTTTCATCTCTAAAATGCTCACCATTGCTTTTTGATAGCATGAATATAATTTAAAAGTTTAAAAGTTTTTAAAAAGAAATGAAAAATAATATTATCATAATCATGTTCCTGAAAAGTAATATTATAACATAAATGTACCACATTAGTCGTATGTAGGAATAGGATCCAATCACTATATATAATCTGCCTGTGTAAATATGGATATTGTAACCTTTGACTAATAAAAATTTATCTCCACTCTTTACTTCCAAAGAAATGCAGTGTATTAGTGGTGTTCTTTATAACCTTCAGACATTCTTAAAAACTTTAATTTATACATATAAGAAAATTGAATCCTACCCACATTTCATTGGTTCATTCATTGTTTTTTAGTGGGAAATGGTAAAGGTTTTGAAAAGAGGGTGAATGATAATATCTACTCGTACTCTAAAAAAGAATGATCGAACATAAGTCAACAACATTAGTGACGATAAGATCTAATTGTTATATTATATATATCCATCTTAAAACTTGTCACATAAGACATGGGAGACCGCAACATATAGGCAGTGCATACTCCAATACAAATTTGGATCCTTGTGTGAATGATCGCCAACTTGTTTATAACAAAACAAAACTTTCAATCGATTGTGAAAATTGATTTGAATATCATAATTTCTTCAACCTTTAGACTATATTGAAGTTTTCAGGTTGACGATGCATCTTGATGAGTTTCAGGTTGAGTATTGAAGTTTCGGAATTTCTTCAACGTTTTCCCCCCTTATCAAATATAAAGGTTTATTTGAGTCCATGCTTGTGTTTAGCAAAAAGAAGTTCTCTAATCGAGCACAGCTTAGTGATGCATCATTGAGGTTAGTTTTGAGGCGAAGAATGACACGAGGTATATCGCTAGGACACGACACGGACACATCAAGAAGTAGAACCATTCGTGTCATATATCATGACCTGTTTAATTTTGTACAATGTATGGTTACATGTCCTTGACAAAGGGAACTCTGATTTGGGTTGTGGGGGGACATCACATGAGGCTGTGCTTGGCTAAATAGAGCAGGTTCTAAAATTTGTTCATGTAGAGCCTGTCATTGAAAACTAAGAGTTTTCGTCATTTAAGGCACTATCATTACATATAGTGGGGACTAAGCATCTTGTTTTGGTATTTTTATTATAGGCATCTTATCTTTTACTGGTTTTGAATTGTCATAGCTGTGTGCAAGAAACTTATCGAACCAAATAAGTCTGTTTCGGGACCATCCATTAGGTTCCATTACCCAATTGAAACCAAAATTTATCATGTTTGAATGTGTGTGTATGTGTGTGCATGCCCGCGCCCACGCATGCAATGCTTAAGCTCAAGAGAGTCCACCACAAAGCATGTTTCCTTACACTTCCACCCAACCATTGCTTGGGCTATCCTAAGAGGTCTACCTAAGATTGGAAGTATGAGCTTGTATCTTATGATGCAGCCAATATAAAGTATAGTCTTGATGGTTTATCTCTTATTGTACCGAACTTGGTGTTATATGTTTCATATTCTACACAATATTATATGATATGCTATACAGGTACGCATATCATATGATAGACTGCCATACACAACTTGCAACCTCACTCAGCAACTCAAAGGACAAAAATATAACCTCTTTAATGAATGCTTCACCTATCTCTTAAGGAAAGAAGTGCAAGGTAACCTTTAGGAATGAGAGGCAGTGGTAGACTGAGGAAATTTCTTGAGATGAGGTGTACTTTTATTTCACCCCACAAAATACTTGTATTTTTTTATATATAATAGTAAACTGAGGAATTTTTTAGATTTTGAGTGAGGTGCATGTCTCACTTCTCCTTAAAATGAGTCTGGCACTTTTGAGAGAGGGGTGTGCCAAGAGAGTGACTTTGGGCCTCAACTTGTCTCCAGTGGCCTTGACGTGAAAACAGGAGCAGGTGCTGTCACAGTCCATCTATTTTCTACTGGAACCATAAGTGACATCCGTTGATCTGATTTCCCACCCTTACACAAAAACACATATTGACCCAGAAGGTCTGCATTTGTCTCCACCCAAAGTGACACGAGAAAAAGGATCAGGTCACGTTGGAAGGACCCGTTTTAAAGTGAGAAATACCTTATCTTTCATAGTTTTCAGGTTTTCCTTCTTCCAAATCTATTTTGTTACTTACCGTACATCTACCGTTTTAATAAATCGATTTACAATTATCGAAGTTTTCAATTTCGAGATTTTCCCTGCGTTGTTCTGCGGCGTTTGGAACTATTTGTCATAGCTCTTGCGAGTTAACTGTGGCAATGTACTTTAACAGCAATAGTCTCTGTATCACTTTAGCACGAGTGGCTTTAATTTTTGGAAGGAAAGAGGAAGGAATGCACATGCCATCTTCTTCAACAGTAGGGAGCAAAAGCTGGGTGTAGTAGTAGTAACAACATATGGAAAGGTGTGAGGTTTTCTCTCCTTCCAAGAAAATCATTCAATTGGCATGAGAAAACCTTTCTCGTCGGCAGGGAATTTCTGACTTCAAACATTTATCAATTGCTGTAAATTGGTAAAATCTAAAGGTATCACAGCTTTTACACATCCACGCATGCATGCAGATCCACAAGTTACTCATACATGCATGTTATGCATATGCAGCAAGCATCCATGCGCGCGCACACATGCATGCACACATAACTCGGTATATGAACTATAACACAGTCACACTTTAGAGGAAGCTCTTTTGTGTGTCTGTAACTGCCTAGAATCGCAGTCATGGCCACTAAGAAGTGGCCATTAACACCTCTTTTTATGTTTTTTGGCTACAACAGGAGGCCGAAGCCCAACACCCACACATGCACCCTCTGGAAGTCGAACTCCCCACCAGCAACAGAATGCCCTCATATATTCTGTGCTTGGTTTTCAGTTTCCCTTGCTTCATGTAGCCTATCATCTCTGCTGTAAAATCTCCCCAAAGATGAATGTAAGATCCCACCAGGAAACCTTTCATCTTTGCTTCTTTGCCCACCAAATTTAGCAGATTACGAACTCCATCACGCTCAGCCCATCCCTGTCGATAAAGGATCAGTTAAAACCAAAACCAACAAGCCAGATGCACATCCCGGCTGTCGAACTTATGACCTTCAACTTGTTTGTCAACCCCCTGCGAGGAGAGCAACCTGTTGTTTTTACTATTAACTCAACTTCATGAGGTTCATCTCCTTCATTTCTCACCTCAATCAGAACGCGTAAACGAGTCGAATGAACCAAACAGTCAGTTGTTTATCAAGATCAGATCGTTTTCCCTGGTTAGGAAGTTTTTGGCTGAGCTAAGCACGAGCATGCTTAAAAGAGCTGAACGTAAGTTGCCTTTTAAGGTCAAAACGTAACACATATAATTATGATTATAACACATAATTTATTTATTATAAGTTAAGCCAAACTTTATACTTTAATTTGTTCCAATTTTTTCATAAAATTGAAAGATTTGACCACTTAAATACATCATTAATGGTAGATCTTCTTCCCGGCAGTAATTCGTTTTCTTGTGATGATTTTTCAAACTTTATTCGTGAAAAGAGACAACAAATTATACCTGATTATATTGTGAAACCATGCCACAAACAGCTATACGGGCGCCCTTGTTTATGTGGTTCAACACAGCTTCCAGCATCCGCCCACCTACATTTTCTAAATACACATCGATGCCATCTAGAAAGTACCTTCACATAAAAGGCATAATCAAAGTTTTAAAATGTATTATTAGTGAGACAAGAGAGAGGTTAACCATGAAATTATATATATATATATATATAACTGGCACTTCAAACAAATCTCAATAATCCATCTTCTATTATGTATTTATTAAATTTGAATTTTAAATAAAGTACACTAGTAAAAAGTACATAGATAATACTTCCTCTTGAATTCAAATTTCACCTATCCATCATAAAATTTGAATAAAAAAGTAAAAAATAGATTTATACTCTCACACAAGTACTTTATTCATATGCTACCATTTAATTTTTTAATTCAAGTTACAATCATATAGGTTGAGATTTGTTTGGATATGTTAGAACTAGCATGAACTAATATATATATATATATATATATATATATATATATATATATATATATATATATATATATATATATATATATATATATATATATATATAAGAAGTTTATATATGTATCCAAACAAATCTCATTCATCAAATTTGAGAGACGGACAATTGATATTTGATTTTTAAAAGTAGAAAATATATTTCTACTTTTGTGGGTATACTTAATACAAAAAGCAACTTTTTATTTTTTTGAATTCAAATCTCAATAATCCATCTTTCAAAGTGTATGGTTAAGATTAATTTGAAAATAGTCTTAATCATGCAATATATATAGGGAGAGAGAGAGAGAGAGAAAAATTAGTACATCAGCATATGGTTAGATTAGATGCTTAAAAATACTTAAAGATCTCAATCGGTTGATCGACGAGATCGACGATTGAGATTAAATTTTTAAAAATGAAAAGTATATTAATACTTTTTCTAGGTGCATTTATTACATTTGATACATTTTTTAATTTTGAAATTTCACTAGAGAGAGAGAGAGTTATGTACACCAATGGTGTGAGATGAAGTGAAACTGAGAGCCTAAAAGAGCCTTATCTACGGCATGTGGGGACGACTTCCGGTTTTCTTAGTCGTCAAGGTGCTCCATCTGGTGTTATATTAGCATTTATCTGAATATCATAGATCAACTAATAAACCAAAAAGAGTACTCACTTGCTTAACGTAGCATCAAAATCTTTTTTATTCTTGTAATTGAATGCATCATCATATCCAAACTCTTCCTTTAGAATCTTGACCTGCAGAAACATAGAGAAAACCACATAATTTATAATTTCGTGTATGCAACTGAATGTTCAATATCCGGTGTAAGCATACAATGCCCCTTTCATCAGTCAAATATCAAAGGGAGAGGTGTTAACCTTGAAAATCAGACACAACACCAAAGGCTCTAGACAGAATATCAGGGGACTCATTGAAACGAAAAGATTTTACGACGAAAATGGGTTTACAAAAGTAAGAAAAATTAAAACTCAAAAAGACATCAGAGTAAGGGAATAGGTAAAGTTTAAAAGCCTTCTTTAGAACTGCCTTTTAAGACTCTATATAAAGAAAGTAGAAGGAGGTCACCAAGAGAAAGACTCAATTGAAGAAATCAATCTCCCAATCGTTTAATTTGTTTAGATATGTTTTTGTTGATAGTTTTCTTTTTGATAAGATCTTTTCTTTAGATGAAAATTTTTCTTTCTTTTTTTCTTTATAGTTCCTTTTTTTTTACTTTCTTGATACTTCTCTAAGGATTCTCAAAAGCCCACAAAATCTCGCTCATTTATGGTTTAAGGGTAATGAATTACCCTTACATAACTCCTTTTCTATATCGTCTTTGGATTCGACTACATGGATTCTTTATTTTGATAGATCTCTATTGTATGTCGTGCTTAACTTTAGATTATTCTTTATTGTTTCTTTCCAACACTTTTGTGGTCTGTTCCAACACTTCCGATAACTCTGGTACAAGGGGGTTTAGGGAGGTGCCCAATTTGGTGCATGTTTTGAAGCCGATATATTGATGTTATTTACAAATGGCTAAAATACCTTCTGGTCTGTTCCAACACTTCCGATAACTCTGCAACCTTTAAACTTTGCCAATTGACCAGAAATAGTCCCAACGGCTTCAGCTGCAGTCGAGATAAGTACATTTTCACCCGCTTTCATTTGTCCGACCCACGCAGAAAAACCAGCCACACCTTCATCACAAGAAAAATTGATTTGACTAATTAATAAAAAAAAAATTTAAACCAAATAAAAGATCTGTCAAAACAAATTCTTGGGAGTGTTTTAGTATTAACAAACCATAAATTGCATTTTTAGAAAAATTAAAAAATCAACTCCATTTTCCTCTAATGAGACATTTTTCAATCCCCCTGATATTTAATGGCATCTACTGCATATTCCATATCGTAGACAGCATGTTGTCACAAAGAGCAATAGCTCACCTGGCTAGGGGGTCGACTCACGAGTTGAAGGTCATGAGCTTGATCCGCGGGAGCGTGCATCTGGCTTTGGCCTCCCATTGTAGCCAAACGCTGCATGGCAACGAATTCCTCAGTTGGTAAAATCCGAACTAAGCTAAGTCGAAAATTAACTAACTGCGGCTAAGAGAGTTTAGCCTTACCAAGATGGATTTTGGTGTAAGAGGCGAACAATTAGACTCCTAAGAAATCGTTTTGGCAAGACTAAGGCATGAATAAACATGCCTATGTGTGTTGGACATGAACCAAGGTGCTGCCGTGCATGGTAAAAGACGAAAATGCCCTGGGCCATCTCGCCCCTTGACACTACTATGCTATGCAAGCTCAAGCTCATTAGAAAACCTCCGCAGCTTGATTATATAAGAATATTCTGTACATTATGGTATTCAATCTGAATATAAAGCTTATTACTTTATAAGTTTTTCTTTAAGAATGAATTGATGTTCAAAGTCTCTAATTATACTAATTTGTATGCATGGGGTCAAGCTTTAGAAAGAGGTCATTTGTGTTCTAGTTTTCCAAATGCCTTTCATTTTCAAGCGAAGTGCCGCATCAAGCTGCATTACCAAGGGTTCCGAGGTATTCATAAAGTGGAATTCCGGTATCTGGATCCACTTTTCGAAGCATTTCTGCCGGAATCACCGAATATTCCGATACCGGAAGTGCATGGTACACCACTGCGTCTCCTTTTCAGTATCCAGGGGCACAGGATATCACCACCTCTCCGTGGCCATATGCCGTTACAACCTGCCATTAACCAAGCAATGGAGTCATGATCACTGACTTTTCATGCTCAAACCAAGCCAATTTAAACTTAAGTTGGTCAGCTACACGAACGTTTCGTGATTATTGAGTTCGATTTTATGTTGCGTGCTTCTAATACTTCTTCTCAGTTTGAATTGTTCCACACACTAAAGAAGAGCGTTTGATGACCTCTCGATGTGTCCGAACCACCTTAAGAGCCCAAAATATCAAGAGTTAAATAAAAAAAATAGAGAGCATAAAATAAATTTAAAACTGGTGATATCTGCGAAAGGATTACTACAACTGGATCCGGGTCGGATCTCATTACAATATCCAACATACACGGCATGGTGTCGAATGTATAGGCCACAATTAAATCCTTAGGCTGTTGTGCATTGGAAAATCTTAGTCGCTCTTCATTGTACCCTTCTCATAAAGGAAAAGGATTCTTGTTCCTTTTTTCCCATTTTTTTTGGGGTGCATGTTGTGATATCAAGTATCAAATCATCGCAATAAACCGAAACTGCGGACCACTCGGTTTTGTTCTTGGGTCAGACCATTTAAAAAAGTTAGTATCTGTTTTTTTTCCTTAAAAGTTTTTAAATGATTTTTTTTTGAATGGGGCGTCCCCACCTAGCGACGTGTTGCAGAGCCCGAATGCAGTAAGAAGTAAGGAAGGACCACTACATTTTTGCCCGAATGTAGTGAGTCAATTACAGAGAGGGTTCCCACATCATGAATGGGTGTGGGTAAAGAAGTTAGTCCCGCTACATTGCCGCCCGAATGCAGTGAAAAATTTTTAGAGAGGGTCTTCGCATTTTGATTATGGACGGATGCGGGGGTTAAGGAAGCTAGTCCTAGATAATAAGATTTGTATTGGTTCTTGGAATATCGGAACATTGGTACTCAGGTAAAGAAAAAACTCGAAACCGAGTTGGTATTATCATAAATAAATATTTTAAGAAGAGTGTAGTAGACATACAACGATATGGTGACCGAATTATAACGTTGAAATTAGTGTTAGGAGCAGAGGTTTTGAATATAGTTTGTGCTTACGCACCCCAAGTGGGACTAGAAGATAGTATAAAGACAGTTTTTTTGGAAGAGTTAGATAAGGTGTTTCAAAAGATTCCACAAAAGAAGCTGATTTGTTTAGGAGGAGATTTAAATAGGCTTGTCGGTAAAGAGGCATTAGGATATCAAGGGATTCATGGAAACTTTGGTTTTGGGGATATAAACGAGGAAGGTAAAGAGATTTTAAATTTTGCTATGGCATTTGATCTCTTTATAGTCAATACAATCTTCAAAAAACGAGATGAACATTTAATTACTTATAAGAGTGACTTATCACAAACACAAATTGATTACTTTATTTGTAGAAAAAAAGATAGAGCGTGTTGTAAAGATTGTAAGGTAATTCCAAGAGAAAGCTTAACTACCCAACATCGACTTTTAGTTATGGATTTACAAATAAAAAAATGGACAAAGAAGAAAAGAGTGCATCAAGCTATTCGGACTTAATGGTGGAACCTCAAAAGCGAGAAAGAAGATATATTTAAATAGAAAGTCCTTCAAGGAGATGTTTGGAATTATGTTGGTACATCCCGTGATATGTGGAACAATATGGCTATACATATTAGGAAAGTAGCGAAAGATGTGTTAGGGGTATCTAAGGGAGGTGTACCGGCACAAAAAGAAGCTTGGTGGTGGAGTGAAGTAGTACAAAATAAAATCAAGGCAAAGAGGGCATGTTACAAATTACATTATGCTAAGAAAACTAGTGAAACTTTAGAAGCTTATAAGAAAGCAAAGAAGGAAGTGAAAAAGGCCGTTAGTGAAGCAAAAGCTAAGATTTGGAAGGACTTATATAAAAAACTCAACACAAAAGAGGGTGAAAGAGATATTTTTAGGATAGCTAGGGCTAGAGATAATAAAACTAAAGATCTTAATTATTTTAGATGCATAAAAGACGAGGATGAAAAAATTCTAGTGGCAAATGATGATATAAGAAATAGATAGAAAAACTATTTTTATAATCTTTTAATAAAAATAAAGATGTTAGTATTAGTTTAGGAGATTTAGCCAAGTCAGAAAAGTATATAAACCACAATTTCTACCGACGTATTCAAAAGAATGAAGTCAAAGAGGCTCTTAAACATATGAAGGGTGGTAAATCGGTAGGACCAGATAATATTCCTATAGAAGTTTGGAAAATACTAGGAGAAATAGGAATCACTTAGCTCGCAAGACTATTTAATGAAATATGAAAAAACCAAAAGATGCCTAAGGAATGAAGAGCAAGTACACTTATACCCATATATAAGAACAAGGGAGACATTCAAAATTGTACGAATTATCAAGGTATCAAGTTAATGAGTCATACTATGAAATTATGGGAAAGAATTATCGAACGTAAGTTAAGACAAGTATCAAGTACAACATAGAATCAATTTGGATTCATGTCAGGCAGATCTACTATTGAAGCGATTCACCTTTTGAGACGTCTTATGGAACATTTTAGAGTAGAAAAGAAAGACCTTCACATGATATTTATTGATATAGAAAAAGCTTATGATAGGGTACCGAGGGAGGTTCTTTGGAGAACTTTGAAAAAAAGAGGTATCCCATCGACATATATTAACCTTATAAGAGACATGTATGATGGTGCGAAAACATGTGTGAGGACTCATGAAGGAACGACAGACTTCTTTGAAGTTAATATTGGGTTACATCAAGGATTAACTTTAAGTCCATACTTATTTATAATGGTGATGGATGAGTTAACAAAACATATTCAAGATGAAGTACCTTGGTGTATGTTATTTGCAGATGACATTGTATTAGTGGAGGGAGTCTAAGAAAAAAGTTAATAGAAAATTGGAACTATGGAGAGAAATATTAGAAAGGAAAGGCCTCTTACTTAGTAGAACAAAGACAGAATATATGGAATGTAAGTTTGATCATTTGGTTACTTCAGAGGACATAGAAATTAAAATTGGCACACATTGCATTCCCCAAAAGGAAAGTTTTAAATGCCTAGGGTTAATTTTTCAGAGTGATGGAAGAATTGATGGAGATGTTACACATAGAATTAATGCTGGTTGGTTAAAATGGAGAGGAGCATAAGGTATTCTTTGTGATAAGAAGATACCATTAAAATTAAAAGGTAAATATTATAGAGCAACAATTAGGCCTGCCATGTTTTATGGTCCGAGTGTTGGGCAGTTGATCATCAACATGTACAAAAGATGTCTGTGACAGAAATGAAGACGTTGAGATGGATGAGTGGTCATACTAGAAAAGACTGTATACATAATGAGGTTATTAGAAACAAATTAGGAATGACACCAATAGAGGATAAAATGAGAGAACACATATAGAAAGAAGATCAAAAGAAGAACCCGTAAGAAGGTTAGAAAAACTAAATTTGGAAAGTACTAAAAGAGGTAGAGGACGACCACAAAAGTGTTAGAAAGAAACCATAAAAAATGATCTAGCTTATTGTTGGTTAACTGCTAACATAGCACACGATAGGGATCTGTGGAAACAAAGAATCCATGTATGCTATTATGCACAAGATAGGGATATGTGGAAACAAAGAATCCATGTAGCCGACCCCGTCTTGTGCGGGAAAAGGCTTAGTTGTTGTTGTTGTTTTAAGCCTCGAACTGAAATAGGAACTAGATCCAGAACCGACTTGGTCCCTGTTTGGTTTTGGTTCCTCATTGCAGGAGAACAAGAATTTGCATTCTGAAACCACCGGTTTCGGGTCTAGTCGATAAATGGGGGTGCGTTGAAAAGGGGTATGCCAATACAAGGCCGCATATCAGGTTTTGTCCAAAATTAAAGCCTCCCTGCACAACGAGCCGACAGCTCACTTGACTAGGGAGGCGGGAGCTTACGAGTTGGATCCTCAAGGCATGCATCTGCTTTCATCTTCTCATTGTACCGCATAAAGATAAAAAGGCTTTTCACACTGTATTGAAATATAAAATTATATATAAAAAGAAAGGGAAAGGTAAGTTCTAAGTATATAATGAATTTTGATATAAAATTATGCATAAATATTTTTATTATTTAATTGACATGAAAAAAGTGAAGATTTGAATTAAAAAGAATACAAAATACAACTATGCACTTATAACATATATTAAATATTTTTATTTATCACATCAACTAAAAACTTTATGTAACTCTTACGGGGACTAAATGCAACAAGTTTCACAGGCTTCGTCCAGCTAGGGGAAAGACAAAATGGTGAATCAAGCTTGAACAGTCACTTTTTATCTGGTGATCGGGGGCATATGCGTGAAGCGAAACTCTTTGATTTTTGAGCAACAATCCAATACCATCAGCATCCAACAATATTGACCCGACCTAATCAGATTTGGGTTCAAGTATAGGGATGAGATGCCCTGGTCTGTACCACCAGATACTTGCTCCGACCCATATCCTTTCTCTCCCACCATATGTATATAAGGTAAAAGCTAGATGGCAACATGATGATATTCTTAAAACCCTAGTCTAAACGTCAGAACCAGAGGAGGGAATTCTTCTGGATGGCCATTCTCCACAGATTCAAATGGAAATGCCGGCCGTTGTCTCACTCCGATCCCGGCCACCACTGCCTCCGCTGTATTCGCCGGTTCTCTGCCTCTTCTTTCGACCCTAACGGCGGCGATGTCCATGGAGGAGGAGGACCGCCGACCGACGGCGCTCCCGATTCACCGCCGTCGCTGTTCGCCGACGTCAAATCTAGGTTGCGGCAGCAGTTCCCCGTTCGCCAGCCGGTTCCTTCGTTCTCCAATGCGGAATACCCCAGTTTCTTCCTCTCCCAGCAGCCTTCGAAGATTGCATCATTGGAAGAGATCCGACGGAATCTCAGCGAGTTTCGTCGCCGATCGGCTCCCTCTCCCCCTGGTGGCTCCGATGCCGGAGATGCCTCGAAGTCGCCGGCTTTGTCTTTCAAAGAACTCTACAAGAGTAACGTGATGAAGAAGGCAGATGAGCACTGTGAGGCCACGCCGAATGCAGTTTCTTTAGAGTCGATCCGAGTGAGTCTTCGTCAGATCCGAAGCTCGGACCAGGCGAGGGCTGAAACTCGGCATCCGTCTGAGCCTTCTTTATCTCTCCGTCATTTCAGAGACAGTTTGAGGATGCAGCCCGGGGAGGGGCCGCTGATGAGAGCTCGTTCGGCGCCGGAAACGCTTCCGCAGTCGATATTCGGCAGAGAACTCGGAGAGCAGGCGAAGGCTTCGGAGACGCAGAAGACGGAGTTCATAAAGATGTATAGCTACGGGGAGCTTGGGGAGAAACTAACCCGACTTCGGCCGGAGGTGAAGGCGAAAGGAGGGAATTGGTTCTCACTCGAAGAGCTTACTAATCGGATGAGGAGGTTGCGGGAGATGGAGGAGAAGGAGATGCAGTCGAGAAGTGGCGGCTTGAGCATCCTGGATCTCAAAGACGGTTTGTTGCAGATGAAGTCTTCCGATGCCGGACCGGCTAAGACATCAAGTATGCAACTGAGAAATCTATTTTCTTTTTCGCATGCTTTTTCTTGGTCAGTTAGTTCATTACATGTTGCAGAATGTTGTGTTTGCATGAACGTTAGAATCTTCACTTTACCAGTTGGTAGACGGGTTGGACTTTCAAGCAATGTTGTAAATGTCGTGGCGGATTGACACAAAAATACTATATACTGATACCTGGGGATACACCTTGGATCCTAATGTGGATGATTGATTGCCCTTTTGGTCATAATTCGTATTAAATTTGGTATCAAAGTTACGTGAAAATAGCTAGAGGACTAAGCAAAGTTCACAAAGAATCCACTGCTAGTGAGCAACATGACGTGTAAGTGTAACAGATAGTCGGGGAGCTTCGAGTTCAAGTTCAACAACTCGATCAAGAAGTTGATGGAAAAGAGAGATGCCCAATAAAGTCAAGATTTGGAGGTACATCTAATGTTGTAAATATTGTATCAGACCCTTTGTCGCACGGGGTACTGACTGATAAATACAGATGATTTTTTAAATGATTTTCTTTAATAAATAAAGTAAAATATCTTACAAATCATGAGAAGTTCACACCAAGAGATAACAAACTCAACATCAAACTCAACCGAATCACATACATGCATCACCCCAGAGCCTCATTTTGAAACTTAGGATTGATGGCAATTGGTAGATGTAAAATAGATTTGGGACTGTGGGAGAGAAAGGGGCATACAAGGAAGAGGAGGCCAAAAAAATGGCTTAGAGGGGGTTTACACCTGCCAGAGGCCTTAATCTTTAGTTTTCACAAGCTGACATTGTATCATAGGATATCAGGTGTGCCCCATTGGAGCATATCATACAATATGCCTTGATAAGCTACCATAAGTTGTTTTTGTGATACATGTACCTGAATCATATCGATCCAGATAATGATATGCAGATATGCACGATACACATAATATATCGTACAATATGAATTTTATAACTTTGTGTAATTTATAACAACAACTAAGCCTTTTCTCATAGTACATGGGGTCGACTGCATAGATTCTTTGTTTCCATAAAGCTCGATCATGTGTTATACTAATAGTTAACTCAACATAAGCTAAGTCATTCTTTATTGGTTTCTTTCAATACTTTTGTACTCTTCCTCTTCCTTTTTAACATTTTCACCGTCTAGTTTCTCGTACTTTCTTACTCGATCTTCCTCTAGTCACTTTTAACGATCTTAAATGATTTTCTCTCGTTTTATCATCTATTGGTACCACTCCCAATTTATTTCTAATAACTTTATCATCTATACTGTCTTTCCTTGTGTCACATCCATCTTAACATCTTTATTTTTGTCATGGATATATTTTATATATATTGATGATTAACTACCTAACACTCATAACCATAAAACATGGTGGATATATTTTATATATATTGATGATTAACTACCTAACACTCATAACCACAAAACATGGTGTATAATATTTAGTTATTTACCTTTTAACTTCTTGTCACATAGAATACCATTTAACCAACATGCATGAATTCTATGCATAATATCTTTATCATTTTTTGTATCGCTTTGGGAAATTGAACCTAGGCATTTAAAACTTTCATTGTATTTAAAACTTTAGGTACATCTAATGCCCCAAATAATTTTCTTCAAAGCCTACTCCAAGGAAGGACGAGGTGGTCAGTTGCTCAGCAGTATTGTAACATGTCATGCCTATCATGTGTTAGGTATCGATGCGTATGGATGACCTCTTTGATGTGATGAATCTTAGTATCGTAAATGGCATCCATATTGTAAGATATAGTGGTGTATTGTATCTATATAGTAGGTTCTATTGTATCAAATATGTATCATTTATTTAATTTTATGAAAGGGTTATGATACACATCATTTTCATGACCTTTTCGATAGAGGTTACGACTGTTACATATCACACCTACAACATTTGACTCGGATATAGAGGAGGTTGAAGAAGAAGTCATTTATTAAGATAGTGGTCAGTCAATTAATGCCACTTCTCTTGTAAAATAAGCTGATTGTTTGAGGCATAACATTAAAATGCACCTTGAGTGCATCTGATTTCTTCTGAATATGAATGGAGGGCTTTCTATCAATGGCGCATTGCCATCCTCAGAAACTAGATTTTTTTTATCTCTGGCT
This sequence comes from Brasenia schreberi, assembly GCA_036023115.1. Taxonomy (NCBI): domain Eukaryota; kingdom Viridiplantae; phylum Streptophyta; class Magnoliopsida; order Nymphaeales; family Cabombaceae; genus Brasenia; species Brasenia schreberi. The sequence goes on along the minus strand of JAYKKT010000068.1, from coordinate 9,524,484 downwards.
ATCATTCAAGAGGCATTTCATTGCAGTAACTGCTAAAATTTGTATGTTAGTATGGTACTATGGTAAGGGATATCTGTGTTTTCATGAGTATTTTACCTTGAATAGCACAATTGATGCTCTTTGTCTTTTTTTTTGTGTGTTCATGACACTTTGGGTATATTTTACCTTGAATAGCACAATTAAATAGTTCCTTGACTATATTGTAAGTAGATTATTGGCGTAAAGAATGTCATCTCCATAACTGCAGTTTCTTCCTAAAGGTGGTTATCAGCAAAAAGATTATGATTTTTGTCACCCCTATTAGGGAAGAAAAGACGTTGCAAGTTCCTCTAATGTGTTTTCACTTTTCATGCATGTTGGTTTGTGTGGGTATGTACCGGAGTATGGGGTCCTGGTATATCTGTTGCTTTTATCCTTCTGAAGATTGTTGGTTTATATCGATTTATCTGGGCACAAAATGCTCCATAGTTTTTTCCTTATTTTAGTGTTTCTGTCTATAGTGCAGAGTTTGGCGCTATTGGGTCGATTGGGTGGGCAAGTGACTTCTGCCTACATGCTTTCTCCTCCTAAGGACGAGCTTGTTGAAAAGGTTAATCATCAAATGAACTATCACCATCTAAATCAATCTTGTTAGGTTTGTTTTCTATCAGTGTTCTAGAAAGAGTCCACTAGATGAAAACACAGAGACAGGCATGCACACTGACACATACAAACATGCATGCATGAAGGCATGCATAACATGAATTATTGTGTGTTACTGAATCTACAAGTAGCTCATCTGCTATGCGTTTGTTTAAGCAAATCTGCTTGCTACAATGCTTCTGGTTTTCTTTTGCAGTACTTCCATTCAGATAACATGTCCTCGAAAGAGAAGCTTAAGTTGGATCTTCAGAAGGTGAGAGAAGAATTCAAAATGTCCGAATCAGACTGTGGGTCTTCACGTGTTCAAGGTGAATATGCTTATAAACTTTCCGTTATCTTAAAATTATGTATGAAGCTTGTGCATTGATCTGACCTGAAGAATTCATAGTTTTATCGACAAACAAATTGACACTTTGTTTTGCATCTGGTCGGGATTTGTTGCCCTAAAGGTGGAATATTTGTCTTTGTTGGTTCCAATTTATGTAGCATTTGATTTTATTAACATCATGGCAAGGAAGGAGTTCATCTGGTGCTGCTATGAGTCTTAAAATGCTTGCTGCTGTTAGGAGAATAAAATTTCTTTGTGAAATACTTGACACATCTATATCCTGACAAGGCTGAAAGGTGGTGTTTGAAATTTTATTAGGTCAAAGTTGTGATGGCCTCCTCATCTATGTATTTCAGACTTTCAGTTATTCCTTTTTACCTTTTCCCTTGTGCTGAAAACATGGATTTTGAATATAATCATGCGCTGCTTCTTCATCCTGCTTTTATATGTTTGTATTTTTCTTTGTATCTTTTTATATTGTTAGCATCTTTGTTTTTGGATATTGTTGTGTCACTAGGTCTTTCCTAAGATGTTAGGAAATCATAGACAATAGTTGCTGGTATGCCAAACTTGCCTTCTATGATGTGAGAAGCAAGATTGGTTTGATTTCTCCTGCTCAAAGATCTTCCTTGGTCATTTGTTGATAGTGACTTGGTTAGGTTAGATGTTCATAGGGTGCCCACAGAATAACATTGTGAGATGAGTGTACTTAAGTCCAAAGTCAGGACAAGAAGTAGGAGGTGTGGAATGTCCTCCAACTTGTAGGTGTTCCTTTGCTGAATGTACACATAGCTGCAGTCAAACTCGAGAATGGAGTTGACCAAAACCTAGCGGAAGCAAAGCCTAGGCACAAGCTCACAGGCATGCAGGGAGCAAGGGAGGGAGGGACTTGCCAAGTCTTGTTGTCTGTGTTCCCTTGCCAAAAACATCAACAAGCTCTGAATCATATCACTAATGATAACAAAGAACTTTCAAGGGCATCTAAAGTCATCTGCTAGCAGTATGCTATGCCCAAATTTAGTGACATAAGATGTTTCTTGTCAAAAAGACATAAATCCAAGTTCTGAAGCAATAATGGAAGCCGTAGTTTATGCCAGACCTTTCAATGGAATTAGATTGAGTGAAGTTGGCCTTTCTGACCTTGAATATGAGGTGGCACCAGATCTTGTTGAACTTTCTCTCTCTCATCTATGTGCTTATGGAAATTTCTAGTCCTGATCTTGTAGGCTAGTTTATTTATTTATAATATTTAATTGATCATTTGCTCTGCTTAGTGTTCTTGTAGATGTCAATGTGACATCGTTTGTCATTTGCCTTGGGCGACATTGTAAAGGTGATATGTATCTTTATGTATCACACATATCTCAAATAAAAAGAACAGCGAAACCCCCTTAAAAATCCTAAATCCCGCAAAAAGTTCAATCCAATTGAAAAAAACTAAACAATCCCGAGAAATTCTCAAAAACAGATAATACTGATTTATCTAACATTGACTATAGAAAACATTGGATAAATCATGATTTATGATAGGTTAGCTGTTAAAAAAGACAATAGATAGGAAACAATGAATTATACAACAACAAAACAACAACTAAGCCTTTTCCCATACTAGACGGGGTCGGCTACATGGATTCTTTGTTTCCACAAATCCCTATCATGTGCCATGTTAGCAGTTAACTCACAATAAGCTAGATCATTCTTTATTGTTTCTTTCCAACACTTTTGTGGTCGTCCTCTACCTCTGTTAATACTTTCCAAATTTAGTTTTTCTAACCTTCTTACTGGTTCTTCTTTTGATCTTCTTTCTATATGTCCAAACCATCTTAAACGATGTTCTCTCATTTTATCCTCTATTGGTGCCACTCCTAATTTGTTTCTAATAACCTCATTATGTATACGGTCTTTTCTTATATGACCACTCATCCATCTCAACATCTTCATTTCTGTCACACACATCTTTTGTACATGTTGATGATTAACTGCCCGACACTCAGAACCATAAAACATGGCAGGCCTAATTGCTGCTCTATAATATTTACCTTTTAATTTTAATGGTATATTCTTATCACAAAGAATACCGGATGCTCCTCTCCATTTTAACCAACCAGCATTAATTCTATGTGTAACATCTCCATCAATTCTTCCATCACTCTGAAAATTTGACCCTAGATATTTAAAACTTTCCTTTTGGGGAATGCAATGTGTGCCAATTTTAATTTCTATGTCCTCTGAAGTAACCAAATTATCAAACTTACATTCCATATATTCTGTCTTTGTTCTACTAAGTCGGAGGCCTTTGCTTTCTAATGTTTCTCTCCATAGTTCTAATTTTCTATTAACTTTTTCCTTAGACTCCTCCACTAATACAATGTCATCTGCAAATAACATACACCAAGGTACTTCATCTTGAATATGTTTTGTTAACTCATCCATCACCATTATAAATAAGTATGGACCTAAAGTTGATCCTTGATGTAACCCAATATTAACTTCATAGAAGTTTGTCGTTCCTTCATAAGTCCTCACACATAAGTTCACAACGAATAATTATGAATAAGTTAATAATACTGGCAAAGTAACAACCTAATGAGGGCCATAAGTTCACAACCAACTTACAAACCATTGATAAACACTACATGAACATACTAATAATAATTAATTAAATATTTAAAACTACGTATAATTGATAACATAATTCGTTAGTAAGTTAATGCCATTAAAAAAGCAGCAACCTGGTGTCATCATACTCAAAATCATGCATGAAGAAATCTATAAGTCAAACAAATGTATAGAATAATAGTCCTGTACATATGAGAGAAAAAGGTATGAGTTGGCACATGATATCCTTAAATGATAGTGTAGAACTTATCATGTTACAAGATTACCTCATTGATTAGTTATTCCAAGTTTACCACATCTTAAACATTATAATAAGGATTATTGTCTAGAAAACCCTCTTCCTCCTAACCATCTCTTTTGTCAACAAGGTCAGTGACGTCATCATTGTTATTCTACAAAAGGTTGTTGCTTCTCTGTTAAGTTGATATATTGAACACCTTCCTCGATGAGCTAATTACATTATGCCATTTGAATCGATTGTTCTAAGATATCAGAGTTCTGATCAAATTGATGTTGGCATCTTCTTCAAGGCAACTCTTATAGTTGCTTAAAATGCTGATAGATAAAAACTAAAAGTAAAAGTAAATTTTAAACTTGATTAAGTAAATTCATTATCTCTTACATGGACTCATTGTATGGCATACAAATATAAGGCTTTAAGCCTTTAATGCTCAAACTGGTTGTGTTTCTTTGTATGTATTTACTCAAACATGCTCTAGTTTCTACACTATTTGTGCACTGCATGTCTGGCTCAAACCCTAACTACAAAAACTTTTAGGTTTCGGCAAATAGTAGCAAACCTAGCCTAACGCACACCTAACAGGAAAAAATGTCATTTTATTTTATAAACAGAAATTATATGATAGTTTGATTCATAGAACAACAACAACTAAGCCTTTTCCCATACTAGACGGGTTTGATTCATAGAACACAAATATAAATTTTAAGTTACCTAGATGCATCAAAAAGCAGCCCCAAACAGTTGTTGGAGGACCCAATAACCATCAGCCTTTATCATATATCTCCCACTTCGAATATGCTATGCTAAGACACTGTTGTTCTCAAGGTGATTGGATCAAATTGCTCTTGGTGTCTTCTTAAAGACAACTGTTGTAGTTGCTTAAATTTAAAATGCTCATAGATAAAAAAATAAAACTTAAACAAAAAGCAAATTTTAAAATCTTGATTGAATAAATTATCTCTTACATAGGGCATGTTATAAAATACAAATACTAAGGCTTTAAGCCTTTAATGCTAGAATTGGTTGCATTTCTTTGTATGTATTTATTTAAAGATACTAGTTTATACACTAACCAGTTGCACCGCATGTCTGACTCAGAAGTTGTTTAGGCAAATAGCGGCTAACCTATCCTACCACACATCTAATAAGGAAAAAAATGGCTTGTCATTCTATAAGCAGAAATAATAGGATAATTTAATTCATAATAATGTAAAACAAACATAAATTCTAAATTACTTGGATGTGTCAAAAACCAGTTCCAAACAGTTGTTGGAAGATTCAATAACCCTCAATCGTTGTCATATGTCTCCCTTCCTAATGTATGACATATTATGCTAGCGTCAGCAACCAACCAGTCTATGCAGTCGATGGTCCCTTAACATCCTCAAAAGTTGAAAATATCTAAATTCATGATTCAGGTACCAAGCTGCTCCATGAATAACATAATAAAGTTTCATTCCGTTATTTTTTTATGATGGTTTGCACAGGCCTATACAACCTCTTCTTACCTCTTAAGTTTACTGTAACAGCCTCTTTTCCCTTATCCATAGCTCCTCCATATAGTTAAACCAGAAACAACCTCTCCTCACTGTTAGCCAATCTCAAGTCCCTTATTAATTTGTAGGTTGTTCTTAACAAATAAATGCAGGAGTCATAAAACTGACTCTTAAACATTGTCTATGGAATATCCTTCATTTTGGTTTCTCTTATTTTGTGATGCATCCACATACATCTAACTAAATATTTGTTGTAGTGCTTGTTTTTCTATCCTACTCTACACAGACAAGAGGTTCATAGCAATATGAGTTGTTTCACTATGAATAAGTTTTGTTTCACTAGCTCTCTTAGAAAAAAGCATGGTTAAATGAATTATGTGATGTTTTGTATGCAATCAATGACTGCCTTTATTTTAAGCAGGACCAAATGGCCCAACCCATTTGGCCTTGGGGCCTGACGTGGGCCAGGCTGGGTTGGCCCTCCGGGCCACAAGCCTGTTGGATATTAGATATACTAATATAATACAATGTTATATATATATCTATATACACTACATATATATACACATGCATATAATAAAAAACTTTATTTATGTGTACATATGCATTCATATATCTATATATATACATATATACACATGTAATAGAAAAAACTACATATATATATATTTATATGTAATTGAAAAAGCTATATATTAGTATATATGGTACATACATATATGTATATACAACAACAACAACTAAGCCTTTTCCCATACTAGACGGGGTCGGCTAACATACATATATGTATATATGTACAATAAAAACAATGTATATGTATGTAATAAAATAATTATTTAATTATTTGTATATTTATTTATATGGGCCGGGCCAGCATTTTTTAGGCCCGGCAAAAATCTGGCCCGGCCCATCAGGACCAGGGCTAGGGCAGGCCGTATTGACATCTCTACTCATTTGATTGCTTGAGTAGTTGTTTATTTTTGTAGAGAGTAACACTCTTGTAGGTTACCTCTAAATGATGCTTTGAAAAAGATGTATCATTACTACCAATAACCTTATCACGATAATTGCATTACTTTCTTTCGATCAATGCATCATTGCAGTGTCTGATTGGTGGAATGTGATGTGTCATCCCTACCTGACGATTGTGCTGTGGCTGTCAGTGCCCCTGTCATCCTATGGTCCAGTTGTTCATGTTGCAATATTCTGTGAAAAGTGAGTATATTGCATTATGGGGATCGTTGTTTTAAGTATCTTTCCCCTAGTTAACCAGATGTCTGGCCATTTTTCTTAGCAATTAGGATCTAATCCATACAGTGACATCTGTCACCCTTGATGACAACATAGAGATTCTCTCCCCGTATCTTTTGGTATAATTTTCCCCTTAGTTTGATTTTCAACATTGATTTATTGATTTGAAGAACTGAAGCGTCTCAGTGAACAAATCTGTGAATTAAAGAGAGTGCACTTTGCCATGTAAGAACGACATTGCCCTCCGGTATGAGGGGAAAGAGGTAAAAGCTTCCTTGACCCGAATAAGGCATGGGAATGTCCAGTGTGTTAACGAGAGATTCATTGAAACGTTGAAGATGTTACACAATCTCCCACTTTGTAGCAATATACCTAGGAAATATATTTCTTGCTTTAGAAACATATTA